>BQMB01000153.1:0-47500 GCA_027943415.1 Closterium sp. NIES-67
CTCACTTCACCCCCTTCACTTCACCCCTACCTCACTTCACCCCTACCCTCACTTCACCCCTACCCTCACTTCACCCCCTACCTTCACTTCACCCCTACCCTCACTTCACCCTACCTTCACTTCACCCCTACCCTCACTTCACCCCTACCTCACTTCATCCCTACCCTCACTTCACCCCCTACCCTCACTTCACCCCTACCCTCACTTCACCCCTACCCTCACTTCATCCCCTACCCTCACTTCACCCCCTACCCTCACTTCATCCCCTACCCTCACTTCACCCCCTACCCTCACTTCATCCCCTACCCTCACTTCACCCCCTACCCTCACTTCATCCCCTACCCTCACTTCATCCCCTACCCTCACTTCACCCCCTACCCTCACTTCATCCCCTACCCTCACTTCACCCCCTACCTTCACTTCACCCCTACCTCACTTCACCCCTACCCTCACTTCACCCCCTACCTTCACTTCACCCCTACCCTCACTTCACCCCCTACCCTCACTTCACCCCCTACCCTCACTTCACCCTACCTTCACTTCATCCCCTACCCTCACTTCATCCCCTACCTCACTTCATCCCCTACCCTCACTTCACCCCCTACCTTCACTTCACCCCTACCCTCACTTCACCCCCTACCTTCACTTCACCCTACCCTCACTTCACCCCTACCCTCACTTCACCCCCTACCCTCACTTCATCCCCTACCCTCATTTCACCCCCTACCCTCACTTCACCCCCTACCCTCACTTCATCCCCAACCCTCACTTCACCCCCTACCTTCACTTCACCCCTACCTCACTTCACCCCCTACCTCACTTCATCCCCTACCCTCACTTCACCCCCTACCCTCACTTCATCCCCTACCCTCACTTCACCCCCCCTCACTTCATCCCCTAGCCTCACTTCACCCCTACCCTCACTTCACCCCTACCCTCACTTCACCCCCTACCCTCACTTCATCCCCTACCCTCACTTCACCCCTACCCTCACTTCATCCCCTACCCTCACTTCACCCCCTACCCTCACTTCACCCCTACCCTCACTTCATCCCTACCTCACTTCATCCCCTACCCTCACTTCACCCCTACCCTCACTTCATCCCCTACCTCACTTCACCCCTACCCTCACTTCATCCCCTACCTTCACTTCACCCCCTACCCTCACTTCACCCCCTACCTTCACTTCACCCCTACCCTCACTTCATCCCCTACCCTCACTTCACCCCCTACCCTCACTTCACCCCCTACCTTCACTTCATCCCTACCCTCACTTCACCCCTACCTTCACTTCACCCCCTACCCTCACTTCACCCCCTACCCTCACTTCATCCCCTACCCTCACTTCACCCCTACCTTCACTTCACCCCCTACCCTCACTTCACCCCTACCCTCACTTCACCCCTACCCTCACTTTTCCCCTACCCTCACTTCACCCCTACCCTCACTTCATCCCCTACCCTCACTTCACCCCCTACCCTCACTTCATCCCCTACCCTCACTTCATCCCAAGGTGCAAAAAAACGGTATCCGTATTATACGGTCCGTTTTATACGGTCGTATAATACGCCAGATTTTTTGAAAAATACGCCGTTTTTTTAATAGACGAAAATCTTTGGAAAAAAAAAAGGGCAGACATGCAGAAACTGACAGTACCTTGGCTATGACAGACTACCGAATGCTACGCGGGCTAACAAGAAACTTTCCAGGTCAGTCTAGTCTAACTTACTCCTACTACTCCTCCACAATGCCCCCCTACTCCTCCACCTCCCCTACTCACAATATTTGCAAACAGCGCTAGTAACAAGGCCGTTCGGACCCGTCACTTTCGTCACATGCTCCCATAAGGACGACGGGGGCCTAGGCATGGCGTGGCTAGGAAACGCCGCTAGCTGAGGAGTATGTTCGGGTGGAATGCCGCCAAGAAAAACGAACTACTGGATTGTGCTCACCTTGCTGGAGATGTTCCGTGTTTGTACCTCGTAGCCTCGCTGCAAAGGTGTGAAACAATTGATGGGCTAGCTGGGAGGGAACGGAAAGGACGACTTGTGAATCGTGATAGGGCGCGAACAAATTCAGCGACTCGCCAGAGCTTGGCAGGCTTGCGATGCGCGCGAAAATTAGGCCTTGTATGCGCGAACAGACCCAACGACACTGACGAAACGGGTGTACAGGCCCTTCAGAATTCGCCAAATGTTGGGTCTGCGCGGCTCGTGAATCCGTCAAATCCGCGGCTCGGTGAAAACCGGAACTCGACGTTTCTGGGTGAGGACAGAACAACTCGATAACATCGTGACTTCGCTACAAAAACTAGACCGACCAATGTTTCGGTGGGTTGAAAAAAACGGCCATATTAAACGGCCGTATTTTTGCACCAACCAAAAAGGGTACACTTTTAGCGTTATAAACCGTTTTATACGACCGAAAAATACGATTCCGTATTATACGCAAAATAAAATACAATACGGCCGTATTTTTGCACCTTTCATCCCCTACCCTCACTTCATCCCCTACCTTCACTTCACCCCCTACCCTCACTTCATCCCCGACCCTCACTTCATCCCCTACCCTCACTTCATCCCCTACCCTCACTTCACCCCCTACCTTCACTTCATCCCCTACCCTCACTTCATCCCCTACCCTCACTTCACCCCCTACCCTCACTTCACCCCCTACCCTCACTTCATCCCCTACCTTCACTTCACCCCTACCCTCACTTCATCCCTACCCTCACTTCACCCCCTACCCTCACTTCACCCCCTACCCTCACTTCATCCCCTACCCTCACTTCACCCCTACCTCACTTCACCCCCTACCTTCACTTCATCCCCTACCCTCACGTCATCCCCTACCCTCACTTCATCCCTACCTTCACTTCACCCCCTACCCTCACTTCATCCCCTACCCTCACTTCACCCCTACCCTCACTTCATCCCCTACCCTCACGTCACCCCCTACCCTCACTTCACCCCCTACCCTCACTTCACCCCCTACCCTCACTTCATCCCCTTCCCTCACTTCATCCCCTACCCTCACTTCACCCCCTACCCTCACTTCACCCCCTACCCTCACTTCACCCTCTGCCTTCACTCGTTTCACAACTGCACCCTGCCTGCCTGTTCTCTCCAGCAATGAATTCAGGAACAAACGGAGCAAGTTTTTCATGAAACCGATCGACATGAGGCTCTCTCTCTCCTCCCACCCCTTCTCCCTCCCTTCTCCCTTCATGCCCTTCTTCCTTGTCCTCGCGCGTTTAAGGGTTCTATTTACGCAGCAGCCTCTCCCTGCAGCTTGTGCAGGCTGGAAGAAGGCAAGCTGCTGTTTGATCACTTTCGCAGCACCTTCCCCTCTCCCCCATCTTCCCCCGCCTCCTTCCCCCTCTCCCCTCCCCCCCCCCCCCCCCCCCTCCCTCTTTTCTCGCTCCTTGTTTTCCCCCTTACCTGTCTTCCTTGTGCAGTGGCGTGCATCGGAACTACTTGTTCGGCACGGATCTTCCCTCCAGAGTATGCAGCCTGAATGAGAGCCAGGTGATCGTTGACACCAACTGCTTCACCAGCCCGTGCAACTTCGCACAGGAGCAGCGAGAAGAGAGCGACTGCACCGCCACCTGCGGCCTCGTGCCTCCCTCCACGCTACCCTGTGGCGGCCGCGGGTACTGCAATTGGGACATGGATCGTTCACAGGCCAAGTGCGCGTGTGACGCAGGGAGTGCCTACATGACAGACCATGCAGCATGCGTCACCAGCACCGGCACTCCATGGCACGCCTCCCAGTGTAAGGATACAGGGCAGCACGAGGCCTTGCCTTGGGTTTTCAAATCCTTTCCGGACGTTTAGGGGCTGGTATATGGGTGTCGTCTACTTCTGGAGCGTCTTTGCCAATCATCGATGCTTCCCTGCCGGACTTTCGTGCCAACACCGGTCACTCTCACCAATCATCTCCAGTTTCTCCGGACTGCTGCTTTCTCCGGACCGCTGCTTTCTCCGGATCGCTGCTTTCTCCGGACTGCTCTTCCATGCCAAACACGTGTTCCTTGCCAAACACATGCTTCTTGCCAAACACACGCTCCTTGTCAAACACACGCTCCTTGCCAAACACGCGCTCCATGCCAAACATGCGCTCCTTGCCAAACACGCATCCCTTGCCAAACACGCGTCCCTTGCCAAACACGCGTCCCTTGCCAAACACGCGTCCCTTGCAGTGCCTTTTCTGAAGGAACTGAGGACCTCCTGGAAACTGGATGGACGTGATGCTCCTCGCGGCTGGCAGGCCGGGGATGACTGCAAGACCGCTGAAGTGCTCACCTGTGATGATGCAGGCATGATCACGCAGTTGTGAGTGCCACCCCTCTGTGTGCCTCGCTGCACTGCTGCAAGTGACGGTCCGTGTTAACCCCTGTTCCCATGCCCTCACCCTTTCCTATCAGTCCTCGTGTCTCCATACTCCTACCACTCCTACTACTCCTACCTCCAGGATGGTTCTAGAAGATGTCGTTTCTGGCGAAATACCCGAGTCGGTTGGGGATCTGGCAAAGCTGTCGATCATGTATGTCCCTCCTCCCATGCCAAAGTCATGCCATGCCTTTCCCGAATCATGACAACTGTATGTATGAGTGCTGCTCTATGTGAAAACCAAGGCATGCAATGTAACCTTCCAAGAAGAGAGAATGAATGCATGCCATGTGTTCAGGGTTTAGGGTTTAGGGACGCCTCCTTTCTATGTCCGAAAGATTCCTTGCCAAGTACCTTCCCCCTCTCCCTCCTGCCTCCCTTTCTCTTCCCCTGTGTTGCAAAACACGTCTCGGTTCACCAGAGTGATAAGAGGCACTGGTAGCCGGAGTGCCAACTATGGCCTAACTGGTGCTATTCCAGAGTCCATCAGCCAGCTGACGGGCCTTGTTGAGCTGTAAGTGAATCTTTGAGGCGCGTAAAGAATAAAAACCAACTGTGGCCTATTTGGTGGTGGTATTCCAGAGTCCCTCAGCCAGCTAACAGACCTTGTTCAGCTGTGAGTGAATCGTTCACCCTCAATGAAACCTCTCCAGCCCTGGACTGCACTTCCCTTTTCATGATTGTTCTTATCTAGTGAAGGTTGAGAGTGTATTGGTTGGTTTGGCTTCGCCTTATTCCTTGCCTGTAGTATGAGGTTCCCTCCTCCTTCTCTGCTCTTGAGGCGCCTCAATCGCACTTGTTGACCACGCACATGCCTCTTCCTTCCTCCACCCCGGCTGTGCAGAGAGTTGTCAAATGTTAGGCTCATCGGCGACATTCCTTCAGCGCTCTTCACTCTTCCACGCCTCACCCGCATGTGCGTTCCCTTACCCCACATCGCATCACACTTCCAGCTTGCTACAGCCGTTCTCGTGTTTGTCCAGCACATGGCTTCTGCTCTGTTCAACCAGCGGGTGGCTCCCAGTTGATTGGGGGCCTGTCAAGCAAAGCTGTCTATCTTGTGTGTCCCTCTTCCTATGCCCAAATGCCTGCTATGCATGGCTGCTGCGCTATGCCAAATGCCTGCTATGCATGGCTGCTGCGCTATGCCAAATGCCTGCTATGCATGGCTGCTGTGCTATTTCAAATGCCTGCTATGCATGGCTGCTGTGGTATGCCAAATGCATGCTAAGTGTGTCTGCTGCACCATGCCAAATGCATGCCAAGTGTGTCTGCCGCACCATGCCAAAAGCATGCCAGGTGTGGCCCCCCCTCCCACTTTTTCCAAGCCAAGCCCCTGCCTCCTCTCCCTACCGTCCCCCTCTCCCTTGTCCCCTGGCCACAAAAACTTGATTGGCTCATGTGATGCACTCCACCCATCAGGGTCGTGGGCGGCTACGATGCCCAGCCTTGTTCCATTCCACAATCCATCAGCCAGCTATCCAACCTTGTGGAGCTGTAAGTAAACCCGCTGCATCACGGATACACTAAACCCACGGGTGTGCGGGGATGCAGGGGGATACACATCTCTCTCTCGCCCTCCCTTACCCCCCTGCATCCCCGCACACCCGTTTTTATGATTGTCTTACTGCTTGGCTTGAGGGTGTGTTGGTTTGGCCTTGAGATGTTTCTCGTCACCTTCCACTCTGCTTTGGGGCACGTCAACCGCACGCCTCTTCCTCCCTCCACCTCGGCTGTGCAGAGAGTTGTCAAACGTGGGGCTCACTGATGGCGGCGTTCCCTCAGAGCTCTTCACTCTTACAGACCTCACCCGTGTGTGCGTTCCCTTACCCCACATTGCTCCTCTCTCTTGCTCCAACGAGTCCCTTCTTGAGGGTGTGTTTGTGTGTTAACGTTCATCAGTTTATTCAGCATTCGTTTGCCCAGCACATGGCTTCCACTCTGTTCAAACATCGCATGGCTCCCACCCAGTCCATCGGGGGTCTGTGGAGCAGAGCTGTCTATCATGTGTGTCCATCCTCTCCTCCCAAGCCAAATGCATGCCACGTGTGTCCGCCCTCCCACTTCTTCCATGCCAAACCCCTTGCCCCTCTCCCTCCCATCCCCCGCTCCCCCCTGGCTGCAAAAACCATGCCTTGGCACATTAGAATCATAAGGGACAACGGTTACCAGCCTTTTTCTATTTCAGAGCCCATCAGTCAGCTAATCAACCTTGCTGAGCTGTAAGTAAACCCACTATTCCCAACCCCTCTCCAAGCCCGCTTCCTCCCCTGCTCGCCTGTATTCGTGATTGCTTTTGAGAGTAAATGAATTTGACTTTCGTTTATTTCTTGCCTCTACCATGAGGCTCCCTCCTTCCACTCTGGTTTTGGTGCACCTCAAACGCATGCCTCTTCCTCCCCCCGCACACCGGCTGTCCAGAGAGTTGTCCAACGTTGAGCTCACTGACAGCGTTCCGCCAGCGCTCATCACTCTGACACACCTCACCCGCATGTGCGTTCCCCCACCCGCATGTGCGTTCCCCCACCCTCATGTGCGTTCCCCCACCCGCATGTGCGTTCCCCCACCCGCATGTGCGTTCCCCCACCCCACATCGCATAATCTCTGCGTTTCTTGAGGGTGTGTTCAATATTCATCAACTCATTCAGCATTCGTTTGCCCAGCATATGGCTTCTGCTCTGCTCAAACAACGTATGGCTCCCAGTCGACTGGGGGTATGTCAAGTAGAGCAGTCTATCTCGTGTGTCCTCCTCTCCTCCCATGCCAAATGCATGCCATGGCATCATGTATGTATGTCTGGCATCATGTATGTATGTCTGGCATCATGTATGTATGGCTGGCATCATGTATGTATGTCTGGCATCATGTACGTATGTCTGGCATCATGTATGTATGTCTGGCATCATGTATGTATGTCTGGCATCATGTATGTATGTCTGGCATCATGTATGTATGTCTGGCATCATGTATATATGTCTGGCATCATGTATGTCTGGCATCATGTATGTATGTCTGGCATCATGTATGTATGTCTGGCATCATGTATGTATGTCTGGCATCATGTATGTATGTCTGGCATCATGTATGTATGTCTGGCATCATGTATGTATGTCTGGCATCATGTATGTATGTCTGGCATCATGCCTGCCAAATGCATGCCATGTGTGTCCCCCTTCTCACTTCATCCATGCCAAGCCCCTGCCCCCTCTCCCTCCCGGCCCCCTCTCCCTCCCGGCCCCTCTCCCTCCCGGCCCCCTCTCCCTCCCGGCCCCTCTCCCTCCCGGCCCCTCTCCCTCCCGGCCCCTCTCCCTCCCCGCCCCCTATCCCTCCATCCCATCCCCCTCTCCCTCCCGTCCCATTCTCCCTTCCCTCTGTTTGCAAAAAACGTCTTGGTCCACCAGAATCATAAGAGGCAACAGTGAATATTACCAGTCTTACTACTCCCAGTCTTTCTCTTTAACGCAGTCCATCACTCAGCTAGCCAACCTTGCTGATCTGTAAGTAAATCTAGTACTCCCAGGTCCTCTCCAAGCCTCCTCCAGCCCTGTGCGCCCGTTTTCACGATTCCTTTTAGTTAAGTAACGGTTGAGAAAGTATCAATCTGGCTTCTACTGGCTTCGTGCCTGTGCCATGAGGCTCGATCCCTCCACTCTGCCTTTGATGCATCTAAACTGCATCCCTTGCACACACGGATGGCTCCCTCCCTCTCCCCACACCGGCTGTGCAGAGAGTTGTCCAGCATTGACCTCACTGACAGCATCCCTTCAGAGCTCTTCACTCTTACACACCTCACCCGCGTGTGCGTTCCCCTACCCCACTTTGCTCCTCTCTCTTGCTCCCACGTGCCTCTGCATTTCTCGAGGGTGTTTAAAGCGCGTATGGCTCCCACTTGATTGGGGGTATGTCAAGGAGAGCTGTCTATCTTGTGTGTCCTTCCTCCCATGCAAAGTGCATGCCATGCCATGTATGCACATCTGCAGCATCATGCCACATGGATGCCATCTATGTGTGTCCCCTCTCGCACTTCTTCCAATCCACGCCCCTACCTCCTCTCCCTACTGTCCTCCTCTTCTTCCCCCTGGTTGCAAAAACCATGTCTTGGCGCACCAGAGTCATAAGGACCGAAGACTACTCGTCTTTTTCTTTTCCAGCGTCCATCAGTCAGCTCACCAACCTTGTTGAACTGTAAGTATCCTACTCGTCTCTTGCCCTCCCCAAACCCCCTTCACCCCTCCACTCCTGTTTTCATGATTGCTTCATTCAGTAAGTACTGGTTGAGAGTTGATTGGTTTTGCTTTGACTTGTTGGTCGCCTGTGCTATGACGCTCCCTTTTTCCACTCTGCTTTTAAGGCACCTCAACCACATGGCTTGCTTCGTCCTCAACCGTGTGCCTCGTCCTTCCTTCCTTCACTCCGGTTGTGGTGCAGTGAGTTGGCAAGGCTGGATCTCACTGGGGGCATACCGTCAGCGCTCTTCGACCTCACACACCTCACCCGCATGTGCGTTTCCGTGCTCTACGTTGCTCGTCTCTCCTGTTCCAGCACTCCTTGGCATTTCTTGTGTATTCATTGATCTTCTCTAGCCTTCGCTGGCCAATCATACGGTTCCTGCTCTGTTAAAAAACATGTGCTCCCGGTTGATCAAGAGTCTGGACGAGGAAACTGTCGATCATGTATGCAGCTCCTCCCACGACATGCGTATGTGCTGGACCATGCTGAGCCGAAGCGAGGCCATGTGCTCCTCTTCGTCCATCACGATCACCTGCTCTCTCTCTCTCTCTCTCTCTCTCTCTCTCTCTCTCTCTCTTCTCTCTCTCTCTCTCTCTCTCTCTCTCTCTCTCTCTCTCTCTCCTCTCTCTCTCTCTCTCTCTCTCTCTCTCTTCCCCTATACCCCTGGATTGCAAAACATGCCTGGATCCCACAGACGCATAGAGGGACACTTTGATGAGTTTGGTTCAATTCCACAGTCCGTCAGTCAGCTTACCAGCCTCGTTGAGATGTAAGTAAACCTTCACGTTTCTTGCCCTCCCCTAGCCTGACCTCTCCACTCCACTCCTCCAGCCCTCCACTCCCGTTTTCATGGCTGCTTTGATCAAGCACATGTTGAGCGTTATTGTTTTGGCTTAGACCTATTTCCTGCCTGTATTATGAGGCCCACTCTGCGTCGAGGTGCCTCAACTGCATTTCTTGCGCCCAAACATACCTCTTCCTTCCTCCACCACGGCTGTGCAGAGACTTGTCAAAAGGTATTTTCACTGGTGGCATACCTTCGGAGCTCTTCAACCTTGGGGATCTCACCCAGCATGTGCGTTCCCTCACCCCTCTTCGCTCTTCTCTCTTGCTCCAGTGCATCTCTGCGTGTGTCGAGACTCTTGAGGACGAGGGCGTGTTAATTTCGTCGAAATTTCTCTAGCACTTGCTTGCCAGACATATGGCATGGCACTGTTCAGGCAACAGTTGCGCTTAGCGTTATCCGTTTTAAGTTGTGAACAACCAGGGAAATGCCCTCAGTGTATCCTAGCATGGATTTTCCTTGCAGTGTGTTTCTCGACTCACGCCTGTCGGGGTCACTACCTGCAGCCTTATCCATGATGACACAGCTCAAGCATCTGTAAGGCCTTCCTCCATGATGTGCCGCCCTCCTCCCTCCGCCCTCCGCCCTCTGCCCAGCCTACGTGTAGTGCGCTGTCCGGCGCCCAGGTGTTGTGTGCTGCCCTCCGCCCATGTGTAGTGCGCTGTCCGGCACCCAGGTGCTGAGTGCTGCCCTCCGCCCTCCGCCCAGCCCAGGTGTAGTGCACTGGCGCAATTGGTGCAGCGGCTTTTGTGCCACACCGCAACAGGTGCTTGCAGGGCCACCCACTTTTTCTCACTCTCATCTGTATCGTCACTGCTGCTGCTGCTGCTTCTTCATCTGGACCTGCCGCTGTGTTCTAGATCCTCTTCTCTCTGCATCCTCACCCTTCCAGGGATCTCCGGTACAATAATTTCTTCGGCCCTTTCCTGACGTCAAACGCTTGGATCAGCTGAGTTACTTGTGAGCTTGCTGTTAGCATGTAAGCTTGCTGTTTCCTTGTAAGCTTGCTGTTTCCTTGTGATCGTGCTTTGAGCGTGCGTTCTTCTGTTTGTGTGTGTTTTTCTGTGCGTTTCAGAGACATCGCTCACAACTTCTTTGCGGGAAAGATCCCAACAACGGATACCATGAGCGGCTTGGAATATTTGTGAGTGCACACGCCCATCTCACTATCAAGGCGCCCATCTCACTATCAAGGCGCCCATCTCACTATCAAGGCGCCCATCTCACTATCAAGGCGCCCATCTCACTATCAAGGCGCCCATCTCACTATCAAGGCGCCCATCTCACTATCAAGGCGCCCATCTCACTATCAAGGCGCCCATCTCACTATCAAGGCGCCCATCTCACTATCAAGGCGCCCATCTCACTATCAAGGCGCCCATCTCACTATCAAGGCGCCCATCTCACTATCAAGGCGCCCATCTCACTATCAAGGCGCCCATCTCACTATCAAGGCGCCCATCTCACTATCAAGGCGCCCATCTCACTATCAAGGCGCCCATCTCACTATCAAGGCGCCCATCTCACTATCAAGGCGCCCATCTCACTATCAAGGCGCCCATCTCACTATCAAGGCGCCCATCTCACTATCAAGGCGCCCATCCCATGATCCTCCGTCTCACTCACCCGACTGGTCCTCGCCCCCACCCACACAGCAACCTAAAGTTCAACTACTTCACATCTGGGACCATTGGGGATCACATCTGTAATCAGGCCGAGGTGTCGGTCGCTAGCAATTGCTTGGACCCGGACAGTGTGCTGTGCCAGCTGGACGAATCGCAGCTACAGGATTGTTATATCTTCTGCGGGATGGATGCGCCCTCCTCCATCCCCCCCTGTGACGGACATGGGTACTGCTATGGAGAGAACTTGAATATACCGTGGGGGGAGCAGGGCGAGATGCAGTGCCAGTGCGCGGGTGGTTACACGCACGGTTCGTCAAGCACGTCCTGCGTCTCCACGCTGCAGAGCTCTCAGGGTGCGTCCTCTTGGTGGTTGAGTGGATATGCCCTGGTGCAAACGACCTATGCCCCGCCAGTTGTTGTTGTTGTTGTTGTTGTTGTTGTTTTTTTTTTTTTTTTTTTTTTTTTTTTCCTCTCCTTTTTCTCACAAGGCAATGTTGTTCCCTTCTGAACATGCTGCGCTGCCAGTTGAGGTGCTGAACGGCCTGCTGCAGCTCTGGGGCTCAGCGCCTAACAGCGTGTGGCAGTCCGAAACCATTGACTCCCTCAAAGAGCGCTTCGCCTCAATCGATGGCGAGAATTTTATTGTTAAGCTGTGAGTAATCTATGAATGGCACATATTTCTTGCTGCGGTGAATGCTGTGTGTAATATTTTATGCATGAGGTTGAGATGTGTACAATGCTAGTGACTGTTTCCCCTCATTGAACGATTCCTATCGTTCTGTGCAAGAATGAGCCACCCCTGGCCTAATCCAATCTGTTCCATCCATATACATTGCTTGCCCTCTGCCTTTTCTGTTCCCTCCTGGCCACCCGTTTTCCTCTCTTGGAACTTTAGCCCTTTTTTTTTTCAAGTTTGAAAAGTGAAGGAGACCAAAGAGAGCGTTGCTTTGAGAACGAAACGATTAGATGGTGACAAGGCATACAAGGCATAGAGGGTGGAACACACACGTACCCTCCCTCCCCACCATCTCATCCCTTCCTCCCCTCTCTCTTTCCTCCACATTTTATTTTCATCCCCTCTCCCCCCCCCCTCACTCTAACGCTACCCTATCCCTCCTCGTGGATGTTGCAGTGACTTATCCAGTCAAACCCTGAGTGGAACCATCCCATCCATTTTGACAGCGCTCTCTCGCCTCACGCATCTGTACGTCATAGGATATGTGCCATGCCATCCTTTGTTGCATGACGCTGTGTCACACGTTTGTTTTTCCTGGTTTGTGTAACAACATGTTACTCTAATACCCTCTCTCAACCCCCTTCCTGTTCTTTACTCCGTCCTCCATTCTTCACCGCCCCATTGCCCTGTGCATGTGCAGAGACCTGTCACACAATGATTTATCAGGAGAATTCCCTCAGGGTCTTAGCACCCTACTCAGCCTTCACACCCTGTGAGTCACGAATACCGTCGCCAGTAGATGGTGCTGCGTGGTGATAGTGCCAGCCGGGCCACTTCTGTGTTTAGGCAGATTTGATTCCTCCACATGTCGACTTTGACTCGCCAGCTTTCATTTTTCTCCTTTTGATTTCCGTTGGCCGTGCCCCTTGCCGCTGCTGCCCTCTATCCTCCGTCTGCTTCACCCCCTCTTCGTCCATACCCTCACATCACACACCCCCTCACAGGGACTTGTCCTACAACCAGCTGTCTGGGTCGATTCCGCCCTCCTTCATTGAACTTCAGCGCCTTCAGACGTTGTGAGAAGAGTCATTGAACTTCAGCGCCTTCAGACGTTGTGAGAAGAGTCATTGAACTTCAGCGCCTTCAGACGTTGTGAGAAGAGTCATTGAACTTCAGCGCCTTCAGACGTTGTGAGAAGAATCATTAATCAAAGCAGATTCTGGTAGCAATGTGCACACTAGCAATCTCACACTTTTTATTATTTCCAAAGTTCAGCACGGGCCTCAAAATGAGGCTACTTACCAGTCTCAGGATATCCGGTCACAGTTAAAACTTTTAACCACAACCGTTTCTTGGTCCTATTTGTCTTAACCCCCTGCTCTTAGTAATGGTTTCAATTACCACCCCTGCTATGAGTCTCCATTCAAGCACGCACCCTGCTGCATTCCTTTTGCCAATCTTCCCTTAAATCCCTTAAATCCCTTGAATCCCTTAAATCCCTTGAATCCCTTATATCTGACAGGGACGTGAGGAACAACTATCTCTACTCTGGCACTCTTCCCGCCACCATGTGCACCTCATCAGCGCTCACACTCTCCCTGCAGAGCAACTGCTTCCCCTCCAACGCTATTCCCTGCGCCCTCGTCCACACCCAGCGGCCCTCTGACGATTGCTCTGCCTTCTGCCACCTCTCTCCCTCCACCCCGCCTGTGCCGACCGCGGCCACTGCTACTGGGATTGGGTGGAAGGCACACGCACAGCCATGTGTGCGTGTGAGGGGGGGTACGGGAAAGGAGTGGATCCTGCAACGTGTGCTTCCCTGCTTTCATCCTCGGAATGTAAGGCGCTGCTTGGTGGAGGTGCTTCCCTGTGAGGATTTATGCTTGTCAGTTGTCAGCTCCGGTCAGTCAAGTACTTCCCCACGACGAGGGACACGTGTTGGACGATCACTGCTTTCTCAGCTTGTAACACCAAGAATCCTGATTTCGAGAGCCAGCACTGCTGTGCATGGGTGCTGATTCAGCTTCTGTCTTGTGCTGAATTGATTCCTTCTTTGTAGGGGCTGCGTTGGAAACCCTCTCAGCTGCATGGGGGGCTTTGATGGCTTTGGGACATGGAAGAACAACAATGCTTGGGAGCGCATGAGTAACATCATATGCGATTCAACCAACCATGTCATGCAGCTGTAAGAAGCATCACCCCGTTACTACTGTCTTTGAGACAACTTGAAGATCTTCATGGACTGGATTCTTTTCCTTTTTCCTTCCTCCTTCCCCCTTCCGCTACTTGCCCGTTACGCGCCGTTGCTAGCTTCAACGCATCACCTGTTTACTCCCAGATGCTTCCCCTCTCACCTGTCTACCCTTTCCACTCGTTCTTCCTCATCCTCGCATGGCAGCAATGTCTCGGGGCTGGGCATCCGGGGATTCATTCCAGACGCCATCAGTGCCTTGGCGAGCTTGACTGTGCTGTGAGTGCACGCTCCTCCTCATGTTGCTGTGAGTGCATGCTCCTCCTCCTCATGTTGCTGTGAGTGCATGCTCCCCCTCCTCATGTTGCTGTGATTGCATGCTCCTCCTCATGTTGCTGTGAGTGCATGCTCCTCCTCCCCATGTTGCTGTGAGTGCATGCTCCTCCTCATGTTGCTGTGAGTGCATGCTCCTCCTCCTCATGTTGCTGTGAGTGCATGCTCCTCCTCCCCATGTTGCTGTGAGTGCATGCTCCTCCTCATGTTGCTGTGAGTGCATGCTCCTCCTCATGTTGCTGTGAGTGCATGCTCCTCCTCCCCATGTTGCAGACTGCACCTGCAGCATACTTCATTAAGTTTGCGCCATTGACAAACAGTGTCAACCATTTTCATAGCTGCACGTGAACTGCATAGATGTTAATCGCGGCCAGTGTTCCCCCGTGTACTGTCGATGGCTGGCTCGTGCAGGGATTTGTCGCAAAACTACCTCACTGGTACCCTGCCAAAAGGCTTAAGCATTCTTTCGAACCTCAAAACCCTGTGAGTGCAGCTGTTGTCCTGAATCACCTCTAGGCTTCTGCATCCATGCATTACGTCCAACTCGTAAAGGAATTTACGGCAAGAGAGACTGGTTAATAGAAATAGATCTCAGTCAGCAATTTGCGTTGTTGTAGCAATACACCCACAACTGTGGAAGCTGTGAGGGTGAGCAATACCCCCTCCTAAGGCCCTCAAAACAAGCCCTCGGGAGCACCTTAGGAGTTGCCTGTCACGATTGTTCTCACGTTGGTCAGCGTCCCTAATGATCGAGGGTTACTTTCGAGGCGACTCAAAAGTCATCGTCTCTGATGATCGAGATGAATCATGGTGTTCCTTCTTCCTCAATCATCGTTGAGTCTCTTATGCTTGCACATGCCTTTCGGCACATTCTGAAGTTCTGTCAGCGACACGACAAGTTTTGAGGCGCCTCAAAACTCGACTCGCATCGTGAAGGTCTGTCAGCGACATGACAACCACCTCTAATCCATTCGGGCGCTCTACCCAAGACACCGTGCGTGCAATGCCCTGTCAATCTCGCTTCGTTCACAGTTTCCCTTTTCGTCCACAATTTCCTTCTTGTCCGATCCGCAGGAACGTGAGAGACAACTACCTCTATGCTGGCAGTCTCCCCACCACCATGTGCACGTCATCAGCGCTCACTCTCTCCCTGCAGAGCAACTGCTTCCCCTCCAACGCCATCCCATGCCCCCTCCACTCGCAGCGCTCCTCTGCACAATGCTCCACCTTCTGTGGCCTCTCCCCTCCCTCCAATCCGCCCTGTTCCAACCACGGCTACTGCTATTGGGATGGGGGGGAAGCCGCAGGCAAAGCCACGTGTGCGTGCAAGAAGGGTTATACACAGGGAAATGTTTCCAGCACATGCGTCAGCTTATTGCCAAAACTCGAATGTAAGCCTCGATACTTCCAAAGCATGGGATCCTCCTCTCATCGTGTCCGTTACATTTCTGATCTCTCAGTTTTTTTCGCTCTTACAGCCAAAGAATTGCATAGATTGCTTGCTAGCCCGGTCGGTAGATATTGCACGAGACCTTTTTCTCACAAGCCCAAGTTTGCACACGCCCCCTCGTTATCTTCTATCACTTGCCTGCTGTGTGCAGGGCTCGCTTTGGAGGGCCTGAGTGTGGCTTGGGACGGCTTCGATGGCTCAGGCACGTGGGACAAGAACATTCCTTGTAAAAGGATGAATCATGTGCAGTGCGACGACGACAACCACATAGTGGACCTGTAAGGAACACCCCTTGAGCCGGTTGATAGGTGCCTCATAGCTGGATATCACGTATCTAGGTGCCCACCTGCCCAACCCGATCCACTTTACATGTAATACGTGAAAGTATGTGTACACATAAGTTTACGCGTGTGTTTACATGTTCGTGACCCTAAAAACGTATTTGGCCAACTACGCCTCAGACGACCACAGCTGATGCAACACTGGCAGACACATCGAGCCATGATGATGTATTTCCTTGCCCCGTGCCATGATGATGTATTTCCTTGCCCCGTGCCATGATGATGTATTTCCTTGACCCTTGCCATGATGATGTATTCCCTTGCCCCGTGCCATGATGATGTATTTCCTTGCCCCGTGCCATGATGATGTATTTCCTTGCCTTGCCATGATGATGTTTCTCCCGTCCACCTCACAACTTCATGTGGTGATGCTGTCACGGAACTAGGACGTCGGGGGTTGCGGCCATGGTTCATCTCTCCACTCCACATTGTCTCCGCGCCTTTCAATAGGACGCATGTTTTCTCCTATTCCTTCAATTAAATTTACAGGGATGTTTCCAGACAAAGTATTTCGGGATCGATTCCAACCAGCATCCAAGGCCTGTCGCGCCTTACATCACTGTAAGTGAGTTTTTGAGCTCAACTGCTGGCAAAGTGCCACCTTAAACATTCTGTGTATAGCATCACTTGTTGTAACATGAGCTCGTGAGGTGAGGAGGATTAACAAAGGACTTGCATGCAGCATCTGAGAGGGCATAGGAGCAAGCGAGCATGTGTGTGCACAAACATGTGCGCATGCCGTGCTTGCCAGTGGACGCACGCACATTTGTGGCATGCGCACCAGCTTCTTCGTTCAAGCCACTATCTCATTGCTCCTCTTCGTTTGAGTTCACGCAAAAGCAGTGGGCCAGCTTCCTCGAGTCACTCTCATCCACCTTGTTTCCTGTGTCATTTCCTTGTACCAGTGGGCCAGTTTCTTGTGTGTCCCCTCCCTGTCAACTCCCAACCTCCCCCCCGCCCCGTTCCACTCCACACCTTGGTCCTCGTGATTGTCCACTCCCTCCCAACCTCCCAGCAATATGTCCAACAACGCTATAGCGGGGCCAATTCCAGACTCCATCAGCCGTCTGACGAGCCTACAATACTTGTGCGTTTGAGCTTGCAAGGGGAGCTGTTGAGATGAGATGAGATGATGCATGAACTATGCAACCCTGGAAAAGCTACACTGAGTTGCTGCGGCTACCCTGATTGCACATTGACTCGGCAGTCGGTTTACAGTCATGGTCAATAAGCCACCACGAGCCTAGCATTAGCTCGTTATGAGTAAACCCTTTGGGGTTCTTCTCTGTTGGCAGGGACTTATCATACAACCAACTGTCAGGAGCTTTACCAAGTGGGCTCAACAGCTTGCAATGGCCCAACAGCTTTCAGGGGCGCAACACCTTCCAAGGGTTGCGGACACTGTAAGCTAAACTCTGGTGAAAAAGTAGGCGCACACCATACCATGCCAGGCTCGTGGTGCACACCATACCATGCCAGGCTCGTGGTGCACTGCACACCATACCATGTCAGGCTCGTGGTGCACACCATACCATGCCAGGCTCGTGGTGCACACCATACCATGCCATGACATCAGGTGAAGTCGCCATGCTGCAAGCAACAGCAGGTCGCCCTTCAGGCCGTCTTTATCCCAAACTGCATTCACTCTGCATCCCGTTCTCCTCCTTTCCGTAGGGACGTGAGCAACAATTACCTCTACTCCGGCGGTCTGAACAAAACCGTTTGCAAGTCATCGGCGGGGGTGCTCTCCCTGCAGGGCAACTGCTTTCCCCCCAAAGCCATCCCTTGCGGTCTCCGGCAGTCCCAGAGCTCCGAAGAAGACTGTTATAACTTTTGTCAGCTCACCCCCCCAACCCCACCCTGCCCCGGCCTCGGTTATTGCTACTGGGCGGTGGGGGAAGACGGGATAAACTATGCCACGTGCGCGTGTGGGTCGGACTCTACTAGGGGAGGTTCGCTTGGAGCATGCGACGGCCTTCCCACGGATTCAGAATGTAAGCCTTATCGTGATGAGGGAACGGCGTGTGAGGTATTTTATTTGCATCAATGTGATGCGATGCTCACACCAGGTGCAGAATCATATATCTCCCTCTCCCCTTCCCTCATTGTACGCTGCTCCCATCCCTGCCCAACACACAGGGGCTGCACTGGCGGCACTGAGGAAGGCCTGGCAGGGGTATGACGGGCTCGGCACGTGGAAGAAGGACCACGGATGTGACCAGATGGAGGGCATTACGTGTGATTATGACAACCACGTCGTCAGCCTGTAAGGAGATTTGCCTGTAAGGAGATTTGCAGTGCTGGCTATTACACTGTCATTCTGTGGCGGGTGATCGATATAATAAAACGAATTGCTACTGTAGGGTTGGATGGTTACGTGCATGTGGCTGTGCGTATGACAAAAGCTTTAAGCATGCAAGTTACGAGCATGTGGCTGTGCAAAAGCGCTGCTTACAAATAACGCTGGCATGTTAGAGGAGATATCTGGCTATGCTGGATTCTGGTATGCCACTGCCCTCACGTGCTGCCAAGCCCATTGATAACAGGGACCTGTCTAACTCTGACGTCTCGGGAAGCATACCTTCGCTCATTGGAAATCTCATCTATCTGACGTCATTGTAAGTGCACACCCACCTGGCATTGTATGCATTGCACCGCACCACACCCATCTGGCATTAGCTTGAAAGTGCTCCATCTGATATCCATCCATCTGATATCCATCCATCTGATATCCATGATATTCATCTGATATCCGTTTGATATCCGTGAATTCCACATGCACTGTACTGTATTTCCAGCCTTCCTAGTAGAATACAGCTGGGCTCTATGTAGTTGCAGATTACCCTTTGACATTGCCATCCCTTCTTCTTCACGCACCTTCACTGCCCGCTCTAGGAACCTTGGTAATAACCGTTTTAGTGGCACTCTTCCAACGACGATTGGACGGCTTACCAATCTGGTCGAGTGGTAAGGGAAAAGGTGCTTCCCTCGGCACCATTATGTTTTTACATCCCTTAATCACGTTCATCCTTTTTACCATCCTCTTGAGACGGTTAAGTCTCCTTCTGAGTGTCTGACCCGGTTATGTGACTACAACTCACTTCCAGCTTTGTGCATGCCTTGCTTGCTCTTCTCACTCACTTCTCTAGAGCTAAGCTTCCTGCTGGCATGTGCAACAACAATGACCTTTTATAGTTTTTTTTTTGGCTTTGTTAAAGTTTGACACTTTTTGACATGTCATTAACAAAGGCCGCCCCCTGCCATGGCTCTTTTTAAGTAAAAGGCGTCTCAGAATGTGAAACAGCCTTTTCTAACGCTTTCGACATCCCCTCGCACTATAACTGAACATGCCTTGCATTCTGTCCGTATGCATGTGATGTGAGACCGTCTCATCTCAGGGATTTGCAATACAACGATTTCACGGGTAACCTTCCCAAGTCGATCTCAGCAATGCAACGAATAGGGATGCTGTGAGTGAATCTGGCCAAGTGCCGTGTGCCCTTGTCGTAAGGAGGTGATTTCTGCGACACACAATTGATCTCGATCTCAGCATTGCGAGGAATGGATTTGCCGTGAGCAAATCTATCGTCAGGCAGTAGAATAGATGTAGCTCTTTCATAAGTCAACTCAAAAGCAGATCTGGTCACAACAGGAGCACAAGCCCATCATGGATCGGGAGGGTGAGATGCGGATGGGAGTGGAGTGTACGACGATTCAAGATGGGGCGTGTTGCGAGTGTGGGGTGCTATTTCTGGCATTCAGGCCTGTACGACTATGATGATCTAACAGCTGGAAAATCTGTGGATCGTCCACTTGCTGGTGCAGGGATTTAAGTAACAACGTGTTTACAGGCCGTATCCCACAAGGAGTCTGTAACATGACAAAGGTTACCAAGTTGTGAGTGCTCTACATCGATGGTGTCAGTTAGACTTGAGCATTTTACCCGGTCGGGTCGCGGGTACCCAACCCGACCCGACATTTTGGCCGGGTCGGGTAATAGGATTTTGACGAATTACCCGGCCGGGTCGGGTCGGGTACTCGAGCCGGGTAATGCATACCCGTTACCCGAGAATTACCCGAAATGTCGGGTAATTTATTACCCGTCGGGTCGCGGGTACCCGACCCGACTTTGGGTTTGTTACTCTGGGTTTGCTGAATTTTACAGCCACCTAGGGGTACCCGGGTAATATTACCCGACTTCAATTAAATGCGGGTCGGGTATACCCGACCCGACAGACGGGTACCCAATTACCCGGTATTAAAATGTCGGGTCGGGTAACAGACCTCCAAACATTACCCGGAAATTACCCGACCCGACCCGACCCGGACCCGATTGCGGGTAGGGCAAAACCGGGTCGGGTCGGGTAATTACCCGGTTTTGCTCACTGTTAGTCATCGTCATTCCCAATGTGTTAAGTGGGTTTCGTTGCAGCAAAAACACTGCTGAGTGCAGTAGTGTCGATCGCACTGAGACATTGATACTGCTGCAGAGTCGCTATTGCATGGATTGGACTATTTGCAGAAGTGCCTTTGTGTCTCGTTCTCTCAGCCGTCGTCACTTCATGGAACCTTTCAACAATTCTATGTGCGGCGTTTGCATCAACCCACGGATCTCTTCTTACCACTATTTTCTTCACCTCTGATCTTCCTTCCCATCTTGCCCTTCTCTTCTAATCTCATGCGCTTACGCCAATTTTATGCAATAAGGCACCACCTGTTCCTCGATCGATCTCATTGCCTCTGCATGACAGTAATATCGCACAGAATACCTTTGCGGGGTCCATCCCTGACTGCATGTCAAAATTAGCAAAGCTCAAGATATTGTAAGTCCAAGCTCCAACCAAGCCATGCCAGTCCGTTTTTGCCGAGCTGTGAGCCATTCCGAAGACCCTAGAGCTGTCATGGAGGACCTTTGCAGTCAAACCCCATCTACACCCCCATCTACACCCCCATCTGCACCCCCATCTACACCCCCATCTACACCCCATCTGCACCCCCATCTACACCCCCATCTACACCCCCATCTGCACCCCCATCTACACCCCCATCTACACCCCCATCTGCACCTCCATCTACACCCCCATCTACACCCCCATCTGCACCCCCATCTACACCCCCATCTACACCCCCATCTGCACCCCCATCTACACCCCCATCTACACCCCCATCTGCACCCCCATCTACACCCCCATCTACACCCCTATCTGCACCCCCATCTACACCCCCATCTACACCCCCATCTGCACCCAACCCAAATCCCTTGGTCTTGCCGCACTGTCATTTCACACTGGTTCCCTTGGCAGGGACATGCATAGCAATAGTATGTCGGGGCAGTTGCTTTCCAACCTTAAAGCGCTGAAGCAGCTCAACTATCTGTGAGTTGCAACATGGCGTGCTTGCTCGCTCATTAGCCAATATTTGAGCACGACGGAAGGGGTGTGTTGTGGGACCATTTAGTGTGCCGTGGATTGCTGCTCATGTCCTGTCCTGTCCTGTGGAAGCATGCCTGTGAACCAACAGCAGTATGCTTTCGTGTCAAAGGTTCTGAGTTTCAGTAGGAGCGGGAAAATTATTTCTTGGTGGCAGATGGCCAGCTAGGGGGTGCGAAGCATGATGCACTTGGCAGCACATCACCCCTCCCACTGTATGGTTGATGCACTATTTTCTTGTACACAAAATAACGTGCACTGGACAACTTGTGCATGTATGCTGTCCAACACATACCCATGGCTGATCGGCAACACAGGGATCTGAGTTACAACGGTTTCTCAGGAAGCATTCCTTCTAGACTTACTACCATAAAGGCTCTCCGCACAATGTAAGTGCATCCACTTACCCCTGACCACCTTACGAGTGTTCAATCCATTCACTAAACCGCTCACCTCTCAGTGCACCTCCTGTTCACATGGTGAGGGGAAGTAGAGCACCTTCGGTTCACATGGTGAGGGGAGGTAGAGCACCTTCGGTTCACATGGTGAGGGGAGGTAGAGCACCTTCGGCTCACATGTTGAGGGGAGGTAGAGCACCTTCGGTTCACATGGTGAGGGGAGGTAGAGCACCTTCGGCTCACATGGTGAGGGGAGGTAGAGCACCTTCGGCTCACATTGTGAGGGTAAGTAGAGCACCTTCGGTTCACATGGTGAGGGGAAGTAGAGCACCTTCGGTTCACATGGTCAGGGGGAGTGAACCACTTTGTGTGTAATCTAATCAGCCCCTTCCCTCCCGGTGCCACACAGGAACTTGGACTACAACAAGCTCAGTGGGACCCTTGCTCCGCTGCCACGAACCGTCAGTTTCAGCGCTCGTTACAACTACCTCTCCGGCGCCAGCACAGTCACCTGCAAGAAAAGCCGTCTTGAACAGAACTGCCTCCTTGGGAAGCAGCAGCGCGTATGCTCAGGCTTTACCCGGCGGCCCCTGAACGAATGCACCCCGTTCTGCGGCCTCTCCAGCAAACGCCCTCCCTGTGGGGGTCGCGGAGCATGCGTTCTGGAAGGGGCTGAGGAAACGCCTGTGTGTTACTGTGATGCGGGCTATGCCAATGGCGAGATTCCCTTCACTTGCATCCCGGAAGGTAAATTTCCTTGCATTGCATGTCACAATTGTAGAATCCCTGCAGGTCGCCTTCGTTGCACGTCATATGTACGTCGTCAGTGGGCTTCAGACCAATCAAGAGCCTCCTCCAGATATCTGCTGCATCTGGAGGCTTTCCATGTTGACGCTAAGGTCGAAGCAGCATGGCATGTCAATGGAATGTACGCTTGACTTGACAGTTGGCAGACCACCTGATTGTACAGAATATCACAAAGTCTGTGCTAATGGCACACTCACCGTATTGCAACCCGGTGGCTTAAGAGTCTTAAGAGTAGTCTATGAGCTGGCAGCGGGACATCACCAGACACCGTACTGCAGCATTTCCAAAGCTGACCTCCACTCCGTCACATTTCTTCAACCCACTGCATTTCCCTCTCACTCTACCCACTTTACAGATCAAAGCTACCCCCAGACCACCGTTATTATCGACTCCATGTTCACCCTCACCAACCGCTCTACACCGTCTCGCGGAATGTTCTTTTCTGAGGCTCCCCTCAAGCTCTTCTCGTATGACACCATGGGGGGCAGCTGCGGCCGCGAGTTCTACTTCAAGGCGAGCTTTTCCTTCATGATGATTCCGAAGACAGCTGGCAAGGCCGGCAACGGGCTCGCATTTGTTGTCTCGGCCTCAAGCACAATTGCCAACAGCAGTAGCGGTGTGGGGTATGCAGGGATGGATCAGCACAGCATGGCTGTAGAGTTTGACACTTGGCTGGATAAGCAGGACAGTGACACGAGCGCAAATCATGTTGGGGTTAACCTGGGAGGAAGCCCCAAATCCAGCAAGAGTGCTAACGTCTCGGATGACCTGAACGACGGGAGGATGTACTCTGCATGGGTGGAGTACACGCCAGGGGAGTTTGAGAGCTTGAAGGTGTTCGCTTCACCTTCCTACGCCCAGCCGGCCGAGCCCTTGCTCTCCATGAGCGTCTCACTCTGCGACGTCCTTCTGCCCTCACGGACAAAGAACTCCTTCTACTTTGGCTTCGTGGCGGCATCCACGGTTAACGCGCAGGAGCATCTCGTGGCAACGACAACCATTGAAACAGGCAAGCTTGCTGTGTGCTGTTGCTACTGCAAAGAGTAGAAACGCTAATCCGGAATTTCGCTAACATTGTCTCCAGTAGAAACTCAAATGCACTTTTTTTCTACGTTTGTCTTGTGCTTCACTGCTTGCAGGATTTGATTTATCATCAAACCTACCCACAAAACAGCTTCCAGATGTCAGAGGTAATTTGAGCGGCTGTTCTGCTGTTCTGTTGAGCAGCAGGTGTGCGTTCTAGCCTCTCCTGGCTCGAGCCAGGAGTGACTTGGGTGTGCGCACGCTGTGCATTCCTACGAGGGAGGGACATCATAGTTACATATCAAGCGCCGTAACAACCTGGTTGCTTGCAGTAGTAGTGACTGCTTCTGTGGTCAATGCATCAGTAGTGTGTCTCTCAACCTTCAGCGTTCTCTTGCTTAGCAATCCTGATGCAACCTTTTTTGCTGCATTCCATCCACCCTCTCACTCCCGGGGACCCCCTGTCTTGCTTCCTGCAGCCACGGGCAGGAAAACACCACGGCTGTGGAAGCATACCGCCCCCACACTGTGTGTTGCATTGCTTCCCTTCCAACCCCCGAATCCCTGCCCCCCTGGGTCCCTTCCTGCAGCCACGGGTCTGATGGTGACGGTGGACACATACCGCCCCAACACCGTGTGTTGCATTGCATCCACCCCCCCGAATCCATGTCCCCCTGGGTCCCTTCCTGCAGCCACGGGCCTGGTGGTGACGGTGGACACATACCAGCCCAATACCACAAGCCCGTTCACGCGCTATGTGAGCGTGGGGTACTCGCCAGCGCAGGACGGACAGGACTCGTGGAACATCCCCACCTTATCCACGTGGACCATCGACCCGACCTGGGTGGCGCCGGACCAAGGCGATTGCAGTAAGACTTTGGGCTGCAGCGCTGTGTTGACTTATAAGTAGACCAGCCTCGTCTAGGATGGCTAGGAGGCATGGAGCATGTACAGTACCTGCTGTGCACGGTGCGAGCTTTGGCTGGCTGGGGACTGAGGCCGATGTGGTGGTGTGACTCTTGGCATTGCTAGCAGTCGCTTTGGACTTAGAGGTTGTAGTCTCCCCCCTAGAGGTTGTAGACCCCCCTAGAGGTTGTAGTCTCCCCCCTTTTTAAGCTTCTGTCAGTCCTGTGCCTCCTTAAGCTGCCCATTGACCTTACCCCGTCTCCCCCTTTCTCTCCTCCCATGTCTGCAGGCGACTGCTGGGCGTATGCAGTGGTGGCAAGCATAGAGGCCGCATACGGCATCGCGGTCAACAGCAGGCCGTACCCGTCGCTCTCCATCAACTCCCTCTTTGACGTCACCAATATGACCACCTGCGAGAGCGGGTCACCCACCGTCGCCTTCCAGATTCTCGTTGCGTCTGCCAAGGGCCTTAAGCCAGCTTCTACTTGGGACTCCTCCCGCTCCTCTCCCCCTCCCTCCTCTCCCTCCCTCCCCTCCTCTCCCCCTCGCTCCTCCTCCTTTCTCGCTTCCTGGCTGTCTTGGATCAAAGCAGCGTGGCACAGTCCCTCACTTGGCAAGACTTCTCTTCCTCGTCGCACTCATGCAGCAGCAGCACCGGCAACAGGATCAGCACCCCCACCAGCAACCGTATGTGTTCCCTTCCTTCCGTGTTTGCTAACCTAATCCCATGCCTCTAAACTCGCATTGCTGGCCTAGGGTTTTTTTAATGATTCCTTGACGAGAGGAATTGCGTACGGATTCATTCAGAACATATCAGCGTTCACAACTTACTAGTTTTACATTTGATTTGTTGAGGGAGTCCGTGTGAGCGAGATGGCGCAGGCAAGCGAAGGCTGGTCGTTCATGATCAAACGCCGCCAATTTGTACTCTGTGCGTACCGGTGCCTGTTGCCTGCAGAATAAGGAGTACAAGGTCATTGGGTTTGAAAGGGCAGCATTCAAGGGGTACTTTGGCCTCATGCTTGCGGTGCGGCGGCAGCCAGTGGTGGTTCACATCGAGGCCACCACCAACTCTTTCATCAATTACAATGGGGTATGCACTCCATGCATGCACCCACCACAAAGGGCGAACAATCTGCACAAGTAGGCCTGAGTTCACATGGTTATACTACCTTTTGAGTCGACTCAAAAGCGGTAATACTAGCCACATGCACCTTAAACATTCTTAGCAACCACACGGCAAATTTATGCTATTTTATTAACCTTGTACGTCGGGGCTAATCTTTGCCTCGTCAGCTTTGGTTAGTGCCTTTGAACCTGCGCCCGTTGTGCTGTGGTGTGTGCAGTTGACCAGGTACAACGACCCAGAGTGCTACATGGGAAACCTCAACCACGTTGTACTCGTTACAGGCTACGTCCTCATGGGCACTGATAAGGAGCGCCCGCACATCAAACCACCCTTTTGGAGAGTCCGCAACTCGTGGGGCATGGATTGGGGAGAGAAGGGGTACATTCACATGGACATAGCGCCAGGGGATGGCATCTGTGGCATCAACGTGCTGCCTGGGATCTACCCAATCATCAGAAGTGAGTGCTTGGGGCGCCTCAGACCAGACCACCGCTGCCCTGTGGTCAAACTTAGTTTCCTTGGCCGACAGCCTTGACAGCCCGTCACCCCCAAAATTCATCCCTGCTTCGCAATGTTTTGCCTATGTCCTGCCCATGTTGTTAGCTCTTTCCAACGTGCCTGCTAGTCGTGCCTGCTATTAGGGATTTGTGAAAGTTGTCCCGGTTTTGCATACTTCTGCCAATGGCTAATGGGTTTGCAGCCTGTGTGCTCACCGAAGGCCAAAATGCGCCCTGCTTCCATGCACCGTGACCCTTATGTGATCAGCTAGCTCTTTGCTAGCTTAATTTCCAGCTTCAGAAACAGGTCCTTTTCCTGATGCCTAATCGCGACATCTGTATGCCAGTGTCTGCTCACTGAAGTCATCCATCTCTCATGTCTCCCTGCCCGACCAGTCCCTGACGACCCTTGCATGGTCAAGTCATTCAAAAATTTCAACGGCGAGGCAGTCATGAACCCCTGTGGCAGCTTCAAGTGCACTGTAAAGGGCACCTCCTCCAACACGTGTGAATGCACGGGCCCGTTCGTCCAGGTCCCGAATGCTGATGGCTCTCAGTCATGTGCCTATGGTGAGCCGCCTCTTATACTGTGGTGCCTCAAAGGGGGGTGCGCAATCACATGCGCAATATGTCTGCTATGCCCTCGTGTGCTTGCTGTGCCTTCCATGCTGACCCCCATAAGCGTTGCAAGAACAGCATGGTTAATCAAGCAAGCATAGCCTAAGGTCCTCTCAGTTGTGTGGTGAGAGTAGCATAGCATGCATGCATCCTTTCATGAGAACGCTGTGGGCTGCTTAGGGTGGGTTTACAGTGCAGCTCAGAAGCGGTGAATGCAGGAGAGGGACCTATAGATAATCGATCAGAGACAAATCTGATCATCCTTAAAATGAGCAGCAGAGCTCACGCACACAGTCCTGGCCCCTATGTGCGGTTGTGCGTTGTCAGTGGTTGCAACTTGCACGCATAAGCAGCACACCTAGCACCAGCTAGCTCCTTCTGTTGCCCTGTTTAATGTGCCTGCTTGCGACTTGCCTTCTTCCCTTGGCCAGTGGATGCGTGTGGGGGCAGCACAGAGAACCCCTGTGAGGTGGGCTCGTGCATCAACGATGGCAAGGGCAAGTACACCTGTGTGTGCCCTCCCACGTACACTCCAGACACCACCATCGATGGCTTCCCCACCTGCACCAGGGGTAGGTGAATGTCTCACTTGCTCAGAGCTGAAGGGGTCAAGAGCTCAAGAGCTGAAGGGGTCAAGGGGTCAAGAGGTCAAGAGGTCAAGAGCACAAGAGCGCAAGAGCTCTCTGTCCTGCCTTTCCCACCTGAAGGGACGATCTCCTTCTTCCATAGCCAAGTTCCTTTCAATAGTGGAGCCCTCTCGTTGTCTTTCCTCCAGCAACCCTGTGCGTCCCCACTACAAGTCGTTTGTTCGTCCACATTAAGCTCTTCGCATTGGCTTTATTCCACTCCGTATCACCAAAATGTGCCCCTCCTTTCAGCTAGCTCTTTGCTAGCTTATCTTTCTGCCTCAGAAACAGGTTCATACCCACCCACCCCCCTCCTTGTCTTCACCCATCCCCTCGACTCTCCCTTTTCCCCCTCTCTTTCCCCCCTCTCCCCTCCCCAAACCCCCGCCCCCCCCCCCCCCCCGCCCCCCCACTCCAAACCCGCACCTGCTCTTTTATTTCGTACCTGTCTCACGGCGCCTTTCCATGGCCAGGTTGGGGCGTGGCTTCCAAGCTGACAGTGGCTGGGAGCAACTGGCAGTGCGCCGACGTGCATTCTCTCTTCGGGCTCACGCTGGACGAGTTCAATCGCAATAACCAGGTGTGGCTTCTACAACTGGATTGAAATTCCGCTTTAAGTCGACTCAGAAGCAGTTTTTTCCTCTGCATTCATTGTGTTCTGCTGCTACTTATCAGTTTCTTACTTGCGATGCACAACTAATCAAGACTCCTTATTCTGTATCACTGGTTGTTGCGGTACAACCGAAGTTGCACAAGTACCAAATTTCCAGCACGCTAACGGGACAGTTGTAGCAGGAGCAGCATTGTTGCAGGAATGCTTGAATAGGAAAGGGAATTTTCTCACCTACTGTTGCAATCACAGGGTCTTGACTGCGCGGGCGGGGAGCCCCTCCAAGAGAACCAAGTGCTCAACATGACAAAGGCACATGTGATCGCGTGCTCTGCTTTCTACTACACGCTACCGGTGAGTGCTGCTCTTGGCTCGCCGGTGCCCTGCTGTTGTTGTCTCACGAGTGCTCTGCGTCTTTGCCATTTTTATGTGATTTAAGGAATCATGCAGTTTGTCACATTCTGAGAAAGCTGTTCTCAGGCCACTGCCCTCTCTATCGCTCTCTCCCTCTTTCACATGCAGTCCACTTATCCCCTACCACCACCCTCCCCGCTCCTCCCCCAAACCCATCCCTTTCCACCAGTCGGACACCTGTTCTTCAATCGATACGTACCTCAAACTACGCGGCTCCTTGGAGACTCTCAACCCGGACCTTGACTGTTCAGACATCAAGCCATCCCGCTCCCTTTGTATCGAGCGTAGCCCAATACCCTTGGGCCCTGTCCACGCCTGCCGAAAGAGTGCCGTAATAACGACCGTGGACGACTGCACACAGGCAGGGAATGCCCCCGGGAGTGGCATCTCCATGGTGGACCTGTACCGAATGAACCCCGGGCTCGTGTGTGATCCTGCCAAGGGGCTCAAGGGCGGTGCGGGTGGAAGCATGAAATTGCAGGTGAGAACATGGGGAGGTGAGAACATGGGTGCCTTCTGTATGATATTAAGTTACGCAAGTTTCTCAGGAATGGGTTGATGCTGAGATGGTGCGAAACCCGGGTTGGTAGATGGAGGTGTGGTGCTGGTTGTGGTATTTTCTCTTCCTCAAACACGATCCGCCGTTACCTAAAAATATTTTTTTTCCCCCTCTGGCTGCAGGTTTGTGTGGATGCAGAATATCTGGATTACTCAGCTGGTAGGTGTGTTGAAGGCAAAACAAAGTACTTCAAAGCTGACACACCGTGCGTCAGCATTCTTGCCAAAGAATTCAAGGGTAAGCGAGCAGACTTCGAAAAGTATAACAAAAGAAAATGTGCCACCACGATAGGGGGAAAGCCTGGGACGGCTCAGGAGCGAGTGCCTTTATGTATACCACCCTAGAAAAGGCTTCCCCCCAGTGCTCTCTTAGTGTAAATCTTATAATGTTTATGATAATTTGTGTCCATGATATGATAATTTGTAAAAGTGTTTTACACTTTATAAAATTGTGTATTGTGAAAGTGAAGACGTGGCCAACACAGCAAAGGTAGCGACGAAGCGTTACTCACTCTCTTTTGCGTACAAGAGAGGGAGGTGAGGCCATTTGGCCTCACCCACGTTCTTCATTTCGAGTTTGTAGTTTGATTTCTAGTTCTCGTCCATGCTGGCGAAGACCCAAAGTCTTCCGCGCTTCAAGGCTCATACAGTACTGCTTACCAATATTCTTCAACGCAATCTTGCAATGATGGCTCCGATGAACATGCTGTCAAACTTATCTTAGTATAGTTCTGTAGACTAAACAGAGTTATGCCTTAGAGGGTACAACATTCTACCATTATATTCCCTTGTACTGACTCATTGTAACCATTCATTGTTTCTGAGATGGTATCACACGTAGGTAGGTCCTCCCGCCCACCTCAGCTTCCGCCCTAGGTCCTAGCCGCGCCCCGCTCCTAGCTGGCCCTCGCGCCCCGTACGCGTCGGCCCTCGCGCCCCGTTAGAGCCGGCCCTCGCGCCCTGTTAGAGCCGGCCCTCGCGCCTTCCAGCCGGCCCCTCACGCCCCGTTCGAACCAGCCCCCGCGCCCCTTTACAGCCGGCCCTCGCGCCCCTTTACAGCCGGCCCTCGCGCCCCTTTACAGCGAGCCCTCGCGCCCCTTTACAGCCGGCCCTCGCGCCCCGTTAGAACCGGCCCTCGCGCCCCTTACAGCCGGCCCTCGCACCCTATTAGAGCTGGCCCTCGTGCCCCTTTACAGCCGGCCCTCGCGCCCCTTACAGCCGGCCCCCGCGCCCTTACAGCCGGCCTTCGCGTCCTTACAGCCGGCCCCCGCGCCCTTACAGCCGGCCCCTCGCGCCCTTACAGCCGCCCCCCCCCCCCCCGCGCCCTTACTGCCGGCCCCCGCGCCCTTACAGCCGGCCCCTCGCGCCCTTACAGCCGGCCCCTCGCGCCCTTCCAGCCGGCCCTCGTGCCCTTACAGCCGGCCCTCGCGCCCTTACAGCTGGCCCCCACGCCCTTAACGCCGGCCCTTCGCGCCCTTACAGCCGGCCCCTCGCGCCCTTACAGCTGGCCCCTACGCCCTTACAGCCGGCCCCTCGCGCCCTTCCAGCCGGCCCTCGCGCCCTACTCCCGCCGGCCCTCGCGCCCCTGTTCCTGCCGGCCCTTGTGCCTACGCTCCTAGCTAGCCTTTGCGCTCCTGTTCAGCCGGCCCTTGCGCTGGCGCCCTCTCCTCGTCAGCCGGCCCGCCGCCGGCCTTATCGCCTGTGTTGTAGCTGATCCCCAGTCCTGCACTCTCACCCTATGTTGCTTCGTTCCTACACGTCCCGTCCTCCCCTCCTACCGTCCCCTCCTCCGTCCTCCCTTATGGTTGCACCTCCCCCTCTGTCAGACTACCTTCGCGCCGCTCGTCCTCTTGTTCCTCGGGTCCTTGCCTCTCTCGTTACCGACCCGTCTGTTCCGGTCTCTTGTCTCGACGCTCTTGTCGCTGCGGTAGCTGACTTCGCCTCTACCCGCCGCCTTGACTACGCCACCACTCTGGTCTCTGACCCTGCCGGTCCTCCGTCTGTCGGGGGTGCTCCTGCCCTCGGCAGTGACGTCCTGGAGGACCGCCAGTACGAGCTTGCTTTCCTGTCCGAGGCTGCTCCCCATCTCTGCTCCATGCTGCTAGTCCCTGAGGGTGACCCAGACGCTTTCGACATCCCGACCCCTCGCACCTACGCTGAGGCAGTCTCGGGACCTTGGGCCTCTCAGTGGATAGCTGCCATGGAGCAGGAGATGGCATCTTGGAGATCCACCGGCACCTACGTCGACGCAGTTCCCCCACCTGGGGTGAATGTAGTCGATGGCTGCTGGCTCTTCAAGGTGAAGCGCCCTCCTGGAGAGCCGCCTGTCTTCAAGGCGCGCTACGTGGCTAGAAGCTTTAGTCAGCGTGAGGGGGTGGACTTCTTTCAGACCTTCGCCCCGACCCCGAAGATGACTACGCTTCGGGCAATACTACGCGTAGCAGCTCAGCGTGACTACGAGCTACACTCTCTCGACTTCTCCACTGCATTTCTTCAGGGCAGTCTACATGAGCAGGTCTACCTGCGACGTCCTCAGGGTTTCACTGCCACCTTCCCTCCTGGGACCCAGTGGCTCCTGCGGCGTCCAGTCTACGGCTTGCGTCAGGCGCCCCGCGAGTGGCACGACACGCTGCTTGCTACCCTTGCAGACCCGCAGTTCTCTCCATCTTCTGCAGACCCCTCACTCTTCGTTCGTTCGGGCCAGGCTCCGTTCTACATCCTTGTTTACGTAGATGATCTGGTCTTTGCCAATGCTGACACCACTGCCCTGGCCTTTGTGAAGGCTGAGCTGCTGAGGAGACACACCTGCACTGACCTAGGAGAGTTGCGCCACTACCTTGGCCTACAGTTCTCCAGAGACAGAGCAGCGCGCACCATCACTCTCACCCAGTCACACTTGGTGCGCCAGGTCCTTCAGAGGTTCGGTCTTCAGTTCTCCTCTGCACAGCCCACACCTCTTGCTGTTGATCACCAGCTCTCTGCTCCAGTTCCTGAGGAGACAGCAGAGCCCAGTGGTCCGTACGCAGAGCTGGTGGGTTGTCTCATTTACCTAATGACTTACACTCGTCCGAATCTCGCATACCCTCTCAGCCTCATGGCTCGCTTTGTGGCCATATGCAGACACAGACCTCAGCACTGGTCTGCAGCTAAGAGGGTTTTGCGTTATCTCGCGAGTACATCGGGCATGGGGTTAGTGCTCGGAGGACGCAGGCCAGTAGTCCTTACTGGGCACACAAACGCTTCCTAGGCAGACGACGCTGAGACCCTTAGGTCCTCACAGGGCTACTGCTTTAGCCTTGGTTCCGGGGATGTCTCGTGGAGAGCCACTCGTTCCTCGTCTGTTGCCCAGTCCAGCTGTGAGGCTGAGATCTACGCCGGTGCCATGGCGGCACAGGAGCTCCGCTGGCTGACCTTCTTGCTCACTGACCTAGGCGAGCGGCCTAGTTCTACCCCGGTCCTGTACGCTGACAACAGGGCCATGATCCTCCTGTGTCAGGAGCCTCGACTTGAGGGCAGAGCGAAGCACATCCAGCTGCGGTACTTCCTCCTGCGCGAGCTGCAGCAGCATCGCCAGGCTCGCGGAGTACACTTGGCCTCCGGTGCCAACACAGCTGATATCTGTACGAAGGCGCTTGCGATTCCTTCGTATGCCACCATTCGGATCTTCAGCACGACGCCACAGGCGTCGCGCGGCCGGCTGGCGTGCGGGTGGGCAGTTTAGCGGCGCCACAGGCGTCGCGCGGCCGGTTGCAGCCCGACGCCGCCGTCACAGAGCGGCGTCGACGCTCCTGCGGGACGTCGACGCTATGACGGCAGCACGGCGGCCCGATGCCACGGCAGCGCGTCGAGACGGCAGCGGCACGACGCGGCCAGCAGCATCACGACGCCGCCACTGCAGCACAACGCGGCCGCCATGGCCGCGCGAGCGAACGAGGGCAAGGAGTACGCGGCGGAAGCGCAAGGAGGCGGTCCAGCAGGGAGGAACTCTAGTACCATGTTAGAAGGCTAGCTTAGCTAGGAAGCTAGGAAAGGCATGAGGGTTAGCTAGGAGGAGCCATGGAGTGGCGTGAGGTTTAGGAAGGAGAAAAGTTGAGGAGAGAAAAGGGGTTGGAATAGAAAGAGAGAGGCATACAAGGAGGGGATTGTACCCTCTTCAGTAAAGTTCGGTAACCTACCAAGCCTAACAATTATATAACTCAATATATAATTTAACAGGTATTCCATTAGGTCACGGAATCGGCCCCAAAATTACCCGTTAGCGGACTGAATCGCCGAAAACTTACATGTTAGCATACGGATTTGTCGAAGACAAATGGCCTTCACCACGGCCAAGGAAAAACCCTAGAACCCCCAGGAACTCTTTCTCGCACATAATATGTCTCGAGCGGTTTGGAAGAGTTCAAAAAATTGCCGTTAGCAACCTCTCTGTGCTTAGCGGAGAGAGTTGGGGAAACCGTAAGGAAGGTTAGGAAGGGGTGATACGAGCAATGTCCTACTACAAGTGCACTTCGTATGGAATGAAAGAAAAGTAACCCGTAATCTCAAGGAATCACACAAAAAGTAATCCGTTAGGAAGACAGAATCAAGAAAACATTACTACGCAAAAAACAGAATCAGGTCATTAATTAACCTTTAACCCAGAGCCCTGCCACGGGGTTTGGACCTCATACAGTCGAAGAGCAAGAGAGTCATACAAATTTCCCGAATCGCGGTGGCAATGTCGAGCTCGTCATTTCGCATGCTTCGCCACGGGCAAATGGGACAGAAACGTGGAATTTGTAACAAGATATTTGTGTCTGGTCAATAAGCAGAGGCCCCATCGGGCAAATTGTGTGGTCGTTTCGTTCCGCCCTCCATCAACGTGTGGTGGACTCGGTAGCTGTGCGGTGTAGATGTAATTATGTGCGTTATCCCATTGCCCCTAAATCGGAGGTTTTGGGAAGCTGTTCTGATTGGGATAGGCGTTGCATACAAGATTGGGTGAGCATCGATTGTACTGTATATAGTACGCAACAGATCTCACAAATGAGGGACGTTCACTAGGGCAGATATCCGGGAAAAAAAGTGGTAAACCGTTAGATCGTCGGCGATGAGATTTGACGGTTCAGATTCAATGACGTGTTTAGCGACAGGGACTGTGGGAGGGTGATATGGACTGCATACACTTTCGACGAGAACCTTCAGGAACGAAGGTGATCCAGGGCGTGCCCAAAGTGGGATCGTCCACGACATCCGCTTAAATCATTCGTTCCTGAAAAACCCCGAGAAGAAGTTCTAAAGCCCGCCCAGCAGGTTGCATATTTTTACTGTTCAAGTAGGTGGGGCGGCAGAATCTGATTGGTCGATGATCATTATAGAAACGAATTATTTTGGCGAAGAGGAGGCTTCGCAGAGTCAGCGTTTGTTTGCGCAAGCTAGCAGGGCTGGAAACTTGCCAGGGCTGCCAAGTTTTGGAGCTCTCATTCTGGCCGAGAACCACCTCCCTAGCTCTGCCAAGTTTGCAGGGTGACTGGTTGGCTGTTGACATCACAACCAGCACCTCGTCCTGACCGGTTTCAAAAACAAAATTCGTATGCGGTTTGGCGCGCTCTACAGTTCGATAATATGCGACACAAAAAGTTTGAAGCACATATTTCTTTCGCGATTCCCACCCAAACTGCGAGTACAATCTTAGGTTTCTGCCCCCCTCACAATTCGTCCCATTTCTCACCTCCAAGAACTTGGCAGGTTGGGACTGCCAAGTTCCGAGAGGCCCCCAACCCTGCCATGTTGGAAACCTTTCGCGAGCGTTTGGCAGTTTGACGCAAGCTGCTCGGTTACATGGGCCTCAAGATGCAACATTTTGAGAAAAGGGGACTTGCAACCAGGGCTCTCGCTAGGCTTTTCGCCATCTCGGACGATCCGGGCCCCTCAGAAAATCGACCTGTAAAATCCGACCTCATAAGAAAGTTACCCCGACTCTTCACGGTCCGTGCTGAAAAAAGACTGATAGGTTATTACTTGTGTTTGCTGGACAAGATAGTGAGGGTGCCAGTGGGCAACTTCGGGGTGGGAAACCCACCCCCTCATCAGCACCTATGCTGCAGATGAATCACGCACGTGAAGGTGTTACATTTAGGCCAGGGGGCTGGGAAAAAAGGGGGTTTGGTAAAAGGGATGGGGCGAGTTTGAGTGGCGTGAACAATTGTTCATGGCAGCTCACTTTAAAACCAACCTCTAAACTAAGGGAAAATGGGAAGAGCAGAGTGAGGCTAAGGGTGAAAGGGAAGAACGGGAAGTTTGACAGATTCCTACACCCCTGGAGGCTAACTAGATGTCCGGGGCCCCTCAGAACCGCCCTGGACTCCTACAGGTTAGTAGATAAATCCCCCTGATTCTCTCAGGGCTGGCTTGGACAAAGCCCTGGAAAACACAGGGTCGACCTAAATAAAACCTTGGATTTCAGTCAAGTCAAGGTAATTACCATGTTAACGTGTGCCCTGCTTGCAACATGCCGGTCGGGCTTTAAGTTCATTGAGTTTGAGGAGTTGTTATAGGCTGAGAGGAACTCAAGAGGTAGTTCGATGATTTGATCGAGATAAAGAGGATTCTGCGCGATCCCTAAGCTGGACACCCTCTGCCAATTTCGGTGGAGGCAACATCTCAGATTTTGTCTCATACTCAGATCAGCTGCCAGATGCTGCTCAAAAGTTATAGGGAAAGTTCAACTCAGTTCGCCATGTCAGCTACCAGCAGCGCAGCATCGTAGATCGCAGCCATTGGTGAGAGTTGGGCCCCTCACAACTTGGAAGGATATACTTGAGTGAGCAAACACGTGGTGCCTTAAAACCACAGGCTAAAATAGCATTGGGGGGGCTTCAAGAGCACCGTTCTTGAAGAGGATACTTTTGAAAAAAAAAGGGGTTCCCAGTACGATTTTGCGAGGTGCGTTTTTGGGCAGCTGAACAATGATAGAAACGCAGTGGCGCCGATTTGACGCATGTGCGACGAGGCGGGAAACGCGTGCGCGACTCATTTGACTTTTCGCCAGCTTGGTGAAACGAAAAAAACCTACTTCACCTCGGAAGTATTCGGCGTATGTGTTTAGGCTTCACATTGCGACGCTCCCTCGACCGCACTCGCGACTAGGGTGAAGGTGAACTGTGAAACTTGTGTGCCGAACAGCCACATGGGTTGTGCGAAATGCGACCGAGTTGAACCTCGGGTTAAAAACCTATTGCACACCCATGGAGCTCTTGAAAAATCTGAGCTATGTGGGCGGTCAGTCGCAACTTGATCCGCCAAGGCATCTGACGCCAAATCAAAGCTACTTCGTATTACAGGCAATTTCGGGTCCCATACCATTTCGGAAATAGAAAATGCACCAAAGGGTCTGCCCCTAAACGAAACATTTTTTCAAGAGCTCCGCGGGTGTGCTATTCTAGCATGTGGTTTTAAGATGAGTTGAGGAGGATTCCACCATTGTCACAACCGTACGATTTCTTGATGCTGCTGAGTCACCCGCGTTTTCTGTTGGCACCCAGTCAGCAGGGCAGTCAGCATGGTTCCCGAGAAATTAGTGCCAACACGCTGGTTGGCACTAACTTCTCACCCTCCCGCTAAAGACAAGCTACAGTGCATATAACGATAAGGTATAGTAGAACGAGAAATTAGCGGAGGACAGGTGTAGTCTCTAAGTACTTGGAACAGTATTTCGGAACAACGCTTCATCTCGCAACTCGCTTGTTCAACCGCTTCATCTCGCAACTCGTACATGTGGTTGCCCAACCGCTCTGCCCTACCGCTCTGCCTTTCCGAGCTGACCAACCAGAGAGCTTCACCGCGCCCAGTACACATGTTCTACAATTCAAGCACGCAAACGTTTTGCGCGCTGCGTGCATGTATCCTCCGGCCAAAACGCCGGGCAAAAAGGGCTTGTACACTTCCAGGGCGGGAGTAGACGAACGCTACTCATTTATTTTGGGCAGCCTGGGTGCGTCCGTTGCGGTGTAACCTAAGGTAACCAGCGTGAGAAACTTGTAACCCACATGAAACGGGTCATGTTACCGGCGCTTCATGTCGAGCGAAATATGGGCCCTCATGTGCAGGCGAGGCAGGCGACGGGAGCGCGGGGCAGTCATTTTTGCAGTTGGGAGAAAGCGTACATGGGTGGGGTTACAGGGTGGCTTCGTGGTTGTTCAGATTGATATAGCCGAACTCATACAGTACCTGCGCATTTGAAGTTCGTGGAACACCCTGGTGAACTGCGCTGTCAAACGCTGACGTGTTCAAAGGTTCATTCATTTGAACACTAGCTTCTGTTGCAACTAGAAACCTCCATGTTTACGTGGCGGATCAAAAGCTCGTTGGCTGACGAGAAGCCTTCTACTAACTTCGTTAGGCTATGCCTCTTTGCTAACGTAATCATTGGGACGCATCCCATTGGTCTGTGCAGAATCTGGGCGCTATCCTGTACAGTACACTCTTTTGGGTTGTTTCATGTTGAACAGCGATTGTGCGTATACACTACGTAATAAGAGCATGGTGTATACATCAAAGGATCCTTAACCATGATTGTGTGAGTAGCTCGGATGTCATCAAAGGATCCTTAACCGTGATTTTGTGAGTAGCTCGGATGTCTGTAAGAGGGATTATGTGTACATTACTGCACACACAGCATGGTCCAACTCGTCTGACACTGGAGATTGCGACCTTATCAGACTTTTTCAGACTGCCACGATGGTCCGATACCCTTGTTTCCTGAGTCAGTCACTCGAGGTTTTTGGGCGGTAGGGACTGAAAATACCACTTTTATTTCGCACACCTCGTCACGGGCATTTGGGACTGTAAGCGTTGCTCTTGGGTTACCCTCTTTGTCACATGCGCGATGGTGGGATGGTGGAAGGAGGGCTACATTTGTTCGATTATCAATAGTCGGTACCCCCTTGATTTTTTCGCGATGTCTTGCACCTAATTACGAAATTGTCGAATTTGGTCAGAATCAAAAAGCAGGGTAACACAACCCACAAACCAGCCCGTGGGTTTGTTGCGACTCCGCCGACGTTGATGCCCGATTTCGCACAAGCTCCTGGCGAAGTGGTTGGAGGCGAGGTTGGACAGGCAAATGGGGTTTGTCACGGCAGGCAAGCTCCATAATCGCCATTGTCTTGAGTGGAAACAGTGCACACCATGTGCTTCAAAACGGGGTGCGGTTGCCCGTGCTAGAAACAGAAGTGATGCAGGAAGCTTTTGTGAGAGAACCGAGACGTGATTGACTCGGGCAACAAGGGTAGGAGATGTACGGACCGGCCGTTCCTACTGTGCGGATACAAGCATATCCACCGACAATTGCTGCATGGATAGAATGAATCTGAGCTGGCTTCAGTTGCGAAAAAGGTCGGCTGGGGTTCGGTTGGTACAGCGGGCATGCCATTAGGTCCAGGACATTTTACTCCATGTAATACTCTAAGGTCCGGAATTCGATAAGATCGGCCACGATGTACTCCGTCTGTACGGTACACATCTACTGTTGACTTCGCTAAAAAAATGCAATAAAGCATTGTGACCAATCACGATAGTCGCATAATGCCACCGACCATCGAGTCGCGCCACCCGAATTGGGTGCGATCACAGCATGCGAGTGTCGCCAACCAACCCGCGAGTGCGAGCTCGGAAATTTCTCGTGAATTGCGCTTGGAATTGCCCGGCCAATACGCGCTTGCCAGGGCGATCAGACGTAATCACGACGGACCGGGGAGCGACAGCCAGCTGGTCTGTACCTCCTTTTCATCAATTCTGTCTTATTATTTCGGTCCTCTTCTAATCCTCGTATCAAGTACATTCGAGGCGTTTTCCATATTTTATAACCAATGACGTAAATATTCAGGCTTTCCACGTGACACGAACAGGTCCGTCCCGAATACGAAAACACGACCCACGGTCCCTCAATCACCATTAACCAATGCACATTTCGAAAATGTTTTTCTTAAATGGTTCTTTATCATATTCGTAAAAGTTTGTGATTGGTTAACGAAACCGCTCAAGCGAGTCGTCATAATTTCGTTACGTTAAGCCCTTTTCATGAGACCACGAAAAGGGTTTTTCAAATTATATGATTTGTGCGTTTTGAGCCTGCGCTGCTTGCAGAAGGTCGAGAACGAGGTGTTACTTCTATTGTCCGCGGTAATTCTGGCCAGACGACAAATTTGCTAAACGTTTTTGAAGAAGCCACATGAGCCCTCACATGACACGCTGCGAAGTCGCTGGTAACCTGGCCCAAGGGCCAATACGCCAAGGCACCCATCGTGAACAGAAAGAGTAAAACGGCCTACACCACCCCACCTAAAACCGTACGTGCTACTCGATAATCCATTTTACCCGTAGTGAACCGCTCTTATTCGTCGTAGTCCATATTTGCGAGTCGCGGATCTGGAGCATAGAGCATACCCCTTGTACTGGTTCATAATCGAGGCTGCGCTGGCCAAATTCATCCTCGATTTAGTCCGCCCCGCACCCCGCGAGTTCCCGCATAATTCAAAACTGTGGCCCTGGTTTTGCCACGGTGTACCGTGCTTTACAGGTCATCGGCGCGATGTTTGATTGGCGGGGCGAGATCTGACCGCCTCACGCTCGTGCGTTCACCGCGCGCCATTCCAGTTGTGTTTTTGAGAACCGTCCTTATGGAAAGAGGATGAGCCTTTTCAGCCAACCCGTGTTGATTTGGGTGGAATGTACCCTTGTTGAGTCAGTCACTCCAGGTTTTTGGGCGGCAGTGACTGAAAGCGTCCCCAACACTTCGCCCACCTCGCCACGGGAAGAATGTGACTGTAAGTGAGCTCGCATGCTACCGCTTTGGCATATGCGGATTGCGATGAGGGGGCTAAATTTGTACTTTCTGAAATACCCCGTAACCTCCTAATGTTTTGGGTTTGACATGCGGTTTGGGTGTCTGTCTTGTCTGGCAAGTTCCACTATCCGTTGTCTCATCTGAGAACTTGGCACACCATGTGCTTCAAAACGGTGTGCGGTTGCACGTGCCAAAAACTTAGGTGATGCGGGAAGCTCTTGTGAGAGAACTGAGACGTGACTGACTCGGGCAACAAAGGTAGCACAGCCCTAGGCTAGAACTGTCCCGTCCCGCGGAATCCCATTCCGGGGCGGCTTGCGTACAGCACAGTGGAACAGGTCAGTCAGTGGAAATGCCGCACCTCGCATTACAGTTACATCGTCGGCGGCACGTCTTATGTGTGGCCGGCGGAGTGGGCTTTGTGCTGGCTACGGCTACTGTGCGGTGCGCCGCGCTGCTATGCTACTAAAGATCATCAGCGGCACTGTGTACAGCTTGGTCTCGTTCATGTAGCCTCTCATTTGCTAGTGCCTTGATTGTGTACAGACCTTTATATATATTACCCTGACTGGCCTTGTGGCCTCTTCCTAGTGGCTGGACTAGTAGTGCTGCCCTGGTCTTGCTCTTGCCTTGGTTTGTACTCGTTTGACTGGTCTTTAGACCCCTGCCTCAGAGGCTGGACTAGTAGTGCCAGCCTGAGCTGCGTGTCTCTCCCTAGGTACTGCCCCTATCCAGTCTAGGGGGTGTGTCAAACATATCTTTGTATGTTGTTATAGACTACATAGGGTTGTGCCTTAGAGAGTACAACCCACTAGGTCATATTCCATTGTATTCTCTCATTCTAGTCAATTCGTTAACTTTGATAGCTGCAGCATGTTGAAATTCTAGAAAACACGATCCCTGGATCAGGGCTCTTGCTAAGGACGTAGTGAAATGGGCACACTGGTGCGCATTGGTGCACGGTGGCGTGCACTGGTGCACCGGGACGCGTACATTGTCCTACCAGAGATGTAAAATCGTTGGACATCTTTCAGTAACATCCTCATTGTCTGATCGGACAAATACGGTAGATCGACAAGCTCATTGTGAACATTATGAAGATCATTAACACAAATTAACTTTATACACATTATAAACTATACACTTAGGGAGCAGTGGGGGGAAGCCTTTTCTAGGGTGGTATACATAAAGCCATTCGCTCTTGGGCCGTCCTAGGCTTTCCCCCTACAATGGTGACACATTTTCTTTCGTTATACTTTTCGAAGTGTGCTCGCTTTCCCTTGAATTCTTTGGCAAGAATGTTGACGCACGGTGCGTCAGCTTTGAAGTACTTCGTTTTGCCTTAAACGCATCTACCAGCTGAATAGTCCAGATCAGGGCCTCAGATAGGATTTTGGGCATCCTGACCAATCAGTGCTGGCCTCCAAAAAACCATGTAGCACTCAGGGTTGGTTGCCTACGTTCATACTGATTCCTCAGGGTGGTTCTCCAGTTTATACTATGGCCTCAAGGTAAATTAAAAAATGCTGGAAACGTTGCACTAAGTCACATTGCACAGCTGCAGGATACCAACAGGATTGTTGGCACTTCATGTTTTGCACTAGCTTAGCCAGTATTGGTCAAGTATGTAAGATTTGGCGAAAATATGCGCACGCAGCAAATCAGGCCGGGAATTTTTCCGGAAGTCTGATTGTTCAGGGCATGTTGCTATGTGGCGCGATTTCAGGCCACTTCGTGTCATTCGGGATTTTGCTTGTCAAATTTGCCCGTCGACGCAGTCTTAACACGAATAAGTGTGACTTGTGTCGGCATTGAAACACACCCTCAGTTGAAAAGTGCCGCGTCTGAATTTTTAGACAAAAGTTGAAGGCATGTGGGCGAACGTGAAACATTTGCCGTCGAGATGTTCTGACGGCTTGTTTGAGTTTGGATGTTGGAAAGCTCAAGGGAATTTTGGGCATTACGAATTTGATGGCCAAGATCTGTTCAAGTGAAGTCAATCTCAATATCGACGAGATTCCCAGACGTAGAAATTTGGGCCATTCGATTGTCGACGAGAGTCAATCGTATGCAGAGACTTTGGGGGGTTTGAATATAGTGCATGCGGAAGACTATGCTAAAACAAGTAGGAATGTATAGCTCGCCGAGATTTTCGGGTTGAGGGGGGTTCGTGGAGGATTGTCTCTAGCATTGATGACTTCACCGAAAATTTAGATTAGCGGGGGGGGGGGGAGGGGGGTTTTGGGTTTCTTTGCCATGGCTGGTGGGGCTTGCTGCCCACATTGCCCTGGCTGGTGGGCCTTGATGCCCTCTTTTCCATGGCTGGTGGGGCTTGATGCCCTCTTTGCCATGGCTGGTGGGGCTTGCTGCCCTCTTTGCCATGGCTGGTGGGGCTTGATGCCCCCTTTGCCATGGCTGGTGGGGCTTAATGCCCTCGCTGGCCTAATACACCACTCAATTTTCTTCTGGGTATCCCGCCGTGCCACATGTTGCAGATGAGAAGAGCTTTGGCCTGCTGATCTGGCACATGTTCAACGGTCTGCCGTTCGCCCACGAGGCCTTTGAGTCAGGCATCGTGGTGGCGCTCTTCAAAAACAAGCCCCCCCAATCATTGTTAAGCTTTACCACATGGCATTTTTCTTGATGGGGGTGAGTGGCGCTCATAAGAGCTTGGCGTTCTTGGCGCGGATGTGGTTTAGACCATACTTGTATGCAAGCTGTTGCCCCACCTTTGTTGCCGTGGCCGCAGGTGGAGCACCGCATTCTCCATAACGACAAGGATTTGGAGCACACTGCAGTGAAGAACGCCAGGCTCACCACCGACTACCTGAAGAAGGTGACCGCATGGTGCAAGGCGGCCATCATGGCTCCCTCGGTGAATGGCAGCGGGCCATGGTACAAATCGGAGCACAAGGCGTGGGCGTTCTCCGCGGAACCTGCTATCCTCATCTCTACCGTCGGTATTGAGGACACGGAAGGCATCGATCGAGCCGCACTTTCTGCCGATGCCCCACCAGCATAGACGTCTTGCTACTGGTGTTGGCAAAGGAGGGACCAAGGTGGTTAACTCAAAGGGGGAGAGTGCAATAGTTATACTAGTGGCTTATGGGGGCGTGGTTTGGAGGATGAGCCTCCTGAATTTGGACCAGCTGGCATGGGATAGCAAAGGAAATCAGGGGCGGGACCTGGAATGTGGCATGTGCGAACCCTATTTGACATGGCGAATTTTGTATCAACGCATGGATGCACGTAATCATGTACCAGAAAAAAGATGTTGTATGCGGATTTGATTCATCTGTCTTCTGAGTTTTCTCCGATGTGCTGCTGTTTGGTATCGTGTAAGGGGGATGTTCCAGCTAGAGCAAGCGCTTGAATTGATGTGACAACTTATAGTGCTTATGTTTGACATTACAAATTCTCGTTTTCTAATTCCCTTATCTTGTTCTCGTGTTCCGTAGTATCGGACAGTATAGTGATGTATGTGTTGACGTGGCATACCGAACGTTGGTCGACTCTATCACACCCACCACCGTTGCTGATTGGGCACACCCTAATCCTCTCGCGGTGCCTGATCGATTTGCTATTTAGCTGGACCACCTCCTCCACAGATGCCTCCGTCGGCACTTACACGGTCAGCGCTATCCCGTGTCACCCCTTCCCGCACAGACAGCTCTGCCCGCCATGCCTTTCCACTGCGAGTAGTTTTAACTAGTGTCGCAGTGCGGTGGCGGCGTAGCCGCCGAGATGCGACTGGGGTTGCGAAGTCGCCGCGGGACGGTGGCCAGAACGCCGCGTGGAAACGACGACGAAACTGAGTTGGCGCTGGATGCTGCGAATGGGGAATGATAATGGCCTAGATAGAGCCTGCCACATCGCGTGTTTCAACCGCAATGCGGCTCTTGCGGAATCACGAGACACGAGAGCTGCTAACAAAAAGGTGCTTTACTCACTTCCGTCGTGAGGGCGTCAGGCGTGGCAGTGTGAATGAGGGAGCGGGTGTGTTTGAGAGCGAGGCGTGACTGTGCGAAAATGTTACAAAAACTGTGTTTATTTTTGTTCTTATCGTCGTGCTCAGATTCATCGGCGCCCTTCCACCGCCCAGCATTTCTGACCGACTCTTGCTTCCTGTTCCCTCCCTTTACCATGTTTGCAGTTCGAGTGCTGCAGGGCTGTGAGGCAGCTTGGAGTCAATACGACATCGTGCCTTTTGCTTGCTTGAGTCCTAGTGTCGAGTGTGATCAATTGGAGACCAGCACCATATCTTTGTAAGTTGTAGGGTAATGGGGGGGGGGGGGATTTCAGGTTGGAAACCTGCCGAGATGTGCGGGGATCGGCGACGCTCCAATCCGTGTGAATAGGTGGCGCAGCGAAACGCCTCAGCCGGGCCTTGCTCGTGGAGAGGGCTCGGGGTGGGGGCGGAATGGGCCCGTCCCTTGCGGATGACTGCTAGAGGAAAACCGTCGTGTCTTGCTCATATCCCTATGTACGCCACTGCAGCTTTCTACAGAGGATCTCCGTGGAGACTCCCCCCCAAGTGTCATGCAGAGGCTTGAGAACCTGCTTGAATTCACCCCGAATGTGCCGAGGGCAGTGTGCCACCCATTGTCTACAGTACCACGTCTCTGTTGTGAGATGTGTGGTTCACCGTCGACTTTCTCTCTGTCTTGCACTGCAGATTGTTCCCCTCCATGTACCTGACAGGGCCTCTCCCACCCTCCATTGGTAGTCTCTCTGCTCTCACCTCTCTGTAAGCCTCTCTTGACTAGTACCTGTGACCACCTTGCCTGACTCTCTTGCAAGCCTTTCCCCTCCTACACTCTTCACAGTTCTCTGTCTAGCCGACCCAAGGTGTGCTCCGGCTGTCGGTGACGGAGTCGTCCGGCATTCTCTAGGTGGCAGGCGTGATGATCTGCAATTCGAGTACCAATCACCCAAGGTATGTCGTGCGAGTCGCAACAAGTGCGCGTATGATCTGCCTTCGCGTTCCCAACATTCTTCATAAGTGCGTCCAACACTGTCGTTGCCGTGTTTCCGTAAGCCTATGTCAGCTTTCTGCCCCTGTGTCTCCTCGTCGAGTCCCCTGCTCTTGCCATTGTTTGCTTGAAGCTCGTTCTCGCCTTATGCCTACTTCGGCTATCGCGGATTCCGCCAGCACGACCCCTCCGCCGTTCCCAGCAGTGTAGAGAAGGCGGATGCCTGCACAAATGGCGCGGGAATCCATGGCTCGGAGCTGGCGACTGCGGAGTGGCTGCGCCGATGGGCGGCAGCAGGTGCCCAGTTCTCCACCCTGCGGAGCGCAGACCATACCCAGCCAGCAGGGCGGACTCCTAAGTTGTTCTGCACCCATCACCGAGCTACAAGCCTGCAGGTCTGGGGTATGCCCGCCTTTCCCCCTCGATGCCGTCCTGTGGCGTTTAGTCCTTTTTTGTCGTTTGCCTGTCTTTTACCTTTCCTGCAGCATGGAATGGCTACTGCTGTCTATGTTTGACTTCGCAATGATGCAATATGGCCCTGTTTGACAACGTGTGACTCCTGAAAACTCCACCTACCGCCCCCCGGACTGATCATGCATTTTCTCCTGCCTCAAGGGGTCGGGATGTCGAGGGCGTCTGGATCACCCTCAGGGACTAGCAGCATGGAGCAGAGATGAGGCGCAGCCTCAGACAGGAAAGCTAGCTCGTACTGCCTGTCCTCTAAGACGTCATTGCCAAGGGCAGGTGCACCCCCGACGGACAGAGTACAGGCAGGGTCAGAGACAGAGGCTGTGGCATAGTCAAGGCGGCGGGTAGAGAAAGTCAGCGACAGCAGCGACAAGCGCGTCAGGTCTGGAGAGAGGAACAGACGAGTCGGTAACGAGGGAGGCAAGGACCCGAGGAACAAATGGACTAGCAGCGCGAAGGAAGTCTGAGAAAGGAGGCGGCAGGACAACAAGCGACGACAAAAGAGGCGACAAGAGGAGGGGGGACGTGACGTGTGAGAACGAAGCAACATAGTGTGAGAGCGGGGAACAGGAGAGACAGGACGAGCACAAGAGGGACGGGGAGACCAGACGTGAGACAAAGGCGTCGGGTCAGGAGACAGAGGAGGAGACACAGGAGGGGAACGAGGGGGAAAACGAGCCGAAGACGAGCCCGGCGGAGGTAATACAGGGCGGTAGAAAGGCAGGGGAGGCGACGGCGAAGGAGGCGCAGGCGGGGGGTCGGGGGAAGGAAGATCGAGGAGGCGAAGGGCCGACACCGGCAACGAGTGCTGCTTTTGTGGCTCCACGTTGACAGCATAACCTCTAGCTGCACCACGGCTACCTCCGAGAAGCTCCACGCCAGCACCCCCAGAACGGGAACCCTCTCCAGCACCGGTGCCACCCCCAGGACCCGTGGACCCCTGCGGGGGCTGCGTTTGCGGCAGCGGCGTCTGCGGCTGCGGCCGCGGCGGCAACTGCTGCGGATGCGGCAGCGGCGGCGGCGGCAACTGCTGCGGATGCGACAGCGGCGGCGGCGGCAACAGCGGCGGCGACTGCGGTGACTGCGGAAGAGGAGACAATGGGGCAGAGACCGGCAGCGAGAACGGAGCTGCAGGGCCACCAGAGTCAAACGTCTCCTTGTGCGGGACAACCGACGGGAGGGGAGTGACGCGAGATACACCAGGCGGGGCAGGACGAAGAGGGAAAGGAGCAGGGGCTTCCGGGGGACGGTAACCTGAAACAGGGGCGGGGAAACCGGGAGACCTTTGTTAGGAAAACGGTGGTAGAAGGAGACAGACTCGTCAAAGGTGACGTCATGCGAGTGAAAGAAGCGGTGGGACGACGGGTGGTAAAATTGCCAGTCAGACGAGTCGAGGGGGAAGCCAAGGAAGACACAGGGAACTTTGTGGGCAGTGAGCTTGTCCGTGTCAGAGGCACGAATGTGAGCAAGGCAGCCCCAGACGTGGAACGCAGACGCGTCTCCAGGGAACCCAGTCCAGAGAAGGGTCGGCGAAACCTGCGGACGCTGAGAGTGCGGTCACAAGATAAGCTAGTGAGTGGCGTAGCGAACAGCGAACGGCCACAACAAATGGGGTGCACCGGCATGGATCATGGAGGTACGAGCCACCTCCATGACCAAACCGATGCGTCGCGGTGCAGTGCGATGCGGTGCGGTGTATTGCGGTGCAGAGCGGTGCAGTGCGGTGTAGTGCGGTGCAGAGCGGTGCGGTGCAGTGCGGTGCTGTGTGGTGCAGAGTGGTGAGGGGCGGTGCAGTGCGGTGCTGTATGGCGCGCGGCTACAAAATGGGCGCTGGGGCCGGAGGCGGGCCGGCTGACGAGGAACGGGCGTGGGGCCGGGTAGGAGCAGGCGCAGGGCCGACCAGGGACGGCCGCGGGGCCGACCAAGAAAGGGCGCGGGGCGGTCAGGAACGGGCGCGAGGGCCGGCTAGGAACGGGCGCGGAGGCCAGCTAGGAACGGGCCGGGGGCCAGCTAGGAACGGGCGCTGGGCCGGCTAGGGGCGGGCGCGGGGCCGACTAGGGGGGGGCGTGGGGCTGACAAGGGACAGGCGCGGAGGTCAGCTAGGAACGGGCGCAAGGGCCGGCTGGAACGGGCGCGAG
>BQMB01000153.1:52500-176716 GCA_027943415.1 Closterium sp. NIES-67
ATTAGCTGTTACCACGTGCACATTCATTTGTCATTGAGTTAACTACAGCCGTCAATAAGCTGCCAAGGATTCTAGCATTGGTTTGACATGTGTAACCCTGTACCAATTTTCTCTGTTGGCAGGGACTTGTCTAACAATAAACTGTCGGGAGCTTTACCAAGTGGGCTCAGCAGCTTGCACGGGTTGCGGGCGCTGTAAGCAATAGTGAACAGATAGGTGCACGGCACTGCATGACATCAGGTGTGAAGTTCACCTAGTAAAGTCGCCATTCCGCAAACAATTTTGAACCTAATTAGATTAACTGTACACTCCTCCACACTTTCGTTCTCTTCTGTTCTGCAGGAACGTGAGAAGCAACTACCTCTATTCTGACAGTCTGAGCACCGTCACGTGCAACTCATTAGCACGGGTGCTCTCCCTGCACAACAACTGCTTCCCCTCCGACGCCATTCCTTGCAACCTCGCCCACATCCAGCGCTCCACTGAAAATTGCTATGCCTTTTGCGACCTCAACCCTCCTGACAACCCCCCCATGTGACGGCCGCGGCTACTGCTTCTGGAAAAAAAGGGATGGCAAGGCCACAGCCACGTATGTATGTGGGTCAGACTATAATAGGGGAGGCACTCTTGAAACCTGCGACCGCATTCTCGTGAATTCAGATTGTGAGGCTATTCTCAATCAAGGAATGGCGTGTGGTTTCTAAGTGCAATCCCTGCAGCTGGTGCAAAACTGCACTGTCCCCCCTCCCTTACGAGTTTGAACAATTCTTCCCTGCTGCCTCAACACACACGGGATGCACTGGAAGCACTAGCAGAAGCCTGGGGAGGGTTTCATATCCCCTCCTCCTACAGTATCTTACTCTTTGTCTTCCTCCCTCAACACACAGGGGCTGCACTGGAAGCACTAACGAAGGCCTGGGGGGGGTTTAGTGGACACCTCACTTGGAGGAGCGACAGCAACTGTGAACACATGGAATTCATTGAATGTGACGTAGACAACCACGTCATCAGCCTGTAAGGGGATTTGCAGTGCCGGCAACCCATTGTCAGTCCGTGATGTTTGATGCAAAGGAAACGTGTTCCTGTTGTTGTAAGGCTAGATAGGTGGTTATGTCACATGCATGCATGTGACCATGCTTTTATGTGCGTGTGACCATCCACATGGCAAAAGATTTGGGGTTGCAAGTTACAAGAATGTGCAAAACCGCTATTCACTCATCAGCAAGACACGAGCACAGATGGGGTTCTTCTGAATTGTATGTATTCTGCGTGCTTCCCCCCCTATGCTGTCAATTGATACAGGAGCGTGACTGGATTGCGACTTGCGGGAAGCATACCAGCGCTGATTGGAAATCTTATCTATCTGACCACATTGTAAGTGCACACCCAATAGCTGCACACCTATCTGCCTGCACACCCATCTGGTTGTGCTGTATGCACCACATGCACATCCACTCCACCATCTGATATCCATCTGCCATCTACCATGTTACATCCACTGTAATGTGCTGTACTTTCATTTGCACCCAATTTATCTGCAAATTGCCCTTTGTTTGACCTTGTCCCGATTCTCTGCTCTACAAACCTTGACCGTCTGCTCCAGGAACCTTAACGGAAACCGTTTCCGCGGCTCCCTTCCAACGACAATTGGACAGCTAACCAATCTGGTTGAATGGTGAGGGAAAAGCGGGTTATCCCAGAACGGATGTCAAAGTTCCAATGACCTCAATGCTAGATTGAGGTCACGCTGCTCCTTATCTCCCTCTTTTATGTATCATCCATTTTTACCGCCCTCTTGAGATGGCTGCACGCGTCTGCTTCTGAGTTTCTGGCCCCATATTTTCTACCGTGTGTCCTAAACCCTAAACTCGATTTCTACTTCTTTCACTCACTTCTCTAGATTTAGGCTTCCAGCAGCATATGCCATCTCACTCACTTTTCTAGAGATGGTCCTCTTCTCTAGACATGCAGTTGATTAGTCTCCTCTCAGCAGTTTTTTAATCCAATAGCACATGTGCAGCCTCCATTTGACTATACAACAGTCCTTCAATTCAATTCTGTTCCTATGCATGTGAGATCTTTCCAGTGATTTGCATAACAACTCGTTCACGGGTGAACTTCCCAAGTCGATCTCAGCACTACGACAACTGCAGATGGTGTGAGTGCAACTGATCAAGACAGGAGAGAAGTTTTCACTTCAAGTCGACTCAAAAGCAAAGCTGATAAAGATTGGAGGGCAGATCTCGCTCTGGAGGAAGTGAGGGCTGGAGGGCAGAATGCTGACGGACTAGTCTGACGATTGATGGTGATTGTTGCTAGTGTATCACACACACTGTGTTGAAATAGCTGGCATGTACTCCGTGTATGATGGGCTTGTTTGCTGGCACAGGAATGTTGGTGCCAACACATTTAAAGGCGACATCCCAGAAGGCGTCTTTAACATGACGGGTGTTACATCACTGTGAGTGCTCTTCATTCATGGTTTGATATCTTTTCCTGTTAGATGTTCTATAGAGAGTTATCTCAATACCTGAGACACTGAAACTGCTGAGTGCTGTGCCTGCCCACCGTTATTCCATGGATTTGGCTATTGGCAGGAGTTCCGCCTCAGACTTGTGCTTCCAGCCCAACCATAGACAGTATAAAAATCCCCATGTGTATAAAAATCCCCATAAAAATCCCGATAGAAAAGCGGCTTTATGAGCCAACCTCTGGTGTTCTTTCCAATCTCATGCACTCACGCCACGTTACGACTTAAAGACGCTTCAGTGCTCTCCGCGTGCTTCATCCATCAATCTAGTCTTGGCACCTCTTAGTGCATGTTGGGTTCAAACCATCCTATTCGTTTATCCCGCCGCCTCTGCGTGACAGTGTCTTTGTGGGGAACAGCTTCACGGGGCCCATTCCTGACTACGTGTCGAACTTAAAAAGGCTTGAAACGTTGTAAGTCCATGCTTCCAGCACTGTAGGTCAATGCTTGTTGCATAATGCTGAAGTCTAAGCTTCTAGCCAGGCCAACTTCCCCTCATGGTGTGCGGCACCGCGGTTCCAAACTGGTTCTTCTCCCCACAGGGCCGTGCAGAGCAATCGTATGTCAGGGAAGTTGCCTTCCTCTATCGGGTTGCTGAAGAAACTCAAAAGCCTGTGAGTCGCAACATGGTATGCTTGCTTGTTCGTCGTGCATTTGCGTGGGATTTTAACACGATGGAATAGCGGCTGTATTGTGAGGCCATTTATCTGCCTCACGATGAATTGTCTAGAGGTATTCGTGCGTGCCTCATATCCTCAAGCACTGTCTGATCCCCAGACTACCAGTATCATGTTAGAGCAGTTCGCCTCCTAGAGCCTATTTGTCTTGTCAACGCATCTTAAACGCTAGTATTTTGTTGTATTGAAGGTTCTGGAGTTGAGGAGGAGGAAGAAAGGATAGATAGGGTGGCAGATGGCCAAGACTCAGAAGCATGTGCCATGTGTTATGGTTTCTAGCATACACTTTCAAATGCAGAAAAGACGTGTATGGCATAACAAGATGTATAAACCACGATGAATGCGCATGCTTTCGTGCCAATGCAATGCGTGCTCATGGATGATTGGCACAACTGGGATTTGAGTTACAACCGTTTCTCAGGGGCCATGCCTAAAATGTCTTCCATGAAGGCTCTCCGCACCCTGTAAGTGCCTCCACTCATTCATCTCTCTCAAAGCAAATTCTGTTCACATCGTGAAGGGAGGTAGAGCATCTTGTGTTCACATGGCAAGGGGAAGCAGATCACCTTCTATGTCATCGGCCCCCTTCTCCCAAATCCTTGCAGAAACATGGACAACAATAAGCTCAGTGGATTCTTTGTGATGCTGCCACTGAGAGTCACGTTCAACGCTCGTTACAACTACTTCTCCAGTGCAGACGCATTGTCCTGCAAGAACGGCCGCCTTAAAAATTACTGCTTTCTAAGAAAGAAACGCATATGCACGGACTTTTCTCAGCGGTCCAGGAATGAGTGCACCCCGTTTTGCGGGCTTTCAAGCAAAAGCCCTCCCTGCGGTGCTCTCGGCGCATGCGTTCTGGAAGGGGCTGCAGAAACACCTATGTGTGACTGTAATGGGGGCTACATCAAAGGAGAATCTCCACAAACCTGCATCCCAGTAGGTAAATCCCTTTTCATGCCATGACTCTAGAATTCTCACATAGCCTTCGTCTCTCTCATCCCCATGGAAGATATTTTCCGTTTTCATGCCAATCTTAAAGAACCATTGCGTGTCAACGGATTCTATGCTTGTCAACTGGCACTTTACGCGCGTTAGTACAAGCCACTCATCTTCTGAACCGACAGCACACACGCCCGCCCGCCCGTGTACCCGCACGCATGCACCCACGCATGCACGTACCCACGCACGCACGCGCCACTTCCCATACACATACCGTATTGACATATAAATATTTGCATCTTGTGCCAATGTTGGCCTCCAACCCATGCGTCCCATAATCCACCAGTTTGCATTTCCCTCTTTTACTCTCCCACTCCCACTTTACAGAACAAGGCTACCCGCAGGAAGTCAACCTTATCCCAACCATGGTCACCCTCAACACAACACCCTCGGGTCAACCCTTCTTTTCTGAGACCCCCATCAAGCTCGTCTCATTCTAAACCATCGGCGGTCGCTGCGGTCGCGAGTTCTTCTTCAAGGCTTTGCCTTCATGATGACTCCAAAGCTCGGTGGTGGCAACGGGCTCACGTTTGTCGTCTCCGCCATGAACAAGAGTGGGGCCTTTGCTCCGAAAAAGAGTGGCCCCATCAGCGGTGTTGGGTATGCAGGGATGGACCAGCGCAACATGGTTGTTGAGTTGGGCACGTGGATCGATAAGCAGCAAGGGGACACCACTGGACAGCATGTTGGGGTTAAGTCGGCTGACTCTGGTGGCCCCGCGGTGCAGTTCTTGCTGCATGTTTCTCCCTCGGTGCCTCCTCCTCCACCTTCGCAGCAGCCGCCGCCGTCGTCGCCGTAGCAGCAGCCGCAGCAGCAGCCGCCGTCGCCGCCGCAGCAACAGCAGCCGTCCGTGGGCTCTGGGGTGCGGGCGTTGAGGAGGGTGCTAGTCCTGGGGTTCCTGTCGTGGCTCGTCTCGGCGGTCCTGAGAGTGGCACCGGTGGTGGAAAGGGTTCTCGTTCTGAGGGTGCTGGTTCTGGGTGTGCTAGTCCTGGGGTTACTATCGTGGCTTGTCCCGGCGGTCTCGGGGATGGCACCAGTGCTGGAGAGGGTTCTCGTTCTGGGGGTGCTGGAGTGGAGAGTTCCGGAGGTAGCCATGGTGCAGTTGGAGGTTCAGGTGTTGGCATGTTGCAGCAGCAGTAGAAGACACCAACGGTGTTCGCCCTTCTTCTGCTCGGCCTTCCCTCCCCTGACCACCCACCTATGCCTCCCCCGCCGCTGCCTCCCCTGCTTGTCTACGGCCATGTCTTTCCTCCGCCAGACTCGTCTCTGGCTCGTTTCTCCCCTCGTTCTCCTCCTGTGACGCCTCCTCTATCACCTCACCCAATTCCTCCGTCCCACTTCTGGTCTCGCCGTCCATCTCGTGCTCGTCCTATCTCTCGTGTCTAGTGCTCTCACCCGATGTTGCTTCGTTCCCACGCATCTCGTCCTTCCCTCTTCCCCTCGCCTCCTCCGTCCTCGCTTGTTTTCGCGCCGCCTCCTCTGTCTGACTACCTTCGTACCGCTAGTCCTCTTGTTCCTCGAGTCCTTGCCTCTCTTGTTACCGATTTGTTTGTTACTGTCTCGAGTCTTGACGCGCTTGTCGCTGCTGTCGCAGACTGCGCCTCTACCCGCTGCCTTGACTATGCCAGCGCTCTGGTCTCTGACCCTACCTGCCCTCCGTCTGTCAGGGGTGCTCCTACCTTTGGCAATGACGTCCTGGAGGATTGGCAGTATGAGCTAGCCTTCCTGCTCGAGGCCGCGCCTCATCTCTGCTCTATGCTGCTAGTCCCTGAGGGGGATCCAAACGTCTTTGACATCCCGACCCCTCGCACCTATGCTGAGGCGACCTCGAGATCCTGGGCCTTTTAGTGGATAGCTGCCATGGATGTGGCGAGGGCATGTTGGAGATCCACTGGCACCTACGTCAACGCAGTTCCCTCACCTGGGATGAACGTAGTCGATGATTGGTGGCTCTTTAAGGTGAAGCGCCCTCCTAGAGAGCCGCCTGTGTTCAAGGCACGCTACGTGGCTAGAGGCTTCAGTGCGAGAGTGTGGACTTCTTCCATAACTTTGCCCTGACCCCGAAGATGACTACTGTTCGGGCGCTGCTATACGTACAGTAGCAGCACCGCGTAACTACGAGCTCCACTCTCTCGACTTCTCGATATCTTTTCTTCAGGGCAGTTTGTACGAGCAGGTTTACCTGTGCCGTCCGCCAGGCTTTACCGGCACCTTCGCCCCGGGGACCCAGTGGCTCCTCCGGCGCTTGGTTTACGGCCTGCCTCAGGCACCGTGCGAGTGGCACAACACACTGCGTGCTACGTTAGCTGACCTGCAGTTCTTCCCGTCGTTTGTAGACCCTTCACTTTTCGTTCATGCTGGTCAGATCCCAATCTACATCCTAGTCTACGTAGACGACCTTGTCTTTGCTACTGCAGATAGAGATGCAGTGGCCTCCGTGAAGGCTGAGCTGCTGAGGAGACACACCTGCACTGACCTAAGAGAGCTGCGCCGCTACCTTGGCCTGCATATCTTCGATGACAGAGCAGCGCGCACCATCACTCTCACACAGTCACACTTGGTGCGCCAGGTCCTTCAGAGGTTTGGCCTTTACTTCTCCTCCGTACAGCCACACCTCTGCCAGTAGATCACAGGCTCTCGGCTCCACACCCTGAGGAGTCTGTATAGCCTAGTGGTTTCTACGTAGAGCTGGTGGGTTGTCTCATGTTCCTGATGACTTGCACTCGTCCAGATCTCGCATACCCTCTCAGCATCCTGGCTCGCTTTGTGCCCATATGCGGACACCAACCACAGTACTGGTTGGCCGCTAAGAGGGTTTTGCGTTGGCTAGCAAGTACATCCAGTATGGGGCTGGTGCTAGGAGGATGTAGGCCAGTGGTACTTACAGGGCATACATACGCTTCGTGGTCGGACAACGCTGAGACACTCTGGTCTTGAGTGGTCCAATGGTTGGACTAGTAGTGCCGCCCTGGGTTATACTTGTCTAGTTGGTACTCTTGCTCACTGGTCTTCGGACCCTTGCCTCGGAGGTTGGACTTGTAGTGCCACGCTGAGTTGTGTGTCTCTTGCTAGTCGTTGCCCCTTGTCTAGCCTAGGGGGTGTGTTAACATATAATTTGTATATGTTATATGTTAGCTAGGTGCATGCTCATATAGAGTACAACCCCTTAGGCTATATCTCCTTGTACCACCTCATTTTAATCAATTCGTTCTACGCTAAGACCTCTAACCACTACGCTAAAAGGGCTTATTATTTTTAGCGGGTCAGCGCGCCCATAACCCCCCAGTTATAACAGCTTGTGGCCCTTTCGATGAACTTCTAGGACGATTCAAATGGGTCTCTCGATAACCCCCCTCGTTAGGGTAGGCGGTGGACTCGACACTTCAACAGTGCACGGGGATTTGAATCCGAGACCTCTAGCTCTGATACCATTTCAGAAAGCACAGCCACTAACCACTATGCTAAAAGGGCTAGCGGGATAGCGTGCCCATTATCAGGAAGCTAGGTTAGGAGCTAGGCATAGGAAAGTAGCGAGATGTTTTAGGCTAGGAGAAAATGTCGAGAGAGAAGAGAGTTGGACTAGAAGAGAGAGGGATACAAGAAGGGGGTTGTAACCTCTACAGTAGGATCCAGGATATGCACTACACCTACCTAGCCTATACACATACATATATAATATATATGTTGACACACCACATAGGCTTGGTAGGCGATACGCAGAGAATAGACCAGGACAGTACTACTAGCTTGTCCACTCGTTTTAGTAGTAATGCAGGTCAAAAGAAAACATAGCACGCACACAGCACACTAAGCCACACACCCCTTAAGCCTAGCACCCCCATACTCAGCAGCAGTGACGGCTTCTCCAGCACGGTCAACCCCTCGGTGTGCGAGGCGGCGACGTCGGCAGCGAGGGCAGCGGCTGCAACGGCGGCGGCAGCAGCAGCAACATAGCGGCGGCGGCAGGCGGCGAGGCCAGCGGCACCAGCTGCGGCGGCGGCGACTTCGACGACAGCGTCGGCGGCGGCGGCGGCGGAGCTCGCAGCACTCGGTGGCGTGGCCTGACTCCGCAATGGGGAAGGCCCGAGCGAGTCAGCCGTCAGCTGCGGCAAGGAAGAGGGGACGCAAGGGAGGGGGGGCGGGGCTTCTGTAGCGGAGCCAGATAGCGTGCCGCCCCATGTGGCGCTCTGGCTGCATGCAGGCGTGTTGGCCAGCGCTAAGACCGGGCGCTGGCCGCTGCCGTCCGTGCGCTGGCGCATCGACGCCGCCACGGCAGCACGACGACGCTGTCACGGCAGCACGACATGGTCGTGGCGGCGGCGTGGAAAGGACAGGAGGGAGGAGCGAACGTTGCGGAAGCGTGAGGAGAAGGCCCGAGCGGAAGGGCCTGCACTGGTACCATATCAAGAAGCTAAGTTAGGAGCTAGGTATAGGAAAGTAACGAGAGGTTTTAGGCTAGGAGAAAATGTCGATAGAGAAGAGAGTTGGACTAGAAGAGAGAGGGATACAAGAAGGGGATGGTACCCTCTACAGTAGGATCCAGGATATGCAGTACACCTACCTAGCCTATACACATATATATATATAATATATGTTGACACCCGTAACGCACCAGGAATAGCGGTTTGTGGCCCTTTCAAGGATCTTTTAGGGCAACCCCAGTGGGTCTCTCAATACGCGTCCCCAGCCTCGGCCCTCAAGTCTCACGTCAAACCACCCCCGCCGACCTATTCGGCCTTGAACCTGTCACCGAGGCGCCCCCAACCCAATTTGACGCCGCTGCTCTCGGGACTCTCGAGCCATTGACTAGTCCAACCTTCAAGTTTCAACCCTGGTCAACTCGCACGATATGAGCCCTAGGGCCTCATTTGTATCAACACATTCTGTAACCACACTCCCATGCGCGCAATACTCTGAATTTAATTCATAACAGTGCTAGATTGATAACATTATGTACATGCTTTTCCTACACAAACTTATCACCAAATAACATTTACTATATTAGGAGCCACGCTTGGTCTTGAGCTTTCCATGCAATGGGTTGGTTGCGGGGGATAAGACGCACAGGTTTCACGGGGGTGGACATTCGCGAGGGCGAGATTTTCACGACGTTATGTTATAATGCGACCGTTAGATGGTCAGCCACATCTGACGATGCGTAGATATAGTTGCAAGGACACACAGGGACAGTTGACCCAACCTGCTCTGACACTTCTAGGACGCCCTCCAGGAACGAAAAGGGGGAGGAAATCACGCGCTTCGACAAAAATCAAGAATGGTTTAAAACGGTTGACCCTTTTTGCGCGTGATGTGTGGCATACCCTCGTTACCCAAAATGGTCGACCCCTCCCCCCCCCCCCCCCCCCGACTGTACCCGTTTTCGTGTTGGGTTCAGATGCCACAAGGTTTTTTCGGAGCAACTGGTTTGGGCAGCATGTGTAGGGTTTAAGAAAGAGTAATATGACAAACAATGACGGTCGATTAAGGGCTAGGGCATTCGAAAAAGGCACGCGCAATAATTGTGGGCACAACGTCCGGATTTTGACAAAATAGCGGAGGAGGTTTTCGCTGAACTCGGATTCCGACAGTGAACTTTTCCAAAAACAGGGTCGAACCTAGATTCTGACGGGTGAATTTTGGCAGAACTGGCTGTAAAACCCGGATTTGACGGGTAAATTTTGATAGCACAGAGTGCTGAACACGGATTCTAATCGGTAGCTTTGGCCAGATACCTGAATCTGACGGGTGCCCCGAAAACCAGACGTAAGCCCCGACACCTGCGCTTCAATTTTTGTCAGATTTTAAATGCATTTTCGCACAACAACTGAATTAGGATCCGGCAAATGTTTTCACAGCGACCCAAAATTACATTTCCAACATTCTGCACATCAAAACTAAAACGGGTACAGTAGGGGCGGTCGACCGTTTTGGGTAACGGGGGCATGCCATACATCGCGTGCCAAAAGAGTTGACCATTTAAAAATCTTCTTGATTTTCGTCAAAGCGCGCGATTTCCTCGAAAAGTGGGTTCAGGCAAGACGTCTCCCCTGGAGATGATGTCATCCAAAATTCCTAGGGCACAGTGCCTGATCCTCAATGACCCAGCAGGTGGTTACCCTGTCATGTGTGCCCTAAATTCCTGATCTGTTGACGATATTTCGTGAGAAGCCAAAAGCTGCTACAAGCTCCAGAGTTCAAGAATTCGAGTTGTTATAGGTTCGAAAGGATTTCGAGGAGTTCAAGATTCAGAGGAGTTTTGCGCAGACTCTTGGCTGTAGTTTCTAGCTGAGCTTGGAGCAGGCCGTAGTAACACGAGCTGCATCTCGCAACTAACGCACGTTCTACGTTTTGACGCGCCATATCTTGAGCCCGTGGTTGACCAACCGCTCTGCTGTCCGAGCTGACTCACCTTTGAGCCCCCTCTCGTTAACTGCTGCTCGTATCATCCGACGCTGCACACAACGACCTCCACGGGACCTCTCCTCGTTGGTCTGCCCGCACCCACGCATGAGTTCCCGCATCACTCAAAATGTGGCCCTGGTTTTGCCACTTGAGTACCTGCTTCACAGGTCGGCGAAATCCCGTTGGCGATATATTTTGCGGGGCGAGATTCTGACAAGGACTGAACCGCCTCGGGCTCTTTCACCGCGCGCCATATCTTTTGGAAAAAAAAAAGGGACATACTTTTTAGGGGCCTGGAATTGTATCGCTTTTGGGCTTCTCCAGCCAACCCCTGCTGACTTTGGTGGAGTGTAGCTCTAGTATTCCTGCGGAGCGGAATTCCATTCCGTAGCGCGGCTTGCCGCGTACAGTATTGTAACAGTGAAACAGGTCAGCTGCTCGCGTTATCTCGCTTTACGTGTGGCTAGCATTGTAGTGGGTTTTTGTGCTGGGTACGGTGCACCACGCTGCTACCTGAGTTGACTCAGCTGGCTCCAAAGGCATTCCCATGGATGTTGGCCGTTCGTTTACTGCAGACTGCCCAACTAACTGCCCGCGCTGCAACGTGCAGACGTTCGGCTGCGACCGACGCCCCCAAGACGTTCGCCGGAGCAAGGTGTTTGCGCTCATCCCACTTTCTGAATGAGTTTACTGAGGCTTCATTCTCTCACTTTCTCGTTCTGTTTTCCTGAGTAGAGAAACAAACATCCATAGGTTGAACCTCCAGCTCACGAAGTCTCCAGAGCCACCGCACCGCACCGCTCTAAGAGTCCTTGTATCCTTGTAGTAGGCAAGATGAGGGAGAGGCAGCGATGTCGCAGCTCGTCACGCCAGCAGCGGGAGCACTGCCGCCAGCTCCAACCGCGCAGGCTTCCGCGGGAGCTTCTGCTCGGCGCGCTGCTGCTGGCTGCTCTGCTGCTCCACTCCGGCATTGTTAACGGCTTGCACTGGAAATATACGCAAGGTACTATTCGCCTGACACGCATCGCAAGTTTTTTTTTTTTTTTTTTTTTTTTTTTTTTTTTTTTTTTTTTTCTTAAGCGTCGTCGCAAGGTCATAGCCTGAAAGAGTGTTCGCAACGTGTCACAACTCTGTTGTAACGACTGCGGACAAGTGGTTAGCCGCTGCTACCTCTAGGTAACCCTCGTTCTGCCCAGTGGTTAGGGGACGAGGCGTTACATCCGCACCCTGTTACTAGCGTCTTGCAAACTCCGCACCCTCTGGGTCACACCTGACATGCGGTGTGCGTCAGACAAGCGGGAAGCGCAAGCTCCAAAAACAAAGTTGGGCGGGCTTTGAAACGTCTCAAACCTTTTGAGACGTCTCAAAACTGGAAATGGGGACGGGGGGGGGAGACACGGGTCAGACGGAATGGGAGGGAAATCATGCCTGGATTTCAAAGTCTTGCGCCGCTAGGCATTGGTGACTCGTGTTGGTATGGCTTGCTATTGATAGATATGGCCCTTCTTGCTGCTTTGTCGCATCCCTCGTAACACGAATAAGCCATTCTACTCAACTCTTTCTGCGCCTCATCTCTTTTTCTGTTTCCTCCCCTCATTGCCCGCTTGGCAGTGCGTGCGATAGAGGACCTGCGGCTTGCAATGAATACCGGTGGACAGACCTTTAACCCGCTGGGGTGGAATGCAAAGGACGACTGCAGGATGGCTCAAGTGCTGCGTTGTGATACCCAGGGCATGGTTACCAGCATGTAAGGCATGGTTACCAGCATGTAGGGTATGGTTACTACTATCAACATGTAAGGCATGGTTACCAGCATGCAAGGCGCGGTTACCAGCATGGAAGGCATGGTTACCAGCATGAAAGACATGGTTGCAAAACGTAAGACATGGTTACAGGCATGCAAGCATGATTACCAGCATGTAAGGCATGGATGCAATGCAAGGCATGGTTACCAGCTTAAATTTAGCGAATATAGATTCCCGTCGCAGTTTTATTCCTCCCTTGTCTTATTTCTTCCTCCCTTTCTGTCTCTCGCCCATCGGCCTCCCTGCGTGTTTCTCTCTCCCGGTCGCCTCAGGAACCTGGCTGGTGCTGGCAAGCTCGGCTCCATCCCTTCCAGCATAGGGGCCCTCTCGCGACTCACCTCCGTGTAACCTCCTTTTGGCCGTGCTACAATGATCTCGCCATAATATATTTCCTTTGTCATGGCCTCCCTGTAACAATCTTACCATACCGACAGACCACTTGGCATCTTTCTCATCCGTCTCTCTCCCCGCGTTGCCCCTTCTTCTACCCCCCCCCTCCCTTCCCCTTCCACCACCTCCTCTCCCTCCCCCCAACGCGCCAGTGTGCTTCGAGGCAACGCATTCAGCAACCAGCTCCCAGGATCGCTCAACAGCCTTACGAAGCTCGTGCAGCTGTGAGTCGAGCGCTAGTACTACTAGGGGGAGGCAGCGTGCTGCCACGGGTGCGCCTGTGAGCGAAGCAGCCATTCGCGAAGAAGCCATGCGGCTGTGAGCGAAGAAGCCAAGCGTGCAGCTGTGGGGCTGCTGTCAGGGGCCTACTCTCCACTCGTTCGCCTTTGTGTTGTGGGCGTATCAAAAGCCTCGGTTGCAAGCTAGGAAGCATAGCATGGCTGATGCACGTGTGCGTAATCTCTAGCATTCCACGTGTGCTCTTGCCCCTTGTTCTCCACGCCTGCCTGTTTGTGCAGTCACCTGTATCGTAGCCACTTGCCGGGCAACCTCTCTGACATGAAAATACTTTATCATTCATTGCCGTGCCATGCCACCCCATTTCTCCCTCCGACCACCCCGCCCCCTTCTCTGCCTCACAACACCACACTACACCTCCTGCCCTCCCTCACACACACCCCACGGTAGTGACCTGTCCGACAACACCTTCAGTGGGATCATTCCCTCTTTTAGCAGCTTGATCGCACTCACGTACCTGTAAGCCCGTCTCCCTAGACTTGAGTAACTTGGCTTCCCTTAACACCTAAGGATTGTGTGAAGGCTTGCCTTTTCAACTGCTCCCAATCTGTGTTCGTGGTTGTTTGTGTGGGCATACTCAGCCGTTGACACAATGCCATTGTGATAATCAAGGCAGTGGTAAATGTTGACAGTGATAAGAACACTGTATGTATGAACCCATGAGCGTTGGTGCCACAGCCACTGTCCCACCCGAAATCCAAGTTTACTCTGTGGATGGTCCCACCGAGGCAGTCTCGCACCGTGCAGCTTCGCTCTGCAGTCCTCACTGCCCCATCCCCTCCCCTCGCTGCCCGTGCAGCAACTTGTCCAGAAACAGCCTTGCTGGACCCATCCCTGACTGCTTCGACAACCTCGCCAGCCTCCAAACCATGTGAGCCACTCGCAGCCTTGCAACCCATGTGAGCCCCTCGCAGCCTTGCAACCCATGTGAGCCCCTCGCAGCCTTGCAACCCATGTGAGCCCCTCGCAGCCTTGCAACCCATGTGAGCCCCTCGCAGCCTTGCAACCCATGTGATGTGAGCCCCTCGCAGCCTTGCAACCCATGTGATGTGAGCCCCTCGCAGCCTTGCAACCCATGTGAGCCCCTCGCAGCCTTGCAACCCATGTGAGCTCCTCGCAGCCTTGCAACCCATGTGAGCCCCTCGCAGCCTTGCAACCCATGTGAGCCCCTTGCAGCCTTGCAACCCATGTGAGCCACTCGCAGCCTTGCAACCCATGTGAGCCCCTCGCAGCCTTGCAACCCATGTGAGCCCCTCGCAGCCTTGCAACCCATGTGAGCCCCTCGCAGCCTTGCAACCCATGTGAGCCCCTCGCAGCCTTGCAACCCATGTGAGCCCCTCGCAGCCTTGCAACCCATGTGAGCCACTCGCAGCCTTGCAACCCATGTGAGCCACTCAAAGCCTTGCAACCCATGTGAGCCACTCAAAGCCTTGCAACCCATGTGAGCCCATAGGAGCCGTCCAACCATGATAGTACGGGCAGAACTCATTCTGCTAGGGCTCACCATGTGTTTGTTGTATTCGCTCTGGCATACTTTCTTCTGCCATTCGTACTCACGCTAGGAGTATTGTCATCACAAGGTCCGTCTTGGCCTCATCCATCCATCCACCTTCTTTGGGCATTCGCAGTGACCTGTCGACCAACCAGCTCTCTGGCTCGTTACCCGCGTCTATGAGCAGCTTGGGCGCCCTTAAAACGTTGTGAGTGAAAGCCGTGTTCTGATGACAGAGGGGCTCACAGTCGTCTCGTTGTCAAGCTTGAGCCCCTAGTTCCGCCTTCACCTGTTTCTGAGAATCTCTTAAACCAACTCAGCCCCACCCACGTCGTCTACATCGTTTCACTTGCTCACCTCTTCTGTCCAACAGCCCCTTCAGAAACAAAGATAACAACTTTCAAGTGAAGCTAGGATCTACATGTCGCCCACTTCATCATGTGCTCGTCGTGCACCTCCCCCCCTCGCCTTTCTTCACGTGGAGGGAATTTTCTCAACCAGCAGCCTTTCCCTACAGATTGTGCAGCCTGGAAAATTGCATGGGGAGGAGTGCCACTTCCTCTTTGAGCTCAACCTCCTCCGCTGCTACAACTACCCCCGCTACTAGCCACAGCTGCATTGACCCGCTCACTAATGCGTGGCCTTCAGATGGTCTCTCCCCTTTGTTCTCCCCACCGGCCTTTCGTGTGCAGTCGTGCGGATGATAACTACTTGTCCGGCAAGGATCCCCCCTTTAGTGTATGCGGCTGGTACAGCTACAATGCGAGCAATGGCTGCGTGGATGCGAGCGCGGTGGCCATTGCCTTGAACTGCTTTGACAGCCCGTACAGCATGGGCCAGCAGCAGCGCGAAGCCGACCAGTGCACCGCCTTCTGTGGCATCGAGCCCCGGTCCACGTCAGCTTGTGGCGGCCACGGGTACTGCTATTGGGAGGGGAGTGGTGCCTCTGCGCAGGGCAAGTGCGTGTGCGAGGAAGGGACTTCCTACGTGGGGGATCGTGGGGCATGTGTTACCAGCACCGGCACTCCATGGGATGCTTCCCAATGTAAGGACAGCACGTGACAGGTCTTGGTAAAGGACTCTTGCAACTGGTTTTGGGGCTAGTACCCTGTTTTGAAGCGTCTTCGCCAACCATCGATTTCGCTGCCCACCTTCAGGCCAAGGCGGGCCGGCACTCTTACTTACAATCTTCCCTGCTTTCCTTGGGCCGTGCTTTCCTGCCTAACATGCGTTCCTGGCAGTGCCTTTTCTGAAGGAACTGAGGAACTCCTGTGATCAGTCTTTAGGTTGGGAGGATGGGGATGACTGCAAGACTGCTAAATATCTTACTTGTGATGATGACGGCATGATCACGGGATTGTTGTAAGTGCCACACCCATACGTGGTGTTGCTTTAGTTAAGTACAAGTTAAGATTATGGTTTGCCTTTGACTTCTTGCCTGTACCATGAAGCTCCCTTCTTTGACTCTCCTTTCGATGCTTCTCAACCGCATGGCTTGCGCACATGCCTCTTCCTTTCTCCATTCCTGTTCTGCAGAAATTTGACTGACGCTGGGCTCATTGACAGCATTCCTTCAGCGCTCTTCACTCTTCCACGCCTCACCCAAATGTGCGTTCCCTCACCCCACATCGCCCTTCTCCCTTGCTCCTGCACATCTTTGCGTTTCTGAGAAGTGTGTTCAGACTCATCAATTTAGTCTGAGCATTTGCTTGCCAAGCATATTGGTTTCCACACTGTTCAAACAATGTATGGCTTTCAATCGATCGGGGGCATGGCAAGCTTAGCTGTGTACCACTTATGTCCCTCATTTCAAGCTAAATGCATGCCATGTGTGTCTCCCCTCCCACTTCTTCCATGCCAAGGACCTGCCCCGTCTCCCTGCCGGCCCCCACTCTCTCCCCCCCTGGTTGCAAAAACACGTCTTGGCCCACCAGTATCGTAAGCAGCGACGAGTACCTGAGTTGTTCTCTTCCACAGAGCATCAGTCTGCTAACCGACCTTGTAGGGCTGTAAGTAAACCTACACGCTTGTCGCCCTCCATAAACCCCCTCATCTTCTTAACTCCCGTTTTCATGACTGTATTAACCAAGTACATGTCGAAAGTGGTATGCCTTGGCTTCGACTTATTTTGTGACCCTACTATGAGGCTCCATCCCTTCACGCTGGTTTTGATGTGTCTCAACCGCGTGGCGTGCACGCATGCCTCTCTCTTCCTCCACACCGGCTGTGCAGAGAGTTGTCTATCGTTAATCTCGCCAACGGCATTCCTACAGAGCTCTTCACTCTTACAAGCCTCACCCGCATGTGCGCTTCCTCACCCCACACGCCACATCGTTCTTTGCTCTTGCTCCAGCGTATCTCTGCGTTTCTCGAAAGTGTGCCAAGCCTATGGCTTCCACTCTGCTCAAGCAACGTACGGCTTCCAAGTGATCTGGGGCCTGGCAAGCCTAGCTGTCCATCATGTGTTTCCCTCATCCCATGCCGGCATGCCATCTGGAGCGATCTGGAATGCATGCCAGACCATTTGTGTCCCCCCTCCGACTTATGGCAAGTACATGCTGTCCCTCCCTTCTTCTATGCACAGTCCTGCCCCCTCTCCCTCTCGCCCCCCTCCCCTCGCCTCCGGTTTCAAAAACATGTCATTGCCCACCAGAAAGATGGAGGGCCACTTTGGAGAGTTTGGTTCTATTCGAGAGCCCATCAGTATGCTTACCAACCTTGTAGAGCTGTAAGTACACGTACCCATATCTCGGCCCCTCGACTCCCTTTTTGTGATCGCTTTAGTCAAGCACAGGTTGAGAGTACTGGTCTACCTGTACCGTGAGGCTCCCTCCCTCCTTCCACTCTGCTTTTTCGAGGCGCCTCAATTGCATGGCGTGCACACATGCCCCTTCCTTCCTTCCTCCGTGCCACTATGCAGAGAGTTGTCAAAGGCTATTTTCACTGGCGGCATACCCTCAGGGCTCTTCACTCTTCCAAGCCTCACCCGCATGTGCGTTCCCTCACCCCACATCACATCGCTCTCCGCTCTCGCTCCAGCGTTTCGCTGCGTTTCTCGAGGTGTTCATAAAAGGATTCTCTAACTCTTGCTTGCCAAACATGTTACACATGGTTTTCGCTCTGTTTACTTAACCTCTGGCAATTGCGTTGCGTCGTTCGTTTCCAAGAATTGTTAACAAGGGCAATGCTCTCAGGGTATCCGATCCAGTCGTGGTTGTTGTTGCTGGCAGTGTCTTTTACGACGCGCGCCTTTCGGATTCACTACCTGCAGCCTTATCCACAATGAAACACCTCAAGCATCTGTAAGAGCTTCCACTATTATGTGATGCTCACACTCTGTCCGATGCACTGTTCTCCTCCATTCAGGCATGCTCCCTGCAGCCCTCAGCCGGTTGCGCTGTTCTCTTCCACGAAAACAGGCTGGTATTGAGTGCCTCTTCTCTCGCCACTCTACGCGGCCTGAACAACCTGCCAGGGCATGCCAATCTCTGCCACATGCGATTCAAGTTTGTGACAGCAACGTGTCACGCACAAGCGCGTCACATGTTGCTTCAGCATATGTGTGTCACATATTACCTGTTTATGAGTGACACCGAGGCTTCAGCCGTCTTGGAGCAGCCATGGTATTTTCAGCATTTTCAAGTGGTGTATCGGTCTGCGCATAGGTGGAACCTATGGGAAAGTAAGGTAGGCAAGGTAAGTGGGAAGTGGGCCAGGCCAATGCACAGCAAGGTAGGCTGCGGGGGCTCCACCACACCACGGGCTCCAAGATGACAAAACAGTCATCAGGGGAAAGGGCATCGGACCACCGCTGGTGGAATTGGTGCAGCAGCTTTCCCCCAGGTATGGTGATGGGTCCACGTTGAGCAGCTTCCTGGCGGCGGTGTCCCCCAAGAGCTTCAGAAAGGTGGGGACCTCCGCACAGGGGCAGCCGTAGGCCTTGACTGCTTGGGGTTGATGGAAGGGGGTCCTGCGAGCTTGTTGGGTCGGTGAAGGCCAGGCCACAGATCCAAACAGCCCTGGAATCACAAGTGCGCACAGCGAGGTTGGCCGTGTGGCCATCACAGGGCTGAAGACTGCCGTCGCCTTGTGCGCAATAGAGCCGACGTCCTGGGCCACCTGTCTGCACGCTTTCATTGCGACAGGTGTGGTGCGTGTTGTGTTGGTCCTCCCAGTGCCGGTGCTGCAGGGGAACGGGTGTTTGGAGAGCCCCCACTTTCTCTCTCGACCTTCCAGTCTTCCTCACCCTCATCTGTATCGTTCCTGCTGCTGTGTTCTCCAATCATTATATCCGCTTCTCTCTGCATCCTCACCCATACAGGGATCTCAGGTATAATCACTTCGTCGGCCCTTTTCCTGACGTCAAAGGCTTAACCAGCCTAACGTACCTGTAAGCTTGCGCACAGCAGCAAGGTACTTTTAGCATGTGGGCTGCTGCTAGCATTTAAGCTGCTTCGGTTGTGTGGGCTGCTGTTGCAATGTGAGTGTGCTCTGAGCATGTTAGCTTCTGTTCGTGCGTGCCTTACGTGCGTTTCAGAGACCTCGCTTACAACTTCTTTGCAGGAACGATTCCAATGACGGCTAGTATGAGCAGCTTGAAAAACCTGTGAGTGCGTTGTATTGCTTGTGAGAGCACAAACCCACGTGTTGCTTGTGAGGACCCACGTGTTGCTTGTGAGGACCCACGTGTTGCTTGTGAGGACGCACGTGTTGCTTGTGAGGACCCACGTGTTGCTTGTGAGGACCCGTGTATTGCTCATGAGCGCACGCACCCATGTATTTCCTGCGAGAGCACACATTCTATATGCCATCCGTTCATGATCCTCCACCTCACCCCACTTTTCCTCGCCCCCCGACCACGCAGCGATTTAAACTTCAACTTCTTTACGTCTGGGACCATTGAGGATCACATCTGTAACCAGGCCAATGTGGCGGACGCCAGCAACTGCTTGAACCCGTACGATGTGCCGTGCCAGCAGGACGACTCGCAGCTACAGGATTGTTCTATCTTCTGCGGGATGGATGCATCCTCCTCCATCCCCCCTTGTGCCGGCCGCGGGTACTGCTACGGAGAGTTCCTGAACGCACCGTGGTGGGAGCAGAGCGAGATGCAGTGCCAGTGCCTGGGTGGTTACACCCAGGAGTTGACTAGCGGGTCCTGTGTTCCCACGCTGGAGAGCTCTCAGGGTGCGTCCTTGAGGTGGTTGAATGGATATGTGAGATTGCCGTATAGTTTTCACCAGTATTGTCGTCCCCTTGTTTGTTCTCCCAACCGTGCAAAATTTGTCTGATCCATCTACGTGTGTCTTCCCACAACGAATCCTTTGGATGGATGGTGGGTCTATGCCCCACCAGGTTTTTTTTTGTTTTTTTTTGTTCTTTTTTTCCCTCCTTTTTTTTCTCACAAGGAAATGTGGTTCTCTTCTGAACATGCTGTGCTGTGCTGCCAGTTGACGTGCTGAGCGGCCTGCTGGGTCTGTGGGGCTCAGCGCCTAACCCAATCTGGAAGAACGAAACCCTGGACACCGTCATGCCACGCGTAGTCGCTGTTGATGCCGAACAGTTTATCATTAATCTGTGAGTATTCTGTGAGCACTGCTTGTATTGTTTTCATGCGCGACGTTGATTTGTGTATGATGCTAGTGGCTTTTTTTCTACTCCTCCTATGCAAGCAAGAGCCTCCTCTTGCCGCATCCAATCTGTTCCCTAGATTCGCGTTGCTCGTCTTCCTCTGCCTTTTCTCTTCCCCACTAGCCAGCCGCTTTCTTCTCTTGAAACCTTATTTGTACTGTTTTTTCAAGCTGTAAAGGTGAATGAGTTTTGAAGGAAGGAGGGCGTTTCTCTAGGAGTGAATTTATTAGGAAATGACAAGGCAGACAAGGCATGGAGTTTGGGGTGGAAACGCATGCACCCTCCCTCCCCACCACCTCCTCCTTTCCCTTCCCTCCTCGCACTCTCTCCTCATTTCATCTTCATCCCCCCCCTCCCCTTCCCCCCTCCTTGTCACTCTAACCCTATCCTGCCCTCCTCTTGAAATTCGCAGTGACTTATCAAATCAAAGCCTGAATGGAACCATCCCATCCATTTTGTCAACGCTTGCTCGCCTCACACATCTGTGCGTACATTGCACTGCCCCATCCGATTGACAGCACTTGCCGCTCAGGACTGTGTCACAAGGCTGCTTTCTGTGGTTCTTCCTACAGGCATGATGTCTTTTGCACCTCTCTGTGTTACGTCACCATTATGCTTGTTTTCAGCACAATAGCTTACGCTTATACCCACTCCCAACTCCTCCCTGTTCCTGTCTTCTTCCTCCATTCTTCATCGCTCCACTTCCCTATGCATGCGCAGAAACCTGTCACGCAATGAGTTTTCAGGAGCCGTCCCTAAGTTTCTTAGCAGCCTACTGAGAATGGAGACCTTGTGAGCCACAGTTCTTGCCGCCCTTGAGGGGTGCTGCATGGTGCCAGCCTGTCACTGTGGCAGTGCTATTTCTCTGTTGGAGGAGTTTCAACTCCTCCACATGTTTTCCTTGGCAACTTTCATCCTACCCCTATTCCTTTCCTTTGGGCGTGCCTCTTGCTGCTGCTGCGACCTGCCTTCCCCTGCCATGTGGATAAATGCGTCTGCATCACTCCCTCTTTATCCATGCGTCTGCCATCACACCCCCTCACAGGGACTTGTCCTACAACCAGCTGTCTGGGCCGGTTCCATCCTTCCTCAGAACCCTACGGCGCCTTGAGACCTTGTGAGAAGAGCAGTTAATCAAAGTGTATTCTGGTAGCGATGTACAATCGAGCAATCTCAGACCGCTTTATATGTCTTCTACCTCCGACTGAGGCTAACTTGCCAGTCTCGGGATTACCTGTTCTAGTTGAAACTTTTAGCCAAAACCTTTTCTCGGGCCTAGCTGTCTCAACTCCCTGCTCTAATATATGGTTTCGTTAACCACCCCTGGTATGAGTATCCACTCAAGCACAGAACTTGCTGCATTCCCCCTGACATTATTCCACTGACAGGGATGTGAGCAACAACTATCTCTTCTCCGGCAGTCTCCCCACCACCATGTGCACCTCATCAGTTCTGCAAAACCTCTCCTTGCGGAGCAACTGCCTCCCAACAGACGCCATCCCCTGTGCCCTCGACCACACCCAGCGTCTCCCTGAAGCTTGCTCCGCTTTCTGCGGCTTCTCTTCTCCCTCCACCCTGCCCTGTTCCGGTCGCGGATACTGCTACTGGGACGGGGGGAAAGAGAAAGACACAGCCATGTGCGCGTGCGAGGAGGGGTACGGGACTGGAGTTCTCCCTGGAACGTGTGCTCCCCTGCTCTCACAAATGGAATGTAAGGAGCTGCGTGCTGAAGTTTGAGACGTTATGGTATTCAGTTCCTGTCAAGCTACTGCATTCTCAGCAGCTTGGTGCAACCAACAATTCTGCTTTCAACATTCAGCACTTGGGCTGATTCAGATCCTGTTGTTCTTGCCTGGATGCCTTCTTGTAGGGGCTGTATTGGATACTCTAACAGCTGCATGGGGCGGCTTCGACGGCGACGGCACATGGAAGAGAGACATCCCTTGCGGGCGCATGCACTACGTCACATGCGATCCAGACAACCGTGTCGAGCAGCTGTAAGTAGCATCGCTCTCATTACGTCTTTGTTTGAGACGACTTGACTTGAAGGGCGTCCCGTATTGAAGTTCTCTTATCGAAATCCTTTCCACTTTCAGCTTCTTGCCTGCTACGCCCATAGTCTCCATCCATACATCTTCTGTTACGCCCATAGCCTCCATCCATACATCTTCTGCTACGCCCATAGCCTCCATCCATACATCTTCTGTTACGCCCATAGCCTCCATCCATACATCTTCTGTTACGCCCATAGCCTCCATCCATACATCTTCTGTTACGCCCATAGCCTCCATCCATACATCTTCTGTTACGCCCATAGCCTCCATCCATACATCTTCTGTTAATCGCCCAGTGCATCTCCTCCGCCTGTCAACACTTTCCACTCGTTCCCCCTCACCTCATCCTGGCATGGCAGCAATGTCTCGGGGCTGGGCATCCGGGGATTCATTCCAGACGCCATCAGTGGCTTGGCGAGCTTGACTGTGCTGTGAGTGCATGCTCCTCATGTTGCTGTGAGTGCATGCTCCCCATGTTGCTGTGAGTGGACGCTCCTCATGCTGCTGTGAGGCATGCTCCTCATGTTGCTGTGATTGCATGCCTCATTTTGCTGTGAGTGCATGCTCCCCATGTTGCTGTGAGTGCATGCTCCCCATGTTGCTGTGAGTGCATGCTCCCCATGTTGCTGTGAGTGGACGCTCCTCATGCTGCTGTGAGGCATGCTCCTCATGTTGCTGTGAGTGCATGCCTCATTTTGCTGTGAGTGCATGCTCCCCATGTTGCTGTGAGTGCATGCTCCCCATGTTGCTGTGAGTGCATGCTCCTCATGTTGCTGTGAGGCATGCTCCTCATGTTGCTGTGAGGCATGCTCCTCATGTTTCTGTGAGGCATGCTCCCCATGTTGCTGTGAGTGCATGCTCCTCATGTTGCTGTGAGTTCATGCTCCTCATGTTGCTGTGAGGCATGCTCCCCATGTTGCTGTGAGTGCATGCTCCTCATGTTGCTGTGAGTTCATGCTCCTCATGTTGCTGTGAGGCATGCTCCTCATGTTTATGTGAGGCATGCTCCCCATGTTTCTGTGAGTGCATGCTCCTCATGTTGCTGTGAGTGCATGCTCCTCATGTTGCTGTGAGTGCATGCTCCTCATGTTGCTGTGAGTGCATGCTCCTCATGTTGCTGTGAGTGCATGCTCCTCATGTTGCTGTGAGTGCATGCTCCTCATGTTGCTGTGAGTGCATGCTCCTCATGTTGCTGTGAGGTATGCTCCTCATGTCGCTGTGAGTGCATGCTCCTCATGTTGCTGTGAGTGCATGCTCCTCATGTTGCTGTGAGGCATGCTCCTCATGCTGCTGTGATGTGAGGCATGCTCCTCATGTTGCTGTGAGGCATGCTCCTCATGTTGCTGTGAGGCATGCTCCTCATGTTGCTGTGAGGCATGCTCCCCATGTTGCTGTGAGTGCATGCTCCTCATGTTGCTGTGAGTGCATGCTCCTCATGTTGCTATGAGGCATGCTCCCCATGTTGCTGTGAGCGCATGCTCCTCATGTTGCTGTGAGTGCATGCTCCTCATGTTGCTGGCTGCACCCGTTGCATGAGAGTATGCGCGACAAGCAGCTTCAACCATCTCTCTGCATACCCTCACGTAAACTGCATAACATCCAGCGTTTCCCGCCTACATTGTCAATAACTGTCATGTCATCTGCAGAGATTTGTCGCAGAACTACTTATCAGGTGCACTGGTGCAAGGCCTTAGCACTCTATTGAACCTCGATACTCTGTGAGTGCCGATGTTGTCCTCAATTACCTCTAGTGTTGTGCCTCCTCGCACTACATCCAATTCGGACGGAGTACATGGCAAGAGAGACTGGCTAACAAAACTAAATCTCAACCCGCAGTTAGCATAGTCGTAGCAATAAGCATTCCTGTCTATCACATGTGTATGTTGTGACAAATAAAGAAGCGTTCGGTTGCGCCTCATAAGAAGCCTGCCCCGATTGTTCTCACGATTATTGAGAAGAAAAATATTTATCAAACAACTTTGTGTCCCTTCTGCTTGCACGTGCCTTCTGCTCGCATGCTGCAGGAATCTCAGCAACAACTACCTCTACTCTGGCACCCTTCCCAAGGCAACGTGCGATGCCCTGAATCTCTCCCTGCAGTCCAACTGCTTCAACTCCAGCGCCATGCCATGCGCCCTCACCCACATCCAGCGCTCCCCCCAACAATGCTCCACCTTCTGCGGCCTTTCCCCTCCCTCCACCTCGCCCTGTGACGGCCGCGGTGACTGCTACTGGAAGAAGGGGGAGGAGACAGGCACTGCCACGTGTGCATGCGAGGAGGGGTACGGGAATGGAGCTGATCCCCGCACATGCATCAACTTATTGCCAGAACTGGAATGTAAGCCACTAAAGTCCATTGCGTCTGATCCTAACACATCTCGTTCTAATCTCTCCTGTTTGACACTTACAGCCACCGAAATGCACAGGTTGCTGCAAGCTCCATTGAATTTGCACACGTCCAATCCAAGCAATGGTCATGTCCAAGTTTGCCCATGCCCCCTCGTGATCTGCGTTTGCCTGCTTGCCTGCGATGCGCAGGGCTCGCTCTAGGCGCGCTGAAAGTGGCCTGGGGTGGCTTTGATGGTGAAGGCACTTGGGATCAGAACACCTCGTGTGTGCGGATGAAGCATGTCAAGTGCAACGAGGACAACCACATAGTGGACCTGTAAGAAACACTTCCTGGTTTGCCTCACAGGGGCCTCATAGCTGGATATTACATATGCATCATGGTCCATCTCACAACTGCATGTGGCGATGCTGTCATGGGACTAAGCCACTGGGGGTTGGGGACAGTTGCCTCCACAGTTGGAGTGGGCTAGGGTCCATGAATCCACTCAGATGCCTCCACTACGCCTTTCAATTCAAGGACGCATGTTTTCTTCTCATATTTCTTCAAATAAACTCGCAGGAATGTTTTTGGGCTAGAAATAGCAGGATCCATTCCAAGCGACATCCAAGGCCTGTCACACCTCACATCACTGTGAGTGATCTCTCGAGTCTAACCGTGTCAAAGTGGCACCTGTAGGAAACTGTGGGTAGCATCACTTGTAGCAATTCCTCGTGAGGAGGAATAACAAAAGGGGTTGCTTGCGAATGTTCTAAGACATAGCGGCATGTGTGTGTGCACAGGAACATGTGAGCATGCGTGCATGCATGTGGCTGCATATGTGTGGCGTGTGCACCAGCTTCTTTGAGTCACGTGGTGCATAGTTTCATCTTGCCTCTTGCTCCCTTCGACCTTGTTCCTTCTTGTTTGTCACATCCCATTCCTCTCCCATCCTCCCTCCCCCCATTCTCATACTTGTGTTGTTACAAATCCCCATCTTCAGCAATGTGTCCAACAACGCTATAGCGGGGCGTATCCCAGACTCCATCAGCCGCCTCACGAAGCTTAAGCTCTTGTGCGTTTCAGTTTGCCAAGGGAATTCGGTTGAGATAATGCATGAATCACGCAAACCTGGAGAAATCACACTGAGTTGCTACCGGATTGCAGTTTGTCGCTCGGATTGGCATTCTGGACAAACCAATAAGCTGCCAATGCTCGGATTTACAGACATCCATAAGCTGCCAATGGGTCCAGTATTTGTACAGCATGAGTAACCCCTTCTGTATTCTTTTCTGTTGGCAGGGACTTGTCACACAACCAACTGTCAGGAGCTTTACCAAGTGGGCTGAACAACTTGCAAGGGCTCAATGGCACGCAAGGGTTGCTGACACTGTAAGCAATCCTCTAGCGACATATAGGCGCACAGCATGGCATTGCGTCAAGTGAATTTGCCCTTCCACAACCAAGCTATTAGCCCTAGCTACATCAACCATCTAATTCTTTCTTCCACACTTCCGTTCTCTTTCACTTGGCAGGTCCGTCCACAACAACTACCTCTACTCCAGCAGTCTGACCACAACCATGTGCAGCTCACTAGCACTGAAACTCTCCCTGCAGAACAACTGCTTCGACTCCAGCGCCATGCCCTGCGCTCTCACCCACACCCAGCGCCCTGCTGTGAATTGCTCTGCCTTTTGCAGCCTCAAACCCCCCACCCCGCCCTGTCCAGGCCACGGCTATTGCCTCTGGAAAGGTGGGGAAGGCACAGGCACTGCCACGTGTTCGTGTGGGTCAGACTATACAAGGAATGGCACTCTTAAAACCTGCGACGGCCTTCCCTCGGATTCAGAGTGTAAGGTTTATTTGAAGGAAGAAATGGCGTGTGAGTCTTTGTGTTAGCATAAGTTTGACGATGCCCATACCTGGTGGTGCAAATACATATTGTTCTTTCTCCCTCTCCATTTTTAGGCTTCCTCCCCACCTGCCCAATGCACAGGGGCTGCACTGGAAGCACTGAAAATGGCCTGGAGGACGTTTACAGAGTTTAGCACGTGGAAGAAGGATGCCAAATGCGGTGACATGAAGCACATCACCTGTGATGCTGACAACCACATCGTCCACCTGTAAGATCATTTGCAGGGCTGAGAACCACGCTGTCACTCTGTGGTGGTTGATGCAAGAGAACAGATTGTTACTGTACGGTTAGATGGTTACCTGCATGTATGTGGCCGGCCGTGCACATGGCAAACGCTTTAGGGTTGCATGTTACGAGAACTGGGCAAAACCGCTGCTTACTAGTTGTGCAGACATGTGAGGGCACATATCTGGACTGGCCCTGCTGAGTCATGCCATTGCCCCCACGTGCAGGGAAGTGACAGAAGCTGAAGTTCCCGGAAGCATTCCAGCGCTTATTGGGAATCTTATCTATTTGACCGCATTGTAAGTGCACACTCACCTGGCGGCACTGTATGCATTGCACCACATCCTTTGGGCATTAGCTATAGAAGCTCTCCATCTGATATCTGTTTAATGCCCACCACCCCACATCCACTTTACTGTGCTGTACAGTACTTCCATCCTTACAGTGGAATACAGTTGTGCTCAATGTATTTGCACTCTGCCCTTTGACCTTGTCATCACTTCCCGTTCACGAACCTTGACTGCCTGCTCTAGGAAACTTTCTGGAAACCACTTCCGTGGCTCCCTTCCATCGACAGTTGGACAGCTTACCAATCTGGTCGAGTGGTAAGAGGAAAGCTAGTTTCCTAATCAAGACTTAAGAAAGTTTTACAATTGTGACAGCAAATTGAAGCCAGCCTATTTTTACCTCCCTTAATTACATCTCATCCTCAGCTGGTTACACCTACTTCTTAGTGTCTTACCCTGTCGTGGGTCAGACACTCAGCGTCTTGCATCCCTTGCTCTTCTCACTCACTTTCTAGAGAAATGCTTCCTGGCTTCCTGATGGTCACATCCTTGAATCTGACAGTTTAAATTCGTCTATTTTTAACAACTTTTTACAATAAAGCCATGTTCAATATAGCCATCATGTGCTCAATCCGAGTTACCACCAGGCTTCTCAGAATGTGAAACGACCTGTGAAACGCTTTCAGGTTTTTTTACGATGGAAATTTAGAAGCATTCTTGTCATTTCTCTAAGACTGAACGCGCCTTGGATCCTGTCCCTATGCATGTGATGTTGTCTCAGGGATCTGCGTTACAACTCGTTCACGGGTAGCCTTCCCAAGTCGATCTCAGCAATGCAACGACTGGAGACGTTGTGAGTGACTCTGGTCGAGTGTCGTGTGACTTATCGTGAGGCTTGCTATGAGACTTCTCAAAAGTCACCTCTGTTCCCAGCATTGCAAGGACTAGAGATGGTGTGAGCGAATCCGGTCAAGAAAGGAGGAGAGACTTAGCTCAAAAACTACTCAAGAGCAGTTCTGGTAAGGATCGGAGCACAGGATTTGCCTTGGGGGAAGTGGGGATTGCAAGGCAAAATGGTATGACGAATGTTGGTGGTTGTTGCCCACTGTGTTGCTATAGCTGGCATGTAGCTCTGATCGATTATGATACAACGGCTGGGGAAACTCTGTGGATCGTCTGTTTGTTGGTGCAGGGATTTTGATGGCAACTCGTTCAAAGGCCATATCCCAGAAGGAATCTGTAGCATGACAAACGTTACCAAGTTGTGAGTGCTCCATATGGATGGTGTGATTGTCGTTCCTGTTAACAGCTGTTTGAAGTGGATTCTAGTGCAGCAGAAAAGGACTGCATGGACTCTGCCTAATCAACGAGACAAACAATGCCTGGGATCGCGCGAACGCTTTGGCTGGAAAGCTTTCCTCATCAAGACTGTTGAGTGCAGCAGCCTCGCACCGCACTGAGACGTTGAGAGTGTTGAGTGCAGTGCCGACTTATGCTATTGTCGGACAAGCTACTCTGCCTCGTCTTCCCAGCCCTCCTCACGAGAACCCTATGTGCAGCGTTTGCAGCAACCCCAGGACCACTCCTTACTATCATGCCATGTCCAAAGCTCTAATATTTCTTCCACTCTCACGCGCTCTATCCCAGTCGTATTGCTGTTCAAAGCGCTCTGTGGGCTCCGTGCCGCACTTGAACCCTCCTGTTTTTCTTTATCTCGTTGCCTCTGTGGCAGTACGATCGCAGGGAACTCCTTTGATGGGCCCATTCCTGGCTGCGTCTCAAACTTAGCAAGCCTTAAAATATTGTAGGTCCAAGATTCCAGCACTGTATTTCCAAGCTTCTAGCCAGTCCAACTTCTCCGCTCAGTGAGCCATTCTGAAGTCCTGCATGAAAGGGCTTCGTAGACGATCCCATCACCTTTAAGTGGTCTTGCCGCGCTGTCGTTTCACACGGCTTCGTCTTCCCCTTGCAGGGACATGAGCTACAATCGTATGTCCGGGAAGCTGCCTTCTTTACGGTCATTGAAAAAACTCGGTTATCTGTGAGTCGGAACATGGTCTGCTTGCTCATTTGTCGGGCCTTTGCGGGGGATGTGAACTTGACAAAATGGCTGCCGTGAATCGTTTCTCAGTGATTAACTCATGCTTTGCTTCCTCAAGCATTGCCTGTCTCTGAGAATGCCAATCGTATTCTTTGAGCTGTTCGCCTTGAACCTGTTCTACCCTGAACACACAACAATAGTATGGTTGCTTGTTGGGGGTATTGCTGTTGAGAAAAAAACGATCCATTTGGTGGCGCATCATCCACTGTATGGTAGATGTGCGATCATTTTTTTACACAGAAATGGTCAACTGATGCATGTACGGCATGGAGTCTAATACATGGTGAAAGTCCATGCCTGCATGCATGCATACCCATGGATGATTGGCAACACAGGGATCTGAGTAACAACCGATTCTCGGGGAGCATACCTTCTGATATTTCAACCTTGAAGGCTCTCCGCAGCGTGTAAGTACCTCCACTCACCTCTTAGTTCACTTTCTGTGAATCTTCTGTTCACTTGTTGAGGGGATTTAGAGCACCTCAAGTTCACTTGTTAGGGGAAATAGAGCACCTATGCTCACATGGAGAGAGGAAGTAAAGTTCCATCTGTGTCTTCGACTCCTTTCCTCCCCAAACCACACAGGAACCTGGACTACAATAAGCTCAGTGGAGTCCTTGTGCCGCTGTCACCAATCGTTGCACTCAGTGCGCGTTACAACTATCTCTCTGCTGCAAACTCATTGTCCTGCAAGAATGGCCGTCTTGCAAACAACTGCCTTCTCAAGAAGAAGCGCATTTGCTCAAAGTTTCCCCAGCGGCCCATGAGAGAATGCACCCCGTTCTGCGGGCTCTCGAGAAAAAGCCATCCCTGTGGGGGCGTCGGCGGCTGTGTTTTGGTTGGAAGGGGCTGAGGACACGCCTTCGTGCTCCTGTAATGACAGGTACACCAATAGGGAGTCTCCCATCACCTGCATCCCATACGGTAAATGTTGCTCCATTGCATGCCATGATTCCGAAGTTTCTTGGATCAGCCTTCATCTCATCCCATGTTACACTGCCAGTGTGTCCTATGTGTAGACCAATGGAGATTTTATCCATGCGTCTTGTAACCCACAACCAGTGTACTCTCCTGCATTTCCCTCTTGTACTCTTCCACTTGACAGAACAAAGATACCTCAAGGATGCCAACCTTATATCGTCTATGGTCACCCTCACCACAGAACCCTCGAGTAAACCCTTCTTTTATAAGACCCCCATCAAGCTCTTCTCGTTTACAACCATCCAAGATGAGTGCGGCCGCGGTTCTACTTCAGTGCCAGCTTTGCCTTCATGATGACTCCGAAGCTCGGTGGCAGTGACGGCAACGGGCTCGCGTTTGTCATCTCGGCCTCAAAGGCGAGCGGGGCCTCTGCTCCGTTCAAGAACGGCACCAGCCGTGGAGTGGGGTATGCAGGGATGGACCAGCGCAGCATTGCTGTTGAGTTTGACACGTGGCTGGATAAGCAGGACAGTGACACCAGCACCCAGCATGTTGGGGTCAACCTGGAAGGAATTCCCAATTCCAAAAAGACCGCAAACACCTCGGGTGTGCTTAATGACGGGAAGATGCACTTTGCATGGGTGGACTACACCCCCGGTGATCCAGAGAGCTTGAAGGTGTTTCTTGATCCTGTCTTCAACACCAAGCCGGCCAAACCCGTGCTGAGCATGAGCATCTCACTCTGCAATCTCCTTCAGCCCACACGGAAATCCTCCTCCTACTACTTCGGCTTCGTGGCCGCATCATCAGCCGAGCATGCGCAGGAGCATGTTGTGGGAATGGCAATCGTTTCCAGAGGCAAGCTTGCAATGGAGCACACCGTTGCTATCACCATCGCTATTATTGTCTCAAATCTAAATCTCACGCTAATCTCCTCTCGATGTATGTCTTGTGTTTCCTTGCAGGGTATACTGAAACCCCATCACAACAGTCAGAAGGCAGAAGTAAGCTGGACAGCTGCCCCTGTCGTTCCTGTCTAAAGCCTTCCTATGTCTTGCACTGGTTGTTTAAAATAAGCACAAGCGTGCGCACCCAAGGTTGTTCATAGTTTCATATCAAGCGCTGTCACAACATTGGTTGCAGCAGTAGTGATTGCAGCAGTAGTCTGCATCTCAACCTTAAGCAATTTCTAGCCTAGCAAACCTGCCTTCTCTGCTGCATTCCATCCTCCCATGGCCCCTCCATGCTTCCTGCAGCCACCGGATTTGAGTTGGATGTCGATACATTCCGCCCCAGCACCACAAGCCCGTTCACGCGCTATGTGAGCGTGGGGTACGCCCCATCGCAGGACGGGCAGGACTCGTGGAACATCCCCTCCCGCTCTACGTGGACCATTGACCCGACATGGGTGGCACGGGACCAGGGCGATTGCAGTAAGTCTCGTGGCTGCTGTGTTGAATTATAAGTAGACCAGCCTAGGACGGGTAGGAAGCATGAAGAATTTGCAACTCCTGCTGCAGACAGAGTAGCAAGACGAGCTCTGGTAGGCTGAGGACTACGGCTCATGTGGCGTGACTCTTGTTAAGCATCCAGCCGCCTTTCTAGCCTCTCCCGAATGTGTCCCGTGCCGGTTGATCTTACCCCGTCTCCGCCGTTCTCTCATCCCATAACTGCAGGCGACTGCTGGGCGTATGCAGTGGTGGCGAGTATAGAGGCAGCACACGGCATCGCCAACAACGACAAGACTTTCCCGTCGCTCTCTATGAAGTCCCTCTTCAACGCCGCCAAGATGGCTTACTGCGAGAGTGGCTCACCCACCCTCGCCTTTCAGAAACTCATCGCCAGCAAGCAGGGTCTGCTGGTGGCTTCTTCCCAGGATTCCTCGTCGTTCTCTTTCCCTCCTTCTTCCATTCGCTCCTCCTCCCTTTCCTCCTCGTGGTTCTCCTCAATCAAAGCAGCGCGGCACAGTCCCTCTCTTGGCAAGATTGCTATTCATCGTCACCCTAATGCAGCAGTAGCAGCAACGCCACCTGTATGTATTCCTGCCTCTAGACTCACGCTGCTGGCCTCTGGATTTACGATGGATTTCTTACAAAAGAAAGAGATTGCGGAATACAGTGAACCAACATACAGTGAAGTTGTTGAGTGAGTTGTGAACGAAAAGGTGCACCAAAGCGAACACCCAATTGTCCATGGTGAAATGGTGCTAATTCCCGACCTTTATGTGTACCCCGTGCCGTGCCCATGCGTGCGTGCAGTCGAAGAGTTACCTGGTGGCTGGGTTTGAGAGGACGGTATTCAAGGGCTACTTTGGCCTCATACTTGCAGTACGGCAGCAGCCTGTGGTGGTTCACATCGAGGCCACTGCCGCCTCTTTCAATGCTTACAATGGGGTATGAATTCCATACGTGAAGCACGAAGGGCAAACTGTTTGGCACTGTGAGCTGTGACATCAGCGCTTCAAGTATAGTGTGCTTGAAATGTGCGAAACCAGTGTGCGACACCAGTGTGTGACACCAGTGTGGGACACCAGTGTGCGACATTCTGAGCGATCCCAAGGCACACTGGTGCATAAAATTTTCAGTTTTGCGAGTTCTTCACGTCGTCCTGAAGTGCCAAATCGCAAAGTTTTCTTCCGAGTGCAGCTGTGCTTTTAATGCAGTACCCTGCTTGTTAGTTTGTGTGCCTGCGTTGTCATCTTTTCCTTGTCATCGTTCGCCCGTACAACCTTTGCCCCAGATAGCCTTTGCCCATACACCATCTGCCCATGCAACCTGTGCCCTTTGCACCGTGCTGTCTGCAGTCATTTAGGTACGACGAGGCTGACTGCTACATGGGCAACCTCAACCACGTTGTACTCGTTACAGGCTACCTCCTCATGGCCACTGATAAGGACCGGCCACGCATTCCTCCGCCCTTCTGGAGGATCCGCAACTCGTGGGGCACGGATTGGGGGGAGAAGGGGTACATGCACATGGGAATATTTCCAGGGGATGGCATCTGTGGCATCAACGTGCTGCCTGGCATCTACCCTGTCATCAGAAGTGAGTGCTTGAGACACCTCAGACCAGACCACCCCTTCCCCGTGGTCAAACTCGAGTTGCCCTGGCCGACAGGCTTGCCAGCAGGAGATCCCCCAAGCCACCCCTGCTTTGAAAACTTTTGCGCATGTGATCTCATCGTGCCTGCTAGCTGGGCCAGTTCAGTATTTCTGCTCTTCATCCCCGTTCCGCATCCTCTTGCCGAAGCCTGATAGCCACTCCTCCGTGCTAATGTCTGCTCCTCCCAAACCCTCTTGTCTGTCTCCCGGTCTCATCGGATTCCAACGACCCCTGTATGCTCAAATCATTCAGAATCGGTGACGAATCGTTTATGAAACCCTGTGGCAGCTTCAAGTGCACCGTAGAGGACACCTCCAACGGCTGTGAATGCAAGCCTCCATTCGTCGAGGTCAAAAATGGTGATGGCTCTCGCTCCTGTGCCTATGGTGAGTCGGCTCTTGCAGCACCTCAAAAGGGGTGCACAACCACATGCACAATATGTCTTGAACGCCTTTGCGCCTGCTGTGCCTTTGATTGCTCATCCCCCAAAGCACTGGAAGAACACCATCGTTAGTCACACAGAGCCTAAGGTTCTCTCAGTCGGGGTGTGAGTGAGGTCTAGCATGCACAGGAAGGGTGTAGGCGGCCTGGGGTGGGTTCACGGCATCTCAGAAGTGCTCAGTGTATGAGGGATGTATAACTTAGCTTACAGTCATGTTAAAGAATCCTTAGCTTATGACCTCAGTATAGCTTAAAGAATCCTTAAAAGCCACAGTAGAGTGCACTCAGTCCTGCTGCATGTTGTCAGTGGTTGTGACCAGAGGCTGCAGCCACATCAGCTTGCTCCTTCTCTCTTCTTGTTTGATGTGGCTGCTTGCTACTTGCCTCCTTGCCTCCATCAGTTGATGCGTGTGGCGCCAGCATGCAGAACCCATGTGAGGTGGGCTCGTGCATCAACGATGAGAAGGGCTCCTACACCTGTGTGTGCCCTCCCACGTATACTAAAGACACCACCATTGATGGACTCCAGACTTGCTCCAGAGGTAGGCTACATGATTCACTTGCTCAAGAGCTGAAGAGTTCAAGAGCTCAAGAGTTCAAGAGCTCTCTGAGACGGAGGGGGGTTTCCTCTGGTACTCACTCACCACCCCTGTCCTGACGTTCCCACCTGAAATGGCAATCTCCTTTTCCCATTGTTCAAGAGCTTCCCTTTTCCCTCGGCAAGCAACACTGTACGTCCCCCTCTATAAGTTGCTTATTTATCCAGATAAAGTTTCTCGCATTGGATTTCTTCCACTCCCTATCACCAAAATGCGCCCCTTAATCCATCCACCAAGACGTTTATGTGATAAGCTAGCTAGCTCTTCCCCGCCCTTCCCCTCCACCCCCATGAACCTGCTCTTATCTTTCCTCCCTGTCTCCCACGATGCCTTTCCATGGCTAGGTTCGGACGTCGCTTCCAAGCTGACAGTGAATGGGATCAACTGGCGGTGTGACGACGTGCATTCTCTCTTTGGGCTCACACTGGACGAGTTCACTCACAATAACAAGGTGCGGTTTCTGCCTCTGGATTAAGTGCATGCTTTTCTGTTTAAGCAGTTCCAATCACTGTCTAACTCCGCTTTGAGTCTCGCACCACGTTGCCATACTTTCTGCTGCTATTCCATTTCCGTTGAGTCTCACCATGCTGCTATTCCGTTTCCGTTGAGTCTGTTCCTTACTGGCGACGCACAACAATACAGTTTCATATTCCCTGACACTGGCTGCTGCGACTGCCACTCCTCAACTTCGCACCAGCACAATTTTTCAGCATTCTAACGGGAACATGGTAGCAGGCGCAGCAGTTTGATACTATTGCGGGAATGCTTCAGCATTGTATTCTGGCACTCAAGAAGTACTGAAGACTGTGCTCACCTGCTGTTGCGGTCGCAGGACGTGAACTGCGTGGCTCCCCTCAAAGCGAACACAGTGCTCGACATGACAAAGCCGGGTGTGACTGCGTGCTCTGCCTTCTACTACACACTACCAGTGAGTGCTTCTCTTGCCTCACAAGTGCTATGTTGCGTTGCCGTTTCGAGGCGCTTTGAAGAGTCATGCGTTGCTTCACCTCATGACTCTCAGCAAGCTATTTTCATAATACCACTCCCCCCCCCCCCCCCCTCCTTTTCCCCTCCCTCTCTCTCTTTCTCAAGTAGTCCACTTACCCCTTCCACCCTCCCCTCTCCCTCCCAACCCCACTCTCCTCCCACCAGTCGGACACATGTGCTTCTGTCAATGCGTTCCTCAACTTAAAAACCTCCTTGGAAACTCTCAACCCGATCTACAAACTCTCAACCCTTGATACTAGATATGTGTAGATAGAGCTATATGTTTGTTGATACAACCCCTTGGAAACTCTCAACTCTCAACTCCTTGGCCTTAGCTGCTCCTCAACTCTCAAAGTATCCCGATCGCTGTGTGTCGAGCGTAGCAAAACAGCTCTGTTTCCTGTAAGCAAGTGCCTCAAGACTACCGTACTAACGACTGTGGAAGACTGTACGAAGGCAGGGAGTGCCCCCGGGGGTGGCATCTCGATGGTGGAGCTCTACCGGATGAACCCGGGGCTCGTGTGCGATCCTGCCAAGGGGCTCAGGGGCGATGCGACTGGAAGCATGAAACTGGAGGTGAGAACATGGGGAGGTGAGAACATGGGTGTGTTCCATAGGTTATTCTTAAGTTGCTAGGCAAGTTCGCAGGAACGGGGTGATGCTGAGATGGGCGCTAAACATATTGATGGGTGGGGGTGGTGCTGGTTGTGGCATTCGCTCTGCCTCAGACATGATCAGCCATTTGCTTTCTTCTTTCCCCCCTTACCCACCCCATTCTGGCTGCAGGTTTGCGTGGATGCAGAATATCTGGACTACTCGGCTGGTAGATGCACCGGAGGCAAAACAAAGTACTTCAAAGTTGATACTAAGTGTGTTGTCATCCTAGCCAAAGAATTCAAGGGTAACCAAGCTGATTTTGAAAGGTATAACAAAAGGAAATGTGCCACTACTGTAGGGGGGAAGCCTGGGAATGAGAAGGCTCAGGAACAAGTGCCTATATGTATACCACCCTAGTGAAAACTTTGTTCCCAGTGCATAATGTGATGTTATGGTGTTTATTCATCATGTTCATTAGGTTTCTGAATTACAGGATGAACTTGTTGCACATTTAACGGCATGTAGCTGCAGTATCTACCCATCAGACTGAGCAGGCCAAACACACTGAATCTGGTAGGTCGGGCAAAGTGTTGCCCATACCAACAAACTTGTCTGCATTGAAATCTCACCCTGTCCTACCCGTTGCTTGCGCTGCCTTTTCCTGCTTTAGTAAAATTCCCACCTTGAAACTACAGCAAAAGCGTCAGCAGCAGTAGCCTCACATGAACCTGCGTCCCGGGCGTATGTTCTGGCTCCATACATACCATTCTCAACGGTAGTGTGACAGAATTGCCACCACCACCACCACCACTGTTGCTGCTGTGTGTAAGGAGTTCCTGCTGCTGCTGTGGCGGCAGCACGGGGTGAGATGGCAGCAGTTGCTATTCAGGTGACAAGTTTCTGCAGCTGCCGCAGCTACGAATGTCAGTCAAGAAACACACTGGGGTTCAGGGTCCTAAATAGCAGACTTTTTTTGTCTGATTGTCTGATTTTCAGACTGGTTTTTAGGGGTTTCTCTGATTTTTCAGACAGGGGCTTTCAAAAACTCTGATTGGACTAGACAAACTTTTGAGATTTCTCTGAAATTTTCAGACTAGGTGTACCAGTTTCTCTGATTTTTAGACAAGTGTTTTGAGTTTCTCTGAAACAAGGACATACAGGTGTAAGGTGCTCCCATGCGAATATTCCCATTTTCGAGTCGCCACACGTTGTCCCCCCTCCACATCCTTGGCATACGTGAGCCTTCCCGCGCCTTCTGTTGCAACATCTGATGTGGCTAGAGCACATGTGATTGGATACTTTACGGTATTGCAGAAAGGCAGACCAGTCAGAGGCCTTTGCGGCGCGTTACTTGGGTCTGCAGCGCACAGTGGGGATCAGACCATGCCTCACCCCATGCAGTGAACTTGCTGCAGCATACGTGCACCGCTGTATGTCATCCCGCCCATCACGACGCGTCGCCCCGCCCATCGTCTCGTCACTTGCCAGTCCGTGCCGCCATGGCACTTGACCAAGAAACCCCCTCCCCAACCGCGTCTTGCTCCCTTCGTCTCCACCTGTTTCTACCATCCACTTCTCTTACATTCTAGTGTTGTTGTCGTGCGTTAGTGTTCTTCTGCTCGTGTTCTGTTTCAGGTTTAGATTCCCCTCTCGAAGTAGGGCCAACATGGCTGTCGTTGTCGAGGCTGACGGCGACGATCAGCCAGAAGGGTGTAGCGAATCCCCGCCTCCCATGCGAGGCCTAGACTTCCTGCGTTCAAAGCTGTCGCGCACCCCTGCTGCAGTTACCTCCCGTCGCCCAGCCGCTATTGACCCTATGCTTGCGCCTTCCTCAGCCGAGCCCTCGCCATGGCCCGTGCCACTAGCATCCCCTCCTTTGTCGCCTGCGTGTTCGTCCAGTCCGTCCTTGCCTCAGCCCTCGCAGTCGCCCACACCATCGTCGGCGGTCCGCTTGGAAACCGATGCCGAAGCATCAGCTCGCTCCTCCGCCAAGAAGCGAAAGTATCGGCAGGCTTCTCTGCCGTGGTTCAAGGGCGCCACATCCAAGGCTCCTGACTCTGCACCGAGTTCAGTGCCCGGCCCGTCTACCGCAGAAGATATGGAGGACGATGATGCTGACGATGACGAGGAGGACGCAGAAGCAGCCGAGCCGCTGAAGGTCACTAAAGCACGTGAGGCAGAGCTGAAACACAAGTTTGAAACTGAGTGGTCGAAGAAGTTTCCGTGGCTCGTCCTCACCAAGACCGATCTTGGTCGCCCGTCCATCAAGTGCAGCATCTGCACGGCGCACCGGTCGGAGAACTGCAAGTACGGCAAGGCGGACAGGGCGGAGCAGACATCCAGGTGCAGACGATGCGCAAGCACCAGCGTACCAAGAAGCACCAGGCTGCTGTCGAGAAAAAGGAGGCTAAGGAGAGGGCCGAGATGAAGCAGAAGCGCATCGAGGATTTCTCGAATGGCGACTTCGAAGGCAAACGTATCATTCGGTTGTTGATGGCGATGTTATTCATCTGCAGAACTGACACATTCGTTAAGAACGACAGGGTTGTCACCGAGTTCTTTGCCTTACTCACTGTGCATAAGTGCGATGCTGGATCCCTCTTAACCGTTTTGCAAACCCATCTCGAATCGGCAGGTGTCGACATCAATAAGGTTTCAGGCATCAGTACGGATGGGGCCAGCGTCATGAGGGGGGATCGACAGGGTCTGGTCGCCCGCCTTCGGCAGCTCGTGCCGCACCTCGTCTCTGCTCACTGCATTGCTCACAGGTGAGGTGTAGTGCAGCACCACTTCCTTGGCAGGTTTCACGACTTCATCGACTAGTTCTGATTTATGTTTTGTGGTTTTGATGTATGATGTTCCGTGTTTGAGTAGGGAGGCTTTGGCAGCTAAGGACGCTGCCAAGAAGTTTCCCGACTTCAACATGATCGACGACATCATCAGGATGCTGGCCGAGATTTTGGGACGCTCCTCAGTATGGCACGACCGCTTCAGAGAGCTGCAAGAGATCCTGATGAAGACCTTCCTGGAGATGCAGTCTATCTTCGCCATCCGCTGGCTTTCACGTGCCGAGGCAATACTCCGCTTGGTCGCAGTTCTTCCCGCCGCCATCCTGCTACTGCACGAGTACGACCGGGATTCATACAAGGTTGCAAGGGGCTATAAATTCCACTTCAGCCTCTTCTTCCTCGCCGACCTGCTGACAGAGCTCAACCGGCTTAACAAGAAGTTTCAGCGTCGCCAGGTAACGTATACGCTAACGCTTCAGATCGCGCACATACTTTCGATCGCGCACATGCACGTTCTATGCTGGGCTAAACATGCCTTGGCTATGTGATTTTCTCGTGCTCCTTGCAGGTCGACATCACCAGGGTGGGAAGCATGGTGCAGAGCACCACTGAGGTGATTTGCGCACGGTACATCAACTGCGACTCTTCTTTCGGCAGCCCCAGAAGCAAGCACCTGCACAAGTTCTTGACATCCCATGAGCCTGAAGGTCGTGTGGTCGTCGAGGGGGAGGCGAAGGATGGCGAGCCGGTCCGCCACGAGTACATCCTTCAGACGAAGTCGATTTCGGACTCGGAGTTCAAGAGCGACAAGAAGTCTTGCATCGTGTTGTGCCGTGCCATGGCCCAAGAGACGATCGACTGCATCGAGTCAAGGTTCAGCGACCTGCAGCAGCTCAGAGGAACCAAGCTTTTTCTCTCAAGCGCCTATCCCACTGCGCGATCGGACCGCGAGAAGAAAGCGCTTGAGTGGCTGGCGCTTCTGAAAAAGTTATTCAACAACAAGCCCCTGCCTGGTAAGTTCTCTAGACCAACATACTTTTCCAAGTGCTTTTCTGGATTACCCTTCTAATGTTTACTCAGTGTGCCTGTCATCTGAGTACGATGCCATGCGTTATACTCACACTTTGCTGATTCCCTCCCTTCGCAATGTACCCCACCCTCCCCCTCCCAGGCGTTAGCTGGAAGCGCGCCAAGGCAGAGCTGGCCTCATTCGTCAACATCATGGACGCGCATCACGGGGAGATGGTGTACCACGTCAGCCTGCGGCACATGCTGGGGACACGCGGCTGGGAAGATGCCTATCCCAATCTTGTTAAGATTTGGGTGGCAACCGCCGTGCTCCCGTTGAGCACGGTGGAGTGCGAGCGGGGATTTTCCCGCCAGAACGTTATTAAGAGCTGGTCTCGAGGCAACCTCTGTGATGCCCGCTTGGGCGACCTTGTGTGCATCTCCCTCCTGCAGGATTACGACATGCGGTGGGATGAGATCATTGACATGTGGAAGGCCGCCAAGCCAAGGCGGCCTAGCCAGGATGCAATTGCCCCCATTCTTGCCCCAATGTCCAGGAAGAAGAAGAGCAAGGCCGAGGCAAAGAAGAGAAGGAAGATCGCAGAGCTCGAGGCTCAGATCAGGAAGTGGAAGGGGATGGCTGTGGTTGAGGAGTATGGGCTGGAGGAAGGAGAGGTGGAAGAGGAGGTGGAGGAGGAGGTAGAGGAGGAGCTGGCGGAATTTGATGATGATGAGGAGTAGGTACCGTAAATGTAGGGAGGGAGGGAATGGCCATCTGCCTACATGCTCGTTCGTTTGCAACTTGCAAGTAGTACTAACCTAATCAAAGAGCTAAACTTTATCTTCCATTGTCACACACAATAACAGACTATGCAGTAGAATTTCTCTGTATTTTCAGACAAAGATTCTCAAATTCTCTGGAAAATCAGACAAGTTTTTCAAAATTCTCTGATCCTGAAAAGCGCATCAGACAAAGTGCGCAGAACGTGTCTGATTGCTCAGACACGTTTTTTTCCAAAAGAGAACCCTGCTGGGGTTGCCCTTGATCCCTCGGGAAGGGCTACATGACATCTCTCTGCCTGGGGGGTTAGCTTGGTGGTATCAGAGCCGGGTGACTCGGGTTCAATTCCCAGTGCCAGCGCTTGTCAACATATATTTGTATAGGCTAGATAGGTGCATGCTCATTGAGGGTACAGCACCATCGCACAAAACCTCCCTGTATGTTTCATTCTAGTCAGTCGGTTACTCTGAGATGGTATCACCCTAGGTTAGGTCCGCCGCCCGCTTACGCTTCCGCCCTAGCCCTAGCCCCAGCCCTAGCCCGCGCCCTAGCGCTAGCCCGCGCCCTAGCTCGCACCCGCGCTGCGCGGCCCTCTAGCCCGCGCCCGTGCCGCGCGGTCCCTAGCCCATCGCTGGCCCCCGTTCGCCCGCCGCGCAGCACCTTGTCCACCGTCGGCCCCGCCTGCCCCCGTCCCGGCCCCCCGCGCCCGCTGGCCCTGAGCTTGCCGGCCCCACATTTGTGCCGGCCCTGCCTGCCCACGCTCGCCGGCCGTGCCTCCACGCCGGCCCCACCTGCCTGCGCTCGCCGGCCCCGCCTCCGCGTCAGCTCCCACTCTGCGCCAGCCCGCGGTCCACACCGGCCCCAACCGCCACTGGCCCCAGCCCCCGCCGAGCAACGCCACGCCGCATCGTCGAGACGCCGAGCCGCGTACCGCCACGCTGCACTGCCGTACCACCGTGCCGCCGCGTTGATGCACTGCCGTACCACCAAGTCGTTGTGCCGCCCTGCCGCTGTGCTGCCCTGACCTACTGGCCTTGGCCTCCCCCCTCCGCCGGCGCTTCCGCCAGCCGTCTCCACAACCACTCTCCACCGCTCTCCACCGCAATCCTCTCCTCCTCCTCTAGAGGTTGTCAGCTGCTGCGGCCGTGGTGATGGCGGACTCAATGCTCCGCCTGGACGCGGAGGGTCGGGAGATCGACTTTGAGGCATGGCTCGCCAACCTCCGCCGCTCGCTGAGGGGTCAGTGCCAAGATGGCCAATCCCTAGCCGTCCATGTCGACGGTAAGATCCCCTGCCCCGGCCCGCCTGCTGCGCTCTGTGACACCCCAACGCCCGCTGAGCGTGAGGCCTTTGCAGCTGCTAAGCTTACCCACTCTGTGTGGGAGTCGCTTGACGTGGTAGCATGGTTCGCTATCAGTCACACCCTTCCTCTGTCTGAGCGCCCCCACTACCAGGCTGTCGACATTGCAAAGGAGTATTTAGATGCTGTCATTGCGCCTCCGCCTCTACTGGCTGTCCCCTGCTCTTCCTGGATCTTGCGTCCTTCCCCACTGTCGCTGACCTTGCTACTCACTTGCGTGCACTCAAGACGCTACCACTCAGCTAGCACTGAGGCTCAGCTCACTGTACTGCCTCCCCCCCTTGGCTTTACCCTCTACTTCCTTGCCACACGCCTTCTTGACCGCCTAGCCACTGCCCGTAACCACTTCCTTGGCCTCCACCCTGCAGACCTCACCCCCATTGACTTTGACACCAACCTGACCGCGATAGAGACGCGCCAGCACACTATTGCTCATTCCAGCGGTGCTGTGGCGGTCCCTATCTTTCACGGGTGTGCTCCCTTCAGGTGCACTTACTCTGACGTCTCCTCTCCAGGTGCACTTACTCTGACGTCTCTGCCGCTGCTGCTGAGATGTCCCCGGCTGATGAGACCGCCGCGGCGGCCTCAGCGCAGGCTCGTCAGGGTTAGGGTTGCCGGGCCCAGGGGGGGCGTGATGGCGGGAGGGGTGGCGGAAGTGACGGCGGTAGCGGAGGCGGTGGAGAGGCCGGTGGTGCAGACGAGGGGACCAGGGCTAATGCCCCGGTACAGCAGTAGGAGCAGCAGCAGGAGAAGCAGGAGCAGCAGCAGTAGCAGCAGCAGCAAGAGCAGCAGGAGCACTAGCAGTAGCAGCAGCAGCAGTCGCAACAGCAGCAGTAGCAGCCGTGTGGACCCCCGCCACCGTGGTGGCCTGGTGGCTCTGGTGGTGGAGGTCATGGTGGCGCGCCGCGCAGCTCGGTGTCGGGTGGCGGCCCCAGTGTTGTTACTTGCCAGTACCAGCTTCAGTCCGGCCCCGCCACGGCACCGTGTTAGACCGTCCTGGCCACACCACCGCTTGCTGCTACCGCCACCTCGACAACCTCTTCCGTCTCCGCTTTGGTCCTGGGTCGGACCTTCCTGACTGGCTCAGCCTGGTACGACGTCGTGTGCTGGTCTTTGAGATGGATATGGATCAGATTTGCTCTGCTTTGTATGCCATGTATGCTGATGACTCTAGTGTAACATGACCTTATTACCCTGTGTTGCCTAATATAGGTATGCCTCCTGTGTGTAGCCAAGGCTCCCCTACTGCATCAGGCGTAGAACCCCCTTCCTTGTTTAGCCTAGGCTCCACCTTAGTCTATCCGCCGGTTGACACTACCGCCTCGCTCTCTTTCACGCTTGATGCTGGTGCATCCACGTGTTTCTTTCGCGACCACACCGCTCTCACGCCGCTTGCCGCCCCCGCCGCTGTTGCCCTTGCTGACTCCTCCTTATGTCCAGTAATAGCCCGTAGCTCCTCCACCCTTCCTTGTCCCGCGGTTCCCTCGGGCTCCCTTACATGCTTGCACATCCCCCCGTTCTCCAGGAACCTATCTGGTATCGGCGACTTTAGGACCTCGACGTCACCATTATTTTCCCTGGATACGAGTGGTACGTAGTCTTTAACCCTCTCACCACGTTCCCCAAGAAACCCAGTGTCTGGCTAGTTCACGCTCAACTCAGCGTCCCCCCCGGTAGGAGCATCCCCTCAGGTGGCCGCGCCCTCCCAGGTCGCTGCGACTTGCTCGTATCGGTCGCTCAGTCACCCGTTGCTTCTGTGGTACCACCGCCTAGGTCACCGCGCACCCCTGCGTCTACGTGACATGTCCCAGTCCGGTCTTGTCTTAGGTCTTCCTGCGTCGCTCCCTGCTCTCCCTCCCTCGCCCGCACCACCGTGCATGCCCTGCGTCGAGGGTCGGCTGCGCCGTGCTTCTCACCCCTCCTCGCTTCCCCCTACCAATGTGCTACTCCACACTTTGCACCTGGACGTTTGGGGCTCAGCCCCCCTCCCCGGGCCGCGTCTCGTCGATGACTAAACGCGCTACACCATGGTGTTTCCCCTGGAGCGGAAGGCCGACGTGCCTAACGTTCTTATCCCATGGTTTGTAGCTGTGTGAGTCCACCGCGACCTCCTCGTACTGCGTCTCTACTCCGATCGTGACGGCGAGTTCGCCTCCGGTCGGCTTGGTTAATTCTGTCGTGCAGAGGGCATCACCCAGTCGTACACCCTGCCGGACTCCCCGCAGCAGAATGGGGTCGCTGAGCGACGCATCGGTTTCGTCATGGAGGTGGCTCGTGCCTCAATGATCCATGCCGGTGCACCCTATTTTCTATGGCCGTTCATTGTTCGCTACGCTGCTCACCAACTTAACATGTGGCCACACTCCCAGCAGCCGCAGGTTTAGCCGTCTCTCCTCTGGACCAAGTCCCTTGGTGACGCGTCTGTGTTCCACGTTTGGGGCTGCCTTGTTCATGTTCGTGCCTCCGGCACGGACAAGCTCACTGCTCGCACCGTCCCTTGTGTCTATCTTGGCTTCCCCCTTGACGTGTCTGACTGGCATTTCTACCACCCGCCGTCTCACCGTTTCTTTCACTCTCGTAGCATCACTTTTGACGAGTCTTTCTCCTTCTACACCCGCTTTCCCCACCGAGATCTCCCAGTTACCCCACCCTTGTTCCTTGTCCCCACTCCCCTGATAGCCCCTGCTCCTCTCCCTCCCCATCCTACCCCGTCTGGTGTGTCTCAAGTCACTCCTCTCCCGCCGGTTGTCCCGGTGGAGGATTCGGTTGACTCCGGGGGCCTTGCGGCTCAGGTTTCGCCGCCTCTCTCCGCCCCTATGTCTCCTCATCCTCCGCCGCCACAATAGCAGCCGCCGTCGCCGCCGCAGCAGCCGCCGCAGTAGCCGTTGCCGCCCTTGCAGCCGTAGCAATAGTCGTCGCCGCCGTAGCAGCAACTGCCGCCGTTGAAAGGGTGCGCGAGTTCTGGGGATGCGAGCATTGAGAAGGGTGCTGGTCCTGGGTGTTTTGGTTCTGGGGGTGCTAGTCCTGGGGGTACTATCATGGCTTGTCCCGGCGGTCCTGGGGGTGGCAACGGTGCTGGAGAGGGTTCTCGTTCTGGGGGTGCTGTCGTGGAGCGTCCCAGGGTAACCCATAGTAAGGTTGGAGGTTCTGGTGTCGGTTTGGAGCAGCTGCAGTAGTCACCGCCAATATCCGCCTTCTGCCTCCTTGGTCTTCCTTCGCCAAACCACCCGCCTGCGTCGCCACCTCCCCCGCCTGTCTACGACGCGTGTTTCCTCCGCCGGACTCGTCCCCGGCTCATTTCCCCCCTCGATCTCCTCCTGTGTCTCCTCTTTTGTCTCATGACCCGACCTCCCTCTCCTGCTGGTGGTCTCACCGTGCCTCTCATGCTTGTCCTCTGTCCTGTTCAGCACGCTCACCCTATGTTGTTCCGCTCTCATGCGTCTCGTGCTCCTCTTATCCCATCACCACCTAACTTGTTGCTTGTTGTTTCTCTGCCTCCTCTCTCAGACTTCCTTTGTACTGCCGTTCCTCTTGTTCCTCGTGTTCTCGCCTCTCTCATTATCGGCCCATATGTTCCTGTCTCTAGTCTCTCCGCTCTTGTCACTGCCATCGCTAACTTAGCCTCTACCCACCGCCTTGACTATGCCAGCGCTATAGTCTCTGACCCTCCCCGTCCTCCGTCCGTCGTGGGTGCACCTACCTTTGGCACTGATGTCTTTGAGGACAGGCAGTACGAGCTAGCTTTCCTGACTGAGGCCGCTCCTCAACTCTGCTCTATGTTGCTAGTCCCTGAGAATGGCCCAGACGTTCTTGACATCCCGACCCCTCGCACCTACGCTGAGGCGACCTCGAGACCCTGGGCCCCTCAATGAATAGTTGCTATGGAAGTGGAGTTGGCATCTTGGAGATCCACCGGCACCTACGTCGACGCAGTGACCCGACCTGGGATGAACGTAGTCGATGGCTGGTGGCTCTTCAAGGTGAAGCGCCCTCCTGGAGACCCGTCGGTGTTCAAGGCACCCTACGTTTCTAGAGGCTTCCATCAGCACGAAGGTGTTGTCTTCTTTCAGACCTTCGCACCGACCCCGAAGATGACTACTCTTCGGGCGCTGCTACACGTTGCAGCACAGCGTGATTACGAGTTGCACTCTCTTGACTTCTCCACAAGGGTTCTTCAGCGCAGTCAGCACGAGCAGGTCTACCTTCGCCGTCCGCCAGGCTTCACGGGCACTTTCACCCTTGGGACCGAGTGGCTCCTCCGGCGTCCGGTATAAGGTACTGCGGCAGGCACCCCGTAAGTGGCACGACAAGCTGCGTACTACGTTAGCTGACCTGCAGTTCTTCGCGTTGTCTGCAGACCCTTCGCACTTCGTTCGTTCAGGTGATACGTAGACAACCTGGTCTTCGCTATTGCAAACAGAGACACACTGGCCTCTGTGAAGGCTGAGCTGCTGAGGAGACACACCTACACTGACCTCGGAGAGTTGCTGTGCTACCTTGGCCTGCAGATCTCCTGGGACAGAGCAGCGCACACCATTACTCCCACACATTCACACTTGGTGCGCTAAGTCCTTCAGAGTTTCGGTCTTCAGTTCTCCTCCGCACAGCCCACACCTCTGCAAATAGATCACAAGCTTTCGGCTGCAGTCCCTGACGAGTCGGTAGAGCCTAGTGGTACATACGCAGAGTTCGTGGGTTGCCTCATATACCTGATGACTTGCACTCGTCCATATCCAGCATACCCTTTCAGCATCCTGGCTCGCTTAGTGGCGAAAGGCAGACACCGACCACAGCACTGGTCGGCTGCTCGGAGGCTTTCGCGTTATTGAGCAAGTACATCAGGCATAGGGCTAGTGCTAGGAGGATGCAGGCCAGTGGTCCTTATAGGGCATACTGACGCTTCGTGGGCGGACGACGCTGAGAAGCTTAGGTCCTCTCTCAAGGCTACTGCTTTAGTCTTGGTGCAGGCGCTATCTCGTGGAGGTCCACCTGCTCGTTGTCTGTTGCACAGTCTAGCTGTGAGGCTGAGATCTACGCTAGTGCCATGGCGGCACAGAAGCTCCGCTGGCTGGCGTTCTTACTCACTGACTTAGGTGAGCAGCCTAGCTTTGCCCCTGTCTTGTATACTAACAACAAGGCCATGATCCTCCTGTGTCAAGAGCCTTGACTGGAGGGCAAAGCAGAGCACATCCAGTTGTGGTACTTCCTCCTACATGAGATACAGCAGCGACGTCAGGCATGTGTAGTACACTTGGCCTCCGGTGCCAACACAGCTGATATCTTTACTAATCCGCTTGCGCCTAAAGATCATCAGCGGCACATTGTACAGCTTGGTCTAGTTCTTGGTGCTTCTCACTTGCTAGGACCTTGATTGTATACTACACTTTTTATATTCTCCTAACCGGCCTTGTGGCTCTTCTTCTAGTGGCTGGACTAGTAGTGTCGCCCAAGTTTGCTCTTGTCTAGTTTGTACTCTTCTAACTGATCCTTGGATCCGTGCCTCAGAGGTTGGACTAGTAGTGCCTCCCTAAGCTGCATGTCTCTTGCCGGGCACTGCCCCTTGTCTAGCCTAGGGGGTGTGTCAATATATATTTGTATACTGATATAGACTAGATATGTGTTAAATTATATATTGTGTTATATAGTTTGTAGGCATGGTAGGTTATCGAAATCTACTGTAGAGGATACAATCCCCTTCTTGTATCCTTCTCTCTTTCTAGTCTCACTCTTTTTTCTCGCGTCAACTTTCCTCTCCTAGCTCCAAAACACTCACGCCATTTCATGGCCTCCTACCGTTCCTAGCTACCTAGCCTATCTTCGCATGGTTTCAGAGTAGGTCGTTTCTCTTGGGCCTGCTCCCCACTCTTCCGCCGCGTACCCATTCTTCGTTCACCGCCATCGCATCCTTCCGTATTCGTGCCGCCGTGGCAGCTTTTCCGAGATGCCGCGGCGGCTTCTTGGTGCTGCCGTCGCAGCTCCGGCGAGCAGCCACGGCACCGACGCCACGCTGTGGCGGCGTCGTAATGGTGCTGTGGCGTCGTCGTCGGGCCGTAGCTGCCGTGCAACACCTGTGCAGCCGCTAGACTTGCCGCCCGCTCGCTAGCCACGGGCCTGAGGCTGGACCACATCTTCCCCCACCCCCCCCCCCCCCCCCCCCCCCCCTTTTCCCCTGTGTCCTCTTCCTCGCCGCAGCCGCCGGCTGACTCCCGGAGGCCGTCCCACCATCGTGGAGCTTGGCCACACCACCGAGAGGGCGGGGGCCGCTGCAGTCGCCGCTATTGTTGAAGCCGCCACCGCCGCCGCTGTCGCCGCTTGCGTTGGAGCCACGCAGCCGCACGCCGCCGTCGCCGCCGCTGTTGACACTGCCGCCATTGCCATCTCACGGGCCGTGGGGTTGGCCCTGCCGGAGTAGTCATGGCTGCTGCTGGGAATGGGGGTGCTAGGTTAGGGGGTGTGGGTGTATGTGGGTCCTTCTACTACCAAGCCTAGGGGGTGTGTTAAATTATATATTGTGTTATATAATTTGTAGGCTTGGTAGGTTATCGAACTCTACTGTAGAGGGTACAATCCCCTCCTTGTATCCCTCTCTCTTTCTAGTCTCACTCTTTTTTCTCTCTTCAACTTTCCTCTCCTAGCTCAAAAACCCTCACGCCATGGCCTCCTACCGTTCCTAGCTACCAAGCCTATCTTAACAATAGGTGCATGCTCATAGATGGTACAACAGTCAGAATGAGAGAATGACTAGACTAGGAGGATACAAGGCAATTTAGACTAGAGTATTGTACCCTCTAAGGCACAAACCTGTATAGTCTACAGTAACAAACTAAGTTATGTTTGACAAACCCCCTAGACTATATAGGGGCAGTGCCTAACAAGGAAATAAGCAGCTCAGGGCGGCACTACTAGTCTAGCCTCTGAGGCAAGGGTCTAAAGACCAGTCAAAAAGGAGTACACACAAGACAAGAGCAAGACCAGGGCGGCACTACTAGTCTAGCCACTGGGAGAGGCCACAAGGCCAGTCTGGGTAATATATATATAAAGGTCTGTACACAATCAAGGCCCTAGCAAATGAGAGGCTACAGGAACAAGACCAAGCTGTACACAATACCGTTGATGATCTTTAGGCGCAAGCGCCTTCGTAAAGATATCAGCTGTGTTGGCACCGAAGGCCAAGTGTACTACGCGAGCCTGGCGGCGCTGCTGTAGCTCACGCAGAAGGAAGTACCGCAGCTGGATGTGCTTCACTCTGCCCTCGAGTCGAGGCTCCTGACACAGGAGGATCATGGCCCTGTTGCCAGCATACAAGACCGGGGCAGAGCTAGGCCGCTCACCTAAGTTAGTGAGCAAGAATGTCAGCCAGCGGAGTTCCTGTGCCGCCATGGCACCGGCGTAGATCTCGGCCTCATAGCTGGAGTGAGCAACAGACGAGGAGAGAGTAGCTCTCCACGAGATAGCACCTGAAGCAAGGCTAAAACAGTAGCCCTGCGAGGACCTGAGAGTCTCGGCCGCGTCTGCCCACGAAGCGTCTGTGTGCCCAGTAAGGACCACTGGCCTGCGCCCTCCTAGCACTAACCCCATGCCGGATGTACTTGCAAGATAACGCAAAACCCTCTTAGCGGCAGACCAGTGCTGAGGTCGGTGTCTGCTTGTGACCACAAAGCGAGCCAAGATGCTGAGAGGGTATGCGAGATCTGGGCGAGTGCAAGCCATCAAGTACATAAGGCAACCCACCAGCTCTGCGTAAGGGCCACTGGGCTCTATTGACTCCTCAAGAACTGGAGCAGAGAGGCTGTGGTCTACAGGCAAAGGGGTGGGCTGTGCAGAGGAGAACTGAAGGCCGAACCTGTGAAGGATCTGGCGCACCAAGTGTGACTGAGTCAGGGTGATGGTGCGCGCTGCTCTGTCCCTGGAGATCTGCAAGCTAAGGTAGTGGCGCAGTTCTCCAAGGTCAGTGCAAGTGTGTCTCTTCAGCAGCTCTACCTTCACTGAGGCCAGTGCGTCCTTGTCTGCAGTGGCGAAGACCATGTCGTCTACGTAAACAAGGATGTAAAACGGAGTCTGGCTAGCACGAACGAAGAGCGAGGGGTCCGTCGAGGATGGAAAGAACTGCAGGTTAGTAAGGGTAGCACGCAGCGTGTCGTGCCACTCACGGGGCGCCTGACGCAAGCCGTAGACGGGGCGCCGCAGGAGCCACTGGGTCCCAAGAGGGAAGGTACCAGTGAAACCCTAAGGGCGGCGCAGGTAGACCTGCTCATGTAGACTGCCCGAAGAAACGCAGTGGAGAAGTCGAGGGAGTGAAGCTCGTAGTCACGCTGAGCTGCTACGTGTAGCAGCAACCAAAGAGTAGTCATCTTCGGGGTCGGAGCAAAGGTGTGAAAGAAATCCACCCCCTCGCGCTGACTGAAACCTCTAGCCACGTAGCGCGCCTTGAACACAGGCGGCTCTCCAGGAGGGTGCTTCACCTTGAAAAGCCAGCGGCCATCGACTACGTTCATCCCAGGTGGGGGAACTGCGTCGACGTAGGTGCCAGTGGATCTCCAAGATGCCATCTCCTGCTCCATCGCAGCTATCCACTGAGAGGCCCAAGGTCCTAAGAACGCCCCAGCGTAAGTGCGAGGGGTCGGGATGTCAAAAGCGTCTGGGTCACCCTCAGGGTCTAGCAGCATGGAACAGAGATGGGGAGCAGCCTCGGACAGGAAAGCAAGCTTGTACAGGCGGTCCTCCAGGACGTCACTGCCGAGGGCAGAAGCACCCCCGACAGACGGAGGACAGGCAGGGTCAGAGACCAAAGCGGTGGCGTAGTCAAGGCGGCGGGTAGAGGCGAAGTCAGCGACCGCAGTGTCAAGAGCGTCAAGACGCGAAACCGGAACAGACGGGTCGGTAACGAGAGAGGCAAGGACCCGAGGAACAAGCGGACGAGCGGCATGAAGGTAGTCAGACAGAGGGGGAGGTGCAACGACAAGGGAGGACGGAGGAGGCGAGGGTAGGAGGGGAGGACGAGACACGTTGGAACGAAGCGAGATGGGGTGAGAGCGCGTAATAGGGGAGACAGGGCGAGCACGGGAGGGACGGCGAGACCAGACGTGAGACGGATGCGTTGGTTCAGGAGACACAGGAGGAGACACAAGAGGGGAACGAGGGGGGAGACGAGCTGGAGATGAGCCCGGGGGAGGGAACACAGGGCTGTAGACTGAAAGAGGAGGGGACGGCAGGAGAGGAACAGACGCAGGGTCAGGGGACGGAAGGCCGAGCAGGCGAAGGGCTGACACCGGCGGTGACTGCGGCTGCGGCGGCATAACACCGACTCTGGGGTCGTAAGCTACTCCACGGCGACCTCCAAAACACTCCACTCCTGCACCCCCAAAAAGAACACCCCAAGAGCCCGAAACCCCTCCAGCACCGGGACCCCTCCCAACTCCAGCACCCCCAGAGGCAATGATTGGCTGCTGCGGCAGCGGCGGCGACAACGGCGGCAACGGCGGCCGCGGTGGCGGCAGCGAGGACTGCTACTGCGGCGGCTATAACGGCTGCGCGGCTGCGACAACGGCTGCGGAGGCGGTGGAGGAGGAGACACTGGGGGAGGGGCAGGCGGCAAGGACTGCGCCGAATCAACAGACTCCTCAACCGGGACAACCGACGGGAGGGGGGTGACGTGAGACACACCAGACGAGGCAGGATGGGGAGGGGGAGGGGCAGGTGCGACCAGGGACGGGGGAACCAGGAACCACGGGGGGGGTAACGGGGGGACCACGGTGGGGAAAGTGGTGGTAGAAGGAGACGGACTCGTCAAAGGTGACGTCACGGGAGTAAAAGAACCGGTGGGACGGCGGGTGGTAGAAGTGCCAGTCAGACGAGTCAAGGGGGAAACCAAGGAAGACACAGGGGACCGTGCGGGCAGTAAGCTTGTCCGAGCCAGAGGCACAAACGTGAGCAAGGCAGCCTCAGATGTGGAACGCAGACGCGTCACCAGGAAACCCGGTCCAAAGAAGGGACGGCGAAACCTGCAACTGCTGAGGGTGCGGCCACAGGTTAAGCTGGTGAGCGGCGTAGTGAACGGCAAACGGCCACAGAAAATTAGGTGCACTAGCGTGGATCATGGAGGTACGAGCCACCTCCATGACCAAATCGATGCGTCGCTCAGCGACTCCATTCTGCTGCGAGGAGTCCGGCAGGATGAACGTTTGGGTGATGCCCTCCGCACGAAAAAAGCGACCAAGGACGCCGGAGGCAAACTTGCCACCACGGTCGGAGTGAAGACGCAAGACAGGGAGACCGCGGTGGACACGCGCAGAGACTAGCCAGGGGATAAGAACATCAGGCATGTCGGTATTCCGCTCCAGGGGAAACACCGTGATGTAGCGCGTGTAGTCGTGGACAAGCACGAGGAAGTAGCGCTCTCGACGCGGCCCATGGATGGGGGCGGGGCCCCAGACGTCCATGTGCAGGGTCTGTAGTGGTGTGGTAGTGGGGGGGAAAGAGGAGGAGTGAGGGGCGTGGCGGAGCCGACCCTCAACGCAGGGCGTGCACGGCGGCGCTGTGGAGGGGGGCAACTCGGGGAATGACCCTGTTAGACCGAGGACAAGACCATGCTGTGACATGTGACGCAGACGCGGGAGCGCGGGGTGACCTGGACAGTGGTGCCACATGAGGGTCGGGTAAGTAAGCGATCGACACGAGTAGGCCGCTGCAACCTGAGACGACGCAGCTACATGTGGAGGCGTCCAAACCGGGGGGGGCGTGGTGTCCAGTGTGAACAAGCCAGACACCGGGTCCCGGGGGAACGTGGTGAGGGGAGCACCACTGACGGCCTCGGTACTGACAGCAAACCGCTCATGATCTGGGAACGTAGTGGTGGCCCCAAGGTCCTGGAGGCAGCCAAAACCAACTAGGTTCCTGGAAAACGAGGGGACGTGCAAGCCTGTAAGCGAGCCCGAAGGAGCCGCCGGACTGGGAAGGGTGGTAAAACTACGAGCGACTACCGGACCGGAGGAGGGGTCAGCAAGGGAAACAGCAGCAGGAGCAGCAAGCGGCGACAGCGTAGTGGAGTCGCGGAAGAAACATTGGGAAGCGCCAGAGTCCAGGGTGAAGGAGAGCGCAGTAGTGGCGGCCGTAGTCAGAGCAGCGACGGAGGAACCAAGGTTAAACAAGGCAGGAGGTCCTACGCCTGACGCAGCAGGGGAGGCAAGACTAGGCACACCTACACTAGGCAACACGTGGTAGTAACAACCAGTCACACTAGAGACATCAGCATACAGCACATACAGAGCAGAGCTAAGCTCATTCATGTCCATATCAAAGATCGGAATACTACGACGAAGCAAGCTGTACCAGTCGGGGAGGTCGGTCGACGGGCCGAAGCGAAGATGAAACAAGTCGTCAAGGTGACGGAAGCAGCGGACAGGGAGTGACCGATCTTACCACAAACGGAGCCGCGGCGAGGACCGGTCTAGAGCTGGTACTGGCAGCGCCCGTCACCCGAACTGCCACCTAGAGGCACACCATGCGCACGGCCACCACCACGTCCACCGCCGCCACCAGCGCCAGGCCACCCGGGTGGGAGACCACTCGCCCTCCTCTGCTGCTGCGACTGCTGCGACTGCTGCGGCTGCTGTGACTGCTGCGGCTGGTGCTGGGGCTGCTGCAGCGGGTGGTGCTATTCCGGCTGCGACGGCTGCTTGGCCGCACCAGGGACAGTCCCCTCGTCCGTGCCACCACCAGGCGACCCGACTCCACCACCACCTCAACTTGCACCCCCACCCCCTCCGCCGCGCCCAGCCTTGGGGCGGCGGCCCTTCGCCGGACGGAACTGCGCTGCAACTGCCATCTCAGCCATAGCAGCGGAACCGTCGGAGAAGGTGCACTAACCAGGGGCACAGCCCTGAAAGATAGGGACCGGAACAGTACCGCTGGTCTGGGCGATAGAGCGGTGGCGGGTCTCTATGGCAGACAGGGTGTCAACAAAGTCGGTGAGGGTGAGGTCACCAGGGTGGACGCTAAGGAAGCGGTCGCGGGCAGTGGCAAGACGGTCAGGGAGGCGGGTGGCCAGAAGGTAGAGGGCAGATCAGAGGGGCGGCTGATGGGCTATAAGTTGGGTCTCAGTGCAGGCAGAGCGCCAGGTCGCGTCTATCGTGCGCAGGTGGGCAGCCAGGTCAGCGACAGTGGGGAATGAGGCATGGTCAGGGAAGAGCATCGGCAGGATCAGGCGACCTACCGAGGCAGCGGGCAGGGTGGAATAGCGCTGGACAACAGCATCTAGGAACTCCTGCGCAGTGGTGACGGACCTAAAGCGAGGGCGCTTAGTCAGGGGGAGGGCATGGCTGATAGCAAGCTGCGCAACGGCGTCACGCGGCAGCCAAACGGAGCGAGCAAGGGCAGCAGCTGCAGCGGACTCACGCTCAGCAGACAAGGGGTCAGCGGGCAGTGCAGCACGGGGGTCAGGGCAGGGGAGCGTACCGTCAAGGTGGACAGACAGCGAGTGGCCATCCTACCGCTGACCAGTGAGATGGCGGCGGAGGTCGATCAGCCACGCGTCAAACTCAAGCGGCTGACCCTCAGCGTCGAAGCGAAGCACGTCCGCCATCAGGAATGGTGCAGAGCGGTGCAGTGCAGTGCAATGCGGTGCTGTGCGGTGCAGTGCGGTACAGCGCGGTGCAGGGCGATGTTGTGCAGTGCTGTGCGGTACAGTGCGGTATAGAGTGGTGCCGGGCGATGCAGTGCAGTGCAGGTCGGGAAGGACGGGCTGGGCACGAGTCGGAGGTGGGCTGGCGGCTAAACGAACTCGGGGCCGGCGCAGACCGGGCACGAAGGGGGGCCAGCTAGGAGAGGGCGCGGGGCCGACGAGGGGCGGGCGCAAGGGGGCGGCGAGGAGCGGGCGCGACGGGGGCGCGAGGGGCCGGGTAGGAAACAGGCGCGACGGGCACTAGGGGCCGGCTAGGACAGGCGCGACAGCCCAGGGGGCCGGCTAGAACGGGCGCGATGGCTCAGGGGGGCGGCTAGGACGGGCACGACGGCTCAGGGGGGCGGCTAGAATGGGCACGACGGCTCAGGGGGCCGGCTAGGACGGGCGCAACAGCTCAGGGAGCCGGCTAGGACGGGCACGACGGCTCAGGGGGCCGGCTAGGACGGGCGCGACGGCTCAGGGGGCCGGCTAGAACGGGCACGACGGCTCAGGGGGCCGGCTAGGAATGGGCACGAGGGCTGCTAGGGCCTAGGGCGGAAGCGCGGGCGGGCTAGATGGACCTAACCTACTCATGATACCATGTCAGAATGAGAGAATGACTAGAATAGGAGGATACTGGGAAATATAGACTAGAGTGTTGTACCCTCTAAGGCACAAACCTGTATAGTCTACAGTAACAAATTAAGTTATGTTTGACAACAACACCATAGCACAGAACCTCCATGTATGCTTCATTCTAGTCATTCGAGCGCTGCAGAGAGCGCTGCAGAGGTGCTTGTGTCTTCCGCCTATCCCATCAAGGGGGGGTGTCAAGAGACACATTGGGGTTGCCCTTGATCCTAGTGGAAGGACTACAAACCATCTCTCTGCCTGGGGAGTTATGGGCGCACATACATGCCCGCTACTTAACAAACCCTTTCAGCTCAGTGGTTAGTGACTTATTTCTGACAATGTGCCATTTTACTGCCTGCTGCTACTAGTGTGTATGGCACGATGATGCTGATGAGTGAAAAACATGATGTAACAGATTTGTTTTTTATCGTTGTTGTAATACTTCAACTTGGTCACTTTGTTTGCCTCGTTGCTGGATACTTCGGGACGTGAGCCCACACCGCCCCGTAATGTGCGGTCTCTCGCCCCTTCACGTTCTGCTGAAGCACACTCACCCCGTTTGCGGGACAAGCCGCGGCACCTGCCTTGAAGGCTGGTCGTGCGGCTACGATGTGCTCAATTGCATTTCACAACAGCTTGTTTACTCTCAGCCGTCGATTCAGTTTGTTCAGTCCAGATTTCAGAAAAGCGAAGCTCGAGATTCGGGGCTGTGTTTGACCCATGTCCTGCAGCCAAAACCGCGGGTTTGGCTTCCGTCAGCAATTGCACACAGCGTGATGCGTCGGAGTAAGTTACGGTGTGGCGCAGCAAGGTGGAGAAAAAACTGTGCACACCTGCACATTTCGGCTCTTCGTCCGCCGCCGTTTCTCACTTAGCCAAGCCAAGTTTGGCCTGTACGAGGTGTTGAGCTAGTCAGAGTGTGTTATGAGTGCAGCACCTCTTTAGCAGATAGGCAGGCAAACTAGTATGCCGCTTTCCGCGTCTGAACAATAGCGCACAAGGGTAGTGCGATTGATTTTTTCCTGTAAAAACGCTCGCCTTCCCCGTGACGTCAAAGTTTGATTATCCCCCTCCTGACGAGCACCACCAGCGCCATGGCTGTCGTATCGGCAGCGAAAGCTTGCCGAGCTGTCGCACTGCTCCCGTTGCTCCTCCTCGTCGCCTTAACACTCTCCCCACTACCCTCTGCGCACGCGTCCGCCGGACAGACTCCATGGGTGGGAACCGTGTCGCAGCACCTCGGTAACACTTCTAGCGCAGCGGACGTGGCTGCCATCGCGGTGCCAATGCGACACGTGTCGGTCGTTGAGGATGAGGACGAGCCGGAAATTGCGCGGCGAGAGATGCTGGAGCCGACCGCGGCGACGGCGGCGATGCAGTGCCTGAAGCCCACCGTGAAGGGGTTCGCGTCGTCCATGCTCATGGAACCAGGGTGCGTCGCCATGACCCAACAAAACGCCCCGCCTTAAAAGAAAAATGCCTTTCAGGATGGAAGCCATACGTGCGTTTTGTTTGCCGCTAACGCGTCCTTCAATAAGGCGGACGTGTCCTTTGCCATTTTGCGCTCCGTCCCTCGTCCCCCATCCCCCCTTGCCCCCCCCCCCACCTCCCCTTCCCCCCTTTTCGCAATGCTTACCTTACTGTTTAGACGACACCGATCTCCCTATACTGCCCTCCCTCCCCCCCCCCTCCCCCACTCACTCCCTCCCTCCCTCCCCCTCTCCCTCCCCCTCTCCCTCCTCTCCCTCCCCCAGCCTCTTTCTCAACTGGAAGATAACGAAGACGGGCGCAGTCGCCGTGGCTATCCACGCCAAGGCGACGACGACCGCTGCGAGAGGCTGGATCGCCGTAGGATGGTCGGCGACGGGCCTCATGTCGCCGGCCGAGGCGATCGCGGGCAACCTGCCGCACGGCGGGTTACAGGGTTACAAGCTGAACACGTACACTTCGGTGGTTCCGACGAACAGCATCGCGTTCAAGGGAAGGACGGTGTCCACCACTGCTGCGGGCACGGTGATCAGGTAACTCCGCCGCCGCCTCGCATGCGTCTATCCCTCCTCTGGGCTCTAGTCTAGTATGCCGACTTGCCCCCACCGATGGCGCGCCCTGAAATGCCCGCTTGGAACAACGGTTGCCGCTTCTTGCTTTTTCTTTCCTCCCTGTGTCGACGCGCCCGCCTTCCCTCCCTCTCTGTGCGACGCAGTTTCATTCGTCGGCCCGGCGACGGAGGCAAGGTGCCGGTGACGCTGCGCCAGCCAAACCGCCTCGTGTGGGCCTACTCTAACGACGGCACCAAGGCCGTTGGTTACCACGGCAGTAACGTGTACGTCTTACACATTAGCGGAGGAGACTCGCTAGAAGGTTTTCCTCTATGTGGTGCTCGTAATTGCGGGTGTTTGCGAATCGTGCGAAGTAGCCTTACCACGTTCTTTCTGCCGATTGCCGCAATAACTGCTGTTCCCTTCTCTGCCCGTTACAGTGGCGCGCTGACAGTCATCTTCGCTTGTAACGGGGCGACGGGCAAAGTGCCGGGCAACCCCAACACTCCGCCCCCGCCGCCGTACAAGCCTCCGCCGATCGTTCGGTCCAACAAGTGCCCGGTGTCGTCTCTCCCCGGCTTCATCTACATGACTGATCTTGCGCCAGGGTGAGTATAACGCGAGTTAAGAGACAGGTGCTTGTGTGGGTTTTAGCCCTAGCCAGTCTCGCACCTCTTTTCCTGACTGCCGCCCCTCTCACCGCTGGGTCCGTCGCTTCCTCTCATGGTCCACACTCCATGCCCCCTTCCCCGACTTCACTCCAATCTTCCTTCCCTCCTCCCCCTCCCGTTCCCCCTGTCCGTTCTTCCCTCCTACTGTCACTCTCCGTCTCCTACTGTCAGTCTCCGTCTCCTACTGTCACACCCCCACCCTCGCCACGCGCGCCCTCCCAGCGTCGTGCTGCGCTCACTGGCGCCTGCATCAGCGCAACGTGGGAGAGGACGCGATGGAGGCGGCGCTAGAACGAGGAGCGGGTGGGATGCCGCATCCTCAAAAGGCAGCACCTCCGCCACGTTGCGCAGATGCGCAGGTGTCGCGGTCGTGATAAATACACCCGCACCCGCACTCATTCTCTCCGTTTCTCTCTTTCCCTTCCCCCGTCCCCCTTCCGTGCACTCACCCCCGCGCGCCCCCGCAGCGTCGTGCTGCACTGGCGCCTGTATCTGCGCAACGTGGTGGAGGTGGCGATCGAGGCGAAGGCGGGCAGCGGGGCGGAGAGCGGGTGGCTCTCGCTCGGGTGGTCCGCCAATGGGCGGATGGGCGGGTCGGAGGCTATTATCGGAAATAAAGGGGCGGGTGTACTGGGCGCTTATGACATCATGGGCTACAGTATGACCTCAATACAGCCTAAGATTTTGGCGCTGGGGGATGCTGCTGCGGTGTACAAGAATGGGCAAGGATCGACAATAATGAGGTGAGCAAAGGGAGGAGGGGGGCACATGTAACAATGGCTCACATGGCTGTACAGTGCTGTAGTACACCCTATAACAAGAAGACAGATGGCTGAATTCCATTTGACAAGCTCTTAGTATTGTGTGCTACTTTCTAGAGTTCTGCCTAGGTGAAATTTGAATTGTGAGTGTGGTGTTTCTTATAACTCGCAGGTTCAGGAGAGCAAGGGGGAAGTTCAACCGGGTTGCGGTGAATCCGTGGGGGATCAACACGCTGGTGTGGGCCTACTCCAAGGACAACACCAAGACTTTCACCTACCACGGTGGTAACTGGTGAGCGAAACACTGTAGCAGGTGGGTCAGGGAAGCATGCATACGAAATCCTTATCCTCAGCTCCAACCAATGCTTGCGTCACGCCTTTCTATGTAACCGTGTGGGGTGGGGGGTGGGGGGGTGTGCGTCTATTATCAACTCATGGCACTTCTCAGCTCAGGCATGTCTTCTCATTCCTCCACTATAGACAATGCCTCATGCATTTAGCCCTTCCCTCTTCCCCGTCCCATCCATGCCTCCCTCCCCTCCAGTGGCTGGCTCACAGTGGACTTCTCCTGCAAGGTGCCGCCATACAATCGCGGGCGGGGCGAGAATGAGGGCAATGAGGGGGAGTATAACTAGCAGTTCAAGGCATGATGACTTGAAGCTAGAGTCATGTGCCCCTCTGGTAAAATGAGCTTAGTAATTTCTTCAGTTATTTTAATGGTCTCTGTAGTTTACGTATTATAGGATTGTGTTTAAGCCATAACCTTTAAAACCACAGGCTAGAATAGCACACCTGAGGAGCTCTTGAAAAAATGTTTCGTTTAGGGGCAGACCCTTCGGTGCGTTTTCTATTTCCGAAATGGTATGGGACCCGAAATTGTCTGTAATGCGAAGTAGCTTTGCTACGTTATTGGTGCGCGACGATTGATTTGGCGTCAGATGCTCGGCGGATGATGTTGCCATTGACCGCTCACACAGCTCCGTTTTTTCAAGAGCTCCATGGGTGTGCAATAGGTTTTTAACCCGAGGTTCAACAAGGTCGCATTTCGCGCAACCCATGTGGCTGTTCGGCTCACAAGTTGCACGGTTCACCTTTGCCCTAGTCGCAAGTCGCGGTCGAGGGTGCCTCGTAATGTGAAGCTTGTGTTAACGTAGAAACGAATGATTACTAGAGGTGGAAACCTAGAACAAATACTAGTTGGTTGTACTCACTAGAAGCATACCTCAGTCTAGCCTATAACTTCTACATAGATAATATGTATAAGTTGACACACCCCCTAGGCTAGACAAGGGGTGAAACTAAACAAGAAGCAAACAGCTCAGGGCGGCACTACTAGTCCAACCACTGAGGCAGGGGTCTGGAGACCAGTCAGCAAGAATACAACCAAAACTGAAGCAAGCCAGGGTGGCACTACTAGTCCAGCCACTGGAGGTAAGGCCACAAGGCCAGGCTGACAAGCATATATAATAGAGAGTACACAATCAGGATCCTAACAGGGGAGCAGCTATAGGAACAAGACCAAGCTGTACACAGTGCCGCTGATGATCTTTAGGCGCAAGCGCCTTAGTAAAGATATCAGCTGTGTTGGCACCTGAGGCCAAGTGAACTACGCGGGCCTGGCGGCGCTGCTGTAGCTCGCGCAGGAGGAAGTACCGCAGCTGGATATGCTTCGCTCTGCCCTCAAGCCGAGGCTCCTGACACAGGAGTATCATGGCCCTGTTGTCAGCGTACAGGACCGGGGCAGAGCTAGGCCGCTCACCTAAGTCTGTGAGCAAGAAGGTCAGCCAGCGGAGCTCCTGTGCCGCCATGGCACCAGCGTAGATCTCAGCCTCACAGCTAGACTGAGCCACAGACGACGAGCGAGTGGATCTCCAAGAGATAGCACCCGAACCAAGGCTGAAACAGTAGCCCTGCGACGACCTGAGCGTCTCAGCGTCGTCTGCCCAAGAAGCGTCTGTGTGCCCAGTAAGGACCACTGGCCTGCGTCCTCCTAGCACTAACCCCATGCCTGATGTACTAGCAAGATAACGCAAAACCCTCTTAGCGGCAGACCAGTGCTGAGGTCGGTGTCTGCCTGTAGCCACAAAGCGAGCCAGGATGCTGAGAGGGTATGCGAGATCTGGGCGAGTGCAAGTCATCAGGTACATGAGGCAACCCACCAGCTCTGCGTAGGGGCCACTGGGCTCTACTGGCTCCTCAGGAACGGGAGCAGAGAGCCCATGGTCTACGGGTAGAGGTGTGGGCTGTGCGGAGGAGAACTGAAAACCGAACCTCTGAAGGACCTGACGCACCAAGTGTGACTGGGTCAGAGTGATGGTGCGTGCTGCTCTGTCCCTAGAGATCTGCAGGCCAAGATAGCGACGCAGCTCTCCAAGGTCAGTGCAGGTGTGTCTCTTCAGCAGCTCAGCCTTCACAGAGGCCAGTGCGTCCCTGTCAGGAGTAGCGAAGACCAGGTCGTCTACGTAGACAAGGATGTAGAACGGAGTCTGGCCGGAACGCACAAACAGTGAAGGGTCAGCAGAGGACGGAAAGAACTGCAGGTCTGCTAACGTGGCACGTAGCGTGTCGTGCCACTCGCGGGGAGCCTGACGCAGGCCGTAGACCGGGCGCCTGAGAAGCCACTGGGTCCCAGGAGGGAAGGTACCAGTGAAGCCCTGTGGTCGGCGCAGGTAGACCTGCTCGTGTAGGCTGCCCTGAAGAAAGGCAGTAGAGAAGTCGAGGGAGTGAAGCTCGTAGTCACGCTGTGCTGCTACGTGTAGCAGCGCCCGAAGAGTGGTCATCTTCGGGGTCGGGGCGAAGGTCTGGAAGAAGTCAACCCCCTCGCGCTGACTGAAACCTCTGGCCACGTAGCGCGCCTTGAAGACAGGCGGCTCTCCAGGGGGGCGCTTCACCTTGAAGAGCCACCGACCATCGACTACGTTCACCCCAGGCGGGGGAACTGCGTCGACGTAAGTGCCGGTGGATCTCCAAGATGCCATCTCCTGCTCCATGGCAGCTATCCACTGAGAGGCCCAAGGTCCCGAGGTGGCCTCAGCGTAGGTGCGAGGGGTCGGGATGTCGAAGGCGTCTGGGTCACCCTCAGGGACTAACAGCATGGAGCAGAGATGGGGAGCAGCCTCGGAAAGGAAAGCCAGCTCGTACTGCCTGTCCTCTAGGACGTCACTGCCAAGGGCAGGAGCACCCCCGACGGACAGAGGACGGGCAGGGTCAGAGACCAGAGCGGTAGCGTAGTCAAGGCGGTGGGTAGAAGCGAAGTCAGCGACAGCAGCGACAAGCGCGTCAAGGCGCGAGACAGGAACAGCAGGGTCGGTAACAAGAGAGGCAAGGACCCGAGGGACAAGGGGACGAGCAGCACGGAGGTAGTCAGAGAACGGAGGAGGTGCAACAGCAAGGGACGAGGGAGGAGGGGACGGGAGGAGGGGAGGACGAGACGAGTGGGAACGGAGCAACATAGGGTGGGTGGGCAGGACAGGAGAGACGGGACGAGCACGGGAGGGACGGCGAGCCCAAACGTGAGACGGAGGGGTAGGGTCAGGGGACAGCGGAGGAGACACAGGAGGGGAACGAGGAGGAAGACGGGCCGGAGACGAGTCTGGCGGCGGGAACACAGGACCGTAGACAGGGAGGTCAGGAGGCGGTGGGGGAGACACCGGCGCGCGGTCCGGGGAGGGAAGGCCGAGCAGGCGGAGAGCGGAAACCGGCGGCGACGGCTGCTGCGGCGGCGACGACGGCTGGGCCGGAACTCTCGGACCAGCAGAGGCAGAACGACCGTCGGCAGAACACTCAACAGCAGCACCCCCAGAACCAACACCCCCAGAGCGAGAACCCCCTCCAACACCAGCGGCACCCCCAGAAGCCGCAGGACGAACACCCTCCTCCACACCAGCACCCCCAGGGGCCGAGAGCAGCGGCGGCAGTGGCGGCAACGGCTGCGGCGGCGGCGACAGCGGCGAGGGCTGCGGCAGCGACAGCGGCGGCGGCGACGACGAAAGCGGCGACGGCTGCGGCGGCGACGGCGACGGCGGCGGCAGCGGGGTCGGCGACTGCGACAGTGGGGGCGGAGGCACCGGGGAAGGGGGACGCGGCAAGGACGGACCGGGGGTACCACCAGAGTCAGCAGACTCCTCAACGGGGACAACCGACGGGAGGGGAGTGACGTGGGAGACACCAGACGGGGCAGGACGAGGCGGGAGAGGGGCAGGGGCTACCGGGGGAGAGGGAGCAAGGAAAAGGGGGGGGCAACTGGGAGACCTCGGTGAGGGAAGCGGCGGTAGAAGGAGACGGACTCATCAAAGGTGACGTCACGAGAGTGGAGGAAGCGGTGAGACGGCGGGTGGTAGAAAAGCCAGTCAGACGAGTCCAGGGGGAAACCGAGGAAGACACAGGGGACAGTGCGGGCAGTGAGCTTGTCCGTGCCAGAGGCACGAACGTGAGCAAGGCAGCCCCAGACGTGGAACGCAGACGCGTCACCGGGGGACCCGGTCCAAAGGAGGGTCGGCGAAACCTGCGGCCGCTGGGAGCGTGGCCACAGGTTAAGCTGGTGAGCCGCGTAGCGAACAGCGAACGGCCACAGAAAATGGGGGGCATCGGCATGGATCATGGAGGTACGGGCGACCTCCATGACCAAGCCGATGCGGCGCTCAGCAACCCCATTCTGCTGTGGCGAGTCCGGCAACGTGTACGACTGGGTGATGCCCTCCGCACGACAGAACTGTCCAAGCCGACCAGAGGCGAACTCGCCGCCACGGTCGGAGTGGAGACACAACACGGGGAGACCGCGGTGGAGACGCGCAGCCACAACCCACGGGAGAAGAACGTCGGGCACGTCGGCCTTCCGCTCCAGGGGAAACACCGTGGTGTAGCGCGTGTAGTCGTCGACAAGCACAAGGAAGTAGCGCTCACCGCGCGGTCCGGGGACGGGGGCAGGGCCCCAAACGTCCAAGTGCAGGGTCTGAAGGGGGGCAGTAGCAGGACGCAGCGAGGAGGAGTGAGGAGCACGGCGGAGCCGACCCTCGACGCAAGGCGTGCACGGTGGCGCAGTCGAGGGAGGAAGGGCAGGGAGCGACGCGGGGAGACCTAAGACAAGACCGTGCTGGGACATGTGACGCAGACGCGGGAGAGCAGGGTGACCTAAGCGGTGGTGCCAGAGAAGGGAGGGGTGAGTGAGGGACCGACACGAGCAAGCTGCAGCGACCTGGGAGGACGCACCAACCGGGGGGGAAGCGGTGTGTAGGGTAAACAGACCGGACACCGGGTCCCGGGGGAACGTCGCAAGGGGGGAACCTGAGACAGCCTCAGAACAGACAGCGAACCGCTCGTGCCCGGGGAACGTGGTGGTGACGCCGAGGTCCTGGAGACAGCCGACACCAACCAGGTTCCTGGAGAACGAGGGAACATGGAGGCCAGTAAGGGAGCCCGAGGGAACTGCCGGACAGGGAAGGGACGTAGAACTGCGCGCGACGACCGGACCCGCAGAGGGGTCAGCGAGAGAGACAACAGCAGGTGCAGCAAGCGGCGTGAGCGTGGAACGGTCGCGGAAGAAGCAGGCAGAAGCACCAGAGTCTAGAGTGAAGGACAGCGACGCAGTGGCGGGGGCCGGGGACGGAGCCGGTGCAGCGACTAGACTAGGCAACCTAGGCAGTCCTACGCCTGTCGCAGCAGGGGAAGCTAAGCTACACAAGGGTGAAACACCTAAACTAGAGTACACAGGGTAGTAAGATCCATCAACACTAGAAGCGTCAGCATACAAAGCATGCAAAGCAGCACCTATCTGATCCATGTCTAACTCAAAGATCGGCACGCCCTGGCGGAGCAGGCTGTGCCAGTCAGGGAGGTCCGGGGCCGGGCCAAAGCGACGACGAAAAAGATCGTCGAGGCGGCGGAAACAGCGGGCGGTCGGGTGCGGGCGGCGGCACAGAGTGCCGCGGAGAGGCCCGGTCTGAAGCTGGTACTGGCAGGTCACAGCACTGGAGCCGCTGGTAGACGCCAAGCTGCGCGGGCCGCCACCACGGCCACCGCCTCCGGAGGTGCCGGGCCAACCAGGCGGGAGACGAGCCCACGGCTGCGGCGGGTGCTGCTGGGACGGCGGCTGCGGCTGGGGCTGGTCCTGCTGCTGCTGGGACTGCTGCTCCTGCCCACCGGTGGTAGTCCCCTCAGGCGGACTACCGTCACCACCACCACGACCACTACCACCTGCGTCACCACCCCTACCTCCCTGGCGGCCACGGCCACCGCGACGCGAGCGCTGCTGCGGGTGGACAGCAGCAGCCGTCTCGGTAAGAGGGGTCGCCGTGGCGACCGCAGCCGAAACGTCAGTGAACGTGCACGGGGATGGGGCACAGCCGTGAAAGATAGAGACTGGCGGCGCACCGCTCGACTGAGCGATAGTGCGCTGGCGAGTCTCGATCTCAGTGAGGGTGTCGACAAAGGCGGTCAGGGTGAGGTCACCCGGGTGCTGGCTAAGAAAGTGGTCGCGAGCACTAGCGAGGCGGTCTGGCAGGCGCATAGCGATAAAATAGAGCGTCATGCAGAAAGGAGGGGGGAGCGCAGTGAGCTGGGCAGCAGTGCTGGCAGTGCGATAGCGAGTCTCTAGGGCACGCAAATGAGTGGCAAAATCTGCGACAGTAGGGAAGGCAGCCAGGTCTGGGAACAGCATCGGAAAGAGCAAGCGGCCAGCAGAAGCGGAGGCAGGGGTGGAATAGCGAGCAATAACGGCGTCTAAATAAGCTTTGGCCGTTTCAACAGTAGCAAAACGCGAGCGCTCAGACACAGGGAGGGCGTGACTAATAGCAACCTGAGCTACTGCATCGCGTGAGTCCCAGATCGCACAGGCCAGCGCAGCAGTAGAGAAAGCCTCACGGTCATCAGAGGAGGGGTCAGCAGGGAGGGGAGTAGGTGCAGGGGGACGGGGGAGCAAGCCATCAGCATGGACAACCAGAGAGTGGCCATCCTGGCGCTGACCTGTAAGCTGGCGGCGAAGATCGGAGAGCCAGGCGGCGAAGTCAACCGCGTGGCCCTCAGCGTCCAGGCGGAGCACAAAGTCAGCCATCGTGCAGGGTCAGCGGCACAGCTCCTCAGCGACACAGCGGCACAGCAGCACAGCTCCTCAGCGGCACAGGAGCACAGCGGCGCGGGGACACGGCGGCAGCACTCTCCAGTAGGGCAGCAGCTAGGCGTCCCAGCGCAGGCAAGCAGAAGACACAGGGCCCGAGAGGACACGGCAGGCCGAGCAGGGGAGGCGGGCAGGTGCTCTGGGGCCGGGCTGGTGCTGGGAGGGGCCAGGCTGGTGCTGCTGGGGCCGGTCGGGCACGAGGAGGGGCCGGGCAGCGCTGAGGAGAGGCCGGGCGGCGCTAGGAAGGGGCCGGGCGGCACTAGGAGGAGGCCGGGCGGCACTAGGAGGAGGCCGAGCGGCACTAGGAGGAGGCCAGGCGGGCGAGCGCTAACAGCAGGCGCGACAGGGGCCAGCGGGCGCGACGGGGCCTAAGGGGCGCGACGGGGCCCAGCGGGCACGACGGGGCCCAGGGGGGGCGCGACGGGGCCGAGGAGGCGCGACGGGGACCAGCGGGCACGACGGGGCCCAGGGGGCCGCGACGGGGCCTAACGGGCGCGACGGGGCCCAGGGGGGGCGCGACGGGGCCTAGCAGGCGCGACGGGGCCTAGGAAGCGCGAAGGGGCCCAGCGGGCGCGACGGGGCCTAGGAGGGGCGCGACGGGGCCGAACGGGCGCGACGGGGCCCAGAGGGGGGGGACGCGACGGGGCTTAGGAGGCGCGACGATGCCTAGGAGGCACGACGGGGCTCAGCGGGCACGACGGGGCCCATGGGGGGCGCGACGGGGCCTAGGAGGCGCAACGGGGCCCAGCGGGGGCGCGTTAGGGCCTAGGGGTCGCGACGGGACCCAGCGGGCGCGACGGGGCCTAGGGGGAGCGCGACGGGGCCTAGGAGGTGCGACGGGGCCCAGCGGGCACGACGGGGCCCAGGGGGGGCGCGACGGGGCCTAACGAGCGCGACGGGGCCCAGGGGGGGCGCGACGGGGCCTAGGGGGCGCGACGGGGCCTAGGAGGCGCGACGGGCGGAAGCGGTAGGCGGGGGGATCCTAACCTAAGCGTGATACCATGTTAACGTAGAAACGAATGATTACTAGAGGTGGAAACCTAGAACAAATACTAGTTGGTTGTACTCACTAGAAGCATACCTCAGTCTAGCCTATAACTTCTACATAGATAATATGTATAAGTTGACAGCTTGAACACGAACGCCGAATATATCCGAGGTACAGTATTTTTTTTCGTTTCACCATGCTGGCGAAAAGTCAAATGAGTCGCGCACGCGTTTCCCGCCTCGTCGCACAATCGTCAAATCGGCACCACTACGTTTGTATCATTGTTCAGCTGCCCAAAAAACGCACCTCGCAAAATCGTACTGGGAACCCGTTTTTTTCCAAAAGAACCATCTGTTAGAAACTAAAAATTTAACAAGTGCTGAATAGAGAGAGACAACAAGGGTATATACCTAAGAGTGTTGTACCCTCTACGAGGTGACACTATACAGTCTATACCAATATATGTTATACATACCATGCTTGACACACCCCCTAGACTGCATAGGGGCAAATCCTAAACAAGCAGCTCAGGGCGGCACTACTAGTCCAGCCACTGAGACAAGGGTCTAACTAAGGACCAGTCAAAAAGGGGTACAGACAAGACAAGAACAAGATCAGGGCGGCACTACTAGTCCAGCCACTGGGAGAGGACACAAGTCCAGTCTGAATATACATATATAGATATATACCGTAATCCCCCGTATAAAACACCCGCCGGAATTAAGCTCCCCCGGGTAGCTTGAGCGGGTATGGGTGTTTAATTTAACTGGATTTAATTACCACCCTACCCTTGGCCTTGAAAACATTTCACCACCCTCCTCCGAGATGAAAAATCGTTTTTTCATACGGTTTGCTGTATACAACTTCTTGAATTAGACGTTAGCAATACAACTAGAGTACACCTAGTCACTACTCTGCAAACTTAACAGCTGAACTAGTTAGTGGCACCACCTGGAGCTTGAATCCTACCTACGTATTGGCTCTGCCTAGAACCTAAATTATCCACTACACTTTAAATCCTTACACTATGCCAGATACTCATGCCTCTGCCACTGCTCTAGTCGTCCTCCTCAGGCTCCTCATCACCAGCCTGCCACATCTCGACGTCGCTCCCATCTGCAAGCTCATCCCACCAGCAGTTGTCGTCATCCTCCTCTGCAATTCCTTCTGCCGGCCACACATCACCACTTGATGCTGCTGCTGATGCAGTCTCTGCATTGTCTGCGCTCGTCTCAGCTGCTTCGGTTGCCGCTTCAGCACAGTCGATGTCGTCAGCCGCCAGAGACGCTGCATCCGCCTCTTCGTCGACGGCGACGTCCCCGTCCACATCGATGAAGGCGTCGTAGAGGGGGTTGATGTAGCCGCTATCGCCCTCCTCGACGTGGACATCGTCCATCACCTCGAGGCCGGGCTTGCCGCGGAGGTGGCGGAGAGCGAGGTTGTCCTCGGTGCCGTCCAGCGCATTTGATATACCGCACGTCTTGAATGAACTACGCACGAGCTCCTCTGGCACAGCCTCCCATGACCGAGCAATCCATTTCAAGATGAGCTCAGCCGGGGGCTTCTTCAGATTTCCTGCACATGGGACGGAAGCATTATGGGAAGAGAAGAACACGGGCACGGTAAGATAACGACTGGGAACGGGCACGGTGGAATTCGTCAACAAGCAAGAAGTCTAATAACTACTGAGGAAGCGACTAGGAAGGGGCTCACCTGCCGCAGTCTTCAGGTCGATGCCGAACTGCTCAAACCACGCGCCGTAGTCGCCGCGCACGCCGGCCTTGAAGCTCTTGTTCACTGCGACGTCCAGCGGTTGAACGAGAGGCGTGCAACTACCTGGGATGACCGTGCGGGTAAGTTTGCACAGCTTCATCGTCTGCCCGACTGCTTGCGTGAGGTGGCCCTTGTACGAGCCCAGGATGACGAGCGCCTCCTTGCGCCTATTCCCCGCTTCGCGCAGCGGGCGCAAGAACGGGTTCAGGACTTGAGTAGTCCAGTCCTGGACAAGCTTCTCGTCCATCCAGCCCTTCGGCTGGGCTCGGATGATGACACCTGGATACAATCACAAGCCACAACAACAGTCAGAGGGTATGCATCGGTGTACACTATGCACAGAGCGAAAAGCAAAGGCGATTCTTACCCAGGGGAACCTGAATCTTTGGCAGCGTCTTCCGCTTGAAGATGACATACGGCGGGAGCTTCAATCCCGACGCGGTGACTGCCAACATGACGGTGAGCCGCTCCTTTTCATAGCCGGCCGTCCTCACATGCACCGTACGGGAGCCTCTATGCTCCAACGTCCTCTCCTGGGGCATTTCGATGAAGAGGGGGGTTTGGTCGGCGTTCACGATGTGGTCGAGGTTGTACCAATTGAGAATCCGCATCTGTTTGACGAACTCCCAGAATTTCTCAATCTTCGTCCTCATGTCTGCGTAGAACAAAACAGTCGGAGAACAAATTCAGGCATGAATACGCGAGAAGCAAGACAATCAAAAGAATCAAATACTGGAAGTCGCGGCAAGGGATTGAATAACAAGGATGGGACGACAGTTTACCGTCGGCGAGCTTTTGCCCCATCTTCGTCTTTACCCGACGCGTAAGGCCCCAGCGCGCGCGGAATCTGAACGTCCAGCGACTCGACGCTCTCCAGTCGACGTCGGGATGATGTACGCGCATGTACGAGCGACTCCATTTCTGCAGCAGCTTGACGGAGACGGCAAGCCCCCTCCCGCGGTGCCTCAGGAACTGTCGGTAGAGGGCGCTCTCCATCGTCGGGTACTTCGCTGGGCGTCCGGCACCGACGAGGCGTTTGCGGCAGCCGGCGGCAACACGGAGGCGTTCGCGAGCATTCTTCCACTCCCGAATCGACACCGGCTGGACACCTGCAAGCTTTGCGAGTCCACGCACAGAGAGGTCGGGTTGAGCATCGAACATGGCAAGCCAGTACAACTTCTCCGAGGCAGAGTACGAGCGGCGCTTCCGCTTTGTCATCCTGCTTCGAGATGCGGGGGCATGGACATCGTGATTCAAGGTAGGACCACGGGGTCGTCGAATGGGCTCCGGGAAACTCGGCACGCTGACGTGCGGCAGGGGACGACGCCCTTCCGTCGTAGTGGCGTCGCCGCTTGCAGAATCTGTCGCAGCGGCATCGCCGCTTGCAGAATCTGTTGCAGCGGCGTCGCCGCTTGCAGAATCTGTCGCAGCGGCATCGACGCTTGTAGAGTCTGTCGCTGCGGCATCGCCGTCGGCAGAGGACCGACGAAGTAAAAACGTCTGCTGGCCATAAGGGCCCTTTCGAGTCAGAAGGCGAGACAAGCCAGAGCCTGAGGCCATGGCGGGGGGACGTTACGGAGACGGAGCTAGAGGATGCCTTAGACAGCCCTTGCAGGGGCTGTCTTGAAGGCATCCTGGAGTCGAAACTGAAAATGAGAGGACGGAGCGGGGTAGACCCACTTCAAGAGTGGGTTGGAGGGGAAGGCAGGGACGTGGGCGAATCCCTCGTCCATGTCGCCCATGAAATGCCTCTCACGACCATCCACGATGTGTGATTCCGTGCGCTGGCCGGTCGTGAGAAGGCATCGACAAAATGTGCCGTTGATTTCGCCACCCCATGCTGTGCTGGCACAGCGTGGGCTGGAGGCATCAAGGTGGCTGCCTGCAGCACAAGCTGATTGGCTACTCTGGCAGCATACTGAATCAGCAGCTTACGTAGACGATGTGGCATGCACATGGACCAAATCGTTGGGTACGCGATCAGATAGCAGAATGGGACTCCATACTCAGAACAATGTCCTGTCACAGGTACAGTTGAATTCAAATCAAACATTGCATATGCACATTCCATAACTCCTGGGTGCTGTATTTTTTTTGCCTTTAATTACACCCAACCCAAAATTTCATTGCATTTTTATTAACACCATAGGGTGTTTTATACGGGGGATTACGGTAGCAATTAGCATATAGACAAGCAGCATCCAAGACCTACATATACATACCGTATTTTACTCGGCTAAAATACCATAGGGTCGTATCCTACCGTATTTAGGGGTTCTATCTATTAACACCTGAGACCCGGAGTCTCTGTTATACACTTGAAATAGTAACACAGCACTAAGAATATTGTAACAGCAGCACCCTAAGTCCCTCTCCGAGATTGGCTGGCGGCTAGAGTAACGTGAGACCTGTTTCCTGAGATCATGAAGTCGCCACTCAGGGCGTGCCATGAGGGGTCACCTCACTGGCCGACGCGAAAATGATAAGAATTGTGATGACCCGAACAATTAGGCCGGCCCCTAGTTGACTAAAAGGGGAACTTATCATGTAACCGCCAAAAGGGGGGGTCCTTAGTCTCTGGATGCATATGATAAGATCCACACCCCGGTATAAGAACACATGGGGATTAAATTATAGGGAGCTTTCTAGCCGGGTATATATGGTAACCCTAGACGAGACTGATCTGCAAGAGATCATACGCTGGATGTTGAAGGCTATTCGAAGAAAACCTATATGCATTCCTGATAGTTTCCTTGCCTAAGTAGCGCGCTAACTTATATAGAACATGCGCACATTCACTGTACCCCATTACCTCATATAGAGGACACGAGCGGGTGGCAACAACCACCCGAGTCAATGTTTGAACAGTGCAGCGAGAGGTTGCAATGAGAAGTTGTGACAGGAGGTTACAAAGAGAGGTTTTATCAGAGGTTTCTGAAAGAGGTAGCTTCGGAATCACCACCTCTCCTTATACTTATTGCACTGATCATTGTATTATCCTTATCTAATATACTGTTCTTGAAGTACAAGAATCCTTAAAGTCTTCCGCTGACTTAAAATCTCCCGGGTTCTACATAATCTTGGTCGTTGGGTAAATCTATATGGGATGTTACTTCTACATGGTATTATGTACAAGTGCAACCCACAAACCCCCCCCAAGACTTCTCAGTTACAGAACATTCCATTACAAGCATCTTCGATTCAGTCAGCCTTCAATTGAGTATTTACTCTAGAAATGGGAATGGGAGGACAATACGAGCAAGGAGATAATTCAAGATTACTTAATCTTACTCCTACCGATAACACCATGAAGACAGCTCTAACTATGCACATGTAGTTGCTACTATGCCGCCAAATCCTGGACAAGAGACCGCGGGCTCCTTCACCTTCCACTGTGGCCCTGTACTTGGACACCAGCAGCAACAACAACAGCAGCACGTCTCTTACAACCCTTTCTACTACGCCACAACAATCGTACTGCTACATCAGAACCTTTATTGACAAAATGGACTGAAGCTGAAAGAGCTATAGCTAGAAACCGCCCGCGAGCATGAGAGCAACACCTCCAAAGAGTATATAGGGCAAAGATGATTTATGAAATGCAAGACAGTCCCTTACGCTCACAAGCAGATACGAACAGTGGATTGAATTAAAAGAACCTATCGGTGTAATCCTATGGCTTGCACTCGGCTTGTCGTCCTTGTTCGTATATGTGCATGCATGGCATGGAATGACTTGTGAGTCTATTTTATTGCTAACTAGTGCTTGCGTGTGTGCTTGAATGGTGTATCACAATGTGGTTTGTGTCGGTCAAGACATTAACGAGTTTTCACTATTCGCATGTCGAGTTGTCGTTTGTGCGTCGCATGTTTTTTTCTATTTTGTCGAGTGTAAAGTATGTTCAGCAGGCCCTCATCAACTCAAGGAGAATTGATCTTTCAGAACCAAGACCAAGAGCTCAAGATTTCAAGCCCGAAGGACATGGATAAATAATAAAATAGTGAAAATTGTAATGCTATTTCGTGTAGGGTTACATTTCACTTGGTGTAGCCCCTTGTAGGGCTTGTTTCGAGTCTCTTCGTGGTTGGGGACTCCGTGGTGGTCTACACCAACCTGGACCTCGGCTCTTGGGGTTTGTAGAGGCTGGGAACTATCTCCATCTTGACTCTTCTTGCTGAGTTTGTACTTTTAAGACTATAGTGGCTACAGTACCTCCTGCCAGTCAAACGACTATAGCATTGTCATATCTTCATGGAATTTCATGATTCAACTTGTTGATAGGCAACAGCAGCGCGCTCTAGATCCAAGTTACAAATACCATTTGAGGCACCAATCATATCGGTATCAATATTTCAAGCTGTCTGACGGAAATCTGAATGTGCACTCTATCTCTAATTTTTGGCCTATTGTGTTTATAACAAGTGGTATCAGAGCTCCTTGGAGCCATTTCGATCTAGCCTGGACTTGAGAAAGGGAGTGGAAGAGGTGTTAGAGCTAGAGAAGATGCCCAAGCACAAGGTCAACACCAAGATCCAACCGTTGCTCCCGTGCAACCTATCCATGGCCCCTGTAGGGATGAGCCTAGAGTATTTGGCCTTGACAAGTTGAACGGTGACAACTTTGCTGAGTAGTCCTTGAAGATGTAGAACATATTTGACCACTATAATCTGCTAGATGTGATGGAAGGAATCGAGAAGCGCACCGAGAAAGACTCAGAGAATCGTCCGTGGGTGCGGAAGAGCGCACAAGGCTATCTTCTACTTGGGCAAGCATTGGGCAGCAGCCAAATCCGTTACATCACGCCTCTTCAGCGTGAACCAACAAAGGGACCAAAGGCATGGGCTGCAATCAAGGGAGTACACAATCCTGCAACAGCAGCAGTGGCTGTGATTTTGGAGTGGCAAATGGTGGCACTTCGAATTGGCGAATGCGAACTGGTGGAGGAAGGAGTGCAGAAATTCTTCGACTTGTTGACACGACTCGAAAAAGCTGACCTGAAATACAGTGACATTCAAAAGAAGACCAAGCTGCTAGCCTTGCTTTCGGACTCATGGTCCTCGCTCATCATCATTTTAAATCGAGATCTGCCCCGCCTCTCGCTCGAAGATCTGAAGCGGGAAATCTTACAATAAGGTTTCTGCCGTCGCGAATTGGCGGGCCCCGATGGTGCCGGAGTTGCAAGCATGGGCCGTGGGCACGGCCGTGGAAGGGGCAGAGGGCGAGGAGGCAGATTTGGAAGTAGTAACTTCAATAGAGGCCATGGAGGAAATGGCAGCAACAACAAAAATAATGGCTTCGGGCGTGGGCGCAATCGATTTGATGGCGAATGCCACATTTGTCACAAGATCGGCCACATGTGGAGAGATTGCTTTAGATTGCTTGGTGGATGGACCCCTTCTCAAGGCCAAGAGGGCAAAGGAGCAAGTGGAGGAAGAGGCAGAGGTCGTGGAGGCCGTGGTGGTCATGGAATCGAAGCGGCAAGTAAGAAGGGTGGAGACTTAGAGACGGACTTAACTGAAGATCGATACCCGGGCCAATTCTTCTTTGTCTTGACTTAAGTGGCAGCTAGAGCAGGAGGTGTGGAAGGCTTTGAGGAGCCAGCTTCTATGGGAAACGTCACCCTTCACTCTCTACCACCCTAGACCATTAGGTGATTGACAGGGGCGCCACATAAAGCATGACACCTCCTGCGGACTTGCTGACCGAACTCGAATCATCGCCAGTTAAGCATGTTACATCGGCTTTGGGGCAGCGAGCAGAGGTGAAAGGCATGGGCAAGGCCATGTTTAAGGGTGCTGATGGGAAGATGGTGGGCTAAAAAACGTCCTTTGTGAGTCTATTGCATTGCTATCTCGTGCTTGTGTATGTTCTTGAATGGTGTATCACAATGCGGTTTGTGTCGGTCAAGACATCAGCAAGTTTTCACTACCCGCATGTCAAGTTGTCGTTTGCGCATCGCATGTGTTTTTCTATTTTGTTGAGCGTGAAGTGTCCATCGCATTGCAGGTGTGTGTAGCAAGCCCTCATCAACTCAAGAAGAATTTATCTTGGAGAACAAAGACCAAGAGCTCAAGAGTTCAAGGTCGAGGGGCGTGGATAAATAATAAAATTGTGAAAATAGGATTGCTACTTTGTGTACTGTTACATTTCACTTGGTGTAGCCCCTTGTAGGGCTTGTTTCGAGTCTCTTCGTGGTTGGGGAATCTATGGTGGTGTACCACCAACCTGGACCTCGGCTCTTGGGGTTTGTAGAGGCTGGGAACCATCTCTCGATTCTTCGTGCTAAGTTTGTACTCTAAGGCTATAGTGGCTGCTACACTATACCTCCTGCCAATCAAACGGCCATAGCATCGTCATATCTTCATAAAATTTCATGATTCAAGTTGCTGCTTATAGGCAACAGCAAGGCGCTCCAGATCCAATTTACACATACCGTTGGAGGCACAAATTAGATCGGTATCAATATTTGAAGCTGTCTGCCAGTGTTTTTGACACACTTCGCGTACTTCAAAAACACTGGCAGAAAGAATAAGAGGAGTATGACCAGAGAAAGAGGAGGTGGCATGTGTAACAGTGCTGTGGTGAGAGACTGAGGGAAATGGCTAATGCACGTGGACAGAGGGTTTCCCCGCCGCCACACTCTGCTAGGTGGATACAATGTGCTAGTTCGATAACAGAGGCACAGCAGCATCATCCTTTGCCACTGCTGATGGTGCAAGGGATGGAGGAAGGAGCTGGGAGAGGGTAGCACTATTGTGCTTGAGCTTCCCAAAAGCCTAAGCCTACTCCCAACCTTGCCCGTCACATTCTCGAGGAAATCAGCATATTGAGCAATGCAAATGCGCATGAAAGAGGGGTCCAATATCCTTTAGTTTTTGCTCTCTATGTCCACACCAACACACATCCACATGAGATCACGTCCATCCATCGTACACACTTCGCAAGGAGTACGCGAAGGAAACAGGAATGGAGAAGGATTGCGAACCTCCCGTAGATAAGGAAGGAGGGGTTAAGGGTGATCAGGAGGACAAAGGATCCTCAAGCGAGAGTCCGGCAGACATGGAGATACCGAAAGAAGGCGCACGAGGTGCGGATCTCGATGTGGATGAGGAGGAGAATGAACTGGAGAAGAAGTGGGCGGAATATCTGAAACGGGCAGCTAGAGCCGCGACGGTGAAGTACCAACAGAGTTCCTCCTGGCATGGGTCGGCAGAGGAGGCCGGCGGAAGCCGCTGGCGGTACATGCAGGTACCAAAGATTGAAGTGCTGGAGTGATTCTTAGGCGACGCGACCCGGTGGGCCAGCCTCAAGAATAACATCATGCAGATGGAGAACGTCAAAGCGCGATGGTAGAAGGACGAGCTCTCAGTAGAAGAGTTCTTCCGCGGGCTGGCGAACACGCTAACGGGCGAGGCCGAAACCTACTACAGGATCACGCGGCGCGAGTTGCTGCACTGGGTAGCAGGGGCACCATCGGGGGAAAGAGAACCGAACGAGAAGTTCCTGGTTATACTGAAGGAGCATTTCCTGCTGCAGACGCCAGAACGAGCGCACGAATTCCGAGATTTCAGACGTCGCATGGAGGAATCACTGCTCGCATACTATGGGCATCTCGTGGAACTAGAGGAGGACATGTAGCTCCAAGATCAGGGGCGGCTCATCATCAAGTTCCTGACAGAGCTAAGTCCGGAGCTTCAGCAAGATGTACGGAACAGGATCTTTGACATGGGGTTCAAAGCAAAGCTGTGGGAGGCCTACGAGTAGCCCGACGGGAGGAAACCGGTCGACGGATTTTCGAAGCAGATTGACAAGCAGAGCAACCACCAGACTGCAGAAGGCTCGCATGGGTGGCGGCAATGGTGAGAGAGCCTAAAGGACCAGGGCGCAGTGGAGGCGAGAATCGGAAATGCGACAATTGCGGTCCGCTGGGGCATTACAGTCGCGACTGCAGGAATCCTTCTGCCTGCTCCAGCTGCAGAGAGACGGACCACTTGTGACGCGACTGCCCAGAGTCCCCTACCTGCGCAAAATGCGGATGAAGGGGACATTAAGAGCGCGACTGCTACGCACAGAGGAAAGTAAGGCCGGTGCGAGGAGGGGCAGCCGAGGTGTGCGCAGAGATCGAGAACTGCAGTAGCAGCTGATCGAGATAGAAAGTGGAGAGGAGAAGAAGCCAGCACAGTTCCCACAAGAAGAGGAAAAAGGGGGGAGTGAAGAAGTGTTTGTGCTGATGGCGCGGCCTGCACGGGATCGAGAGGAACTGTGGCTCCATAGTGACGAGAGACATCAAGGCACGTCAAGCATGTGAGGAGACGTTGCACCACAATGGCAAGCGGCAACGACAGAGGAAGGGAACAGGGACCACAGCGTGTCGACATCCGCTTGAATGCCTCAGCTGCCAAGCGTCCGTGCTAGTGGTGGAAGCAGGAGTGGTAGAAGTGGGGGGCATCCCCGTGAATCAGGCCATTGTGGAAACGGGAGCGCATCATGTGCTCATCGGCAAGAGGCTAGCAGAGCATTTGAAGCCGAACCACCATAATCGGCTCATCAGCAAGGGATATCTGCTCATGATGCCAGAAGGCGGGGCTGCGAAATGGATGCCAAAGAAACAGAAGATAGTTAAGCTGGTGCTGCAACCGGGGAAGAAGGAGGAGTGTGCAGTGAGAATCTAGTGCGGAGTGTCTTAGACGGAGGACTACGACCAGTTGCTGGGGGTGGAGTTCCTTCACAAGATAGGCGCGACGATCTGCATGTGGGAAGAGACCATGTCATATAGAGTGCAATATTAGGAGAAGCAGGGACTGTTGGGGCAGCTGCTGGTGCGCTTCATTAAACGAGAGCCTTGGGAGGCCTTCTAGGCGGCAACGGTGACCGCAGCAGAGGAAGTAGGCATATGGGATTGGAGTATGAAGCAGAGAAAGCTAGCCGAGAAGCAAGGACTGGACGATGGGCAGCAAACCTAGATCTGCAAGAATTATGCATCAACACCAAGGTGTTACAGCGGCCCATAGTACTCTTGGAACTGCTTGCGGGGGTGGCGATAGGGCTGGTGGTGGCGCTGAAGGCAGGATTGACAGTGGACAAGTACATCAAATCCGACAGCAAGTTGCATGGCGTGGCACCACATCAAGCTGCTACAAGAATGATACCCCTCAGAAGCAGTAGAGGCAGGGGCTGTATGGAGTTGCAACGATCTACGAAAGATAGATGAGCGGTGCCTAGAGCAGTGGGGGCAGATCGACCTGGTCATAGCAGGATGGGAATACAAAGGCTACTCACGCATAGGCAGAGGGCAAGGCATGCAAGATCCCAGAAGTGGACTATTCCATGAGATGGCTCGAGTACTCCGCCTACTCAAAGAGCGACAAGGCGAAGTACTATACGTCATCAAGAACGTAGACATCACGCACGACCCGCGGGAGAAGGTGCGAATGGTGTACAAGGGAGCGACAGGGGTGCTGGGGGCAGGTGTGACGTGGGACGGAGTTCAGACAGGAAGCCGAGGGCAGCCGTTCGCTACCACCTGTCCATGATGGAGAGGCCCAAACCGAGGCTAGTGGAGGATGTTCTGGAAGCTCGAAGAAAGCCAGCACCAGTCCTCACGGCGGATCACAAGTTGCAGTACAGCTCCAATAAGGTCAGACAGCCGCAGGAAGCCTGGCCGACACTGGTGGCTACAAGGGAGCATATGGATTCATGATGGAGTGGGGGCATCCAGGCCTAGGCATGCTATACGATCAAGGGAAGCACAGGTGGGAAGAGCCAATGGCGCTGGAGAGAGAGAGCTGGCTATGGGCTTCATGGCCAACGCGACAGCCTACCCAGATGTCACAGAAGAGCAAAGGAGTCGAGTGCTGGGGCAGGCAATGGATCTGGGGGCACTCCAATGGCTGATTGCCACCATCATGCTGCAGCACGGCAGGTGCAGACTTGAGATGAAGAGGGACAAGGCAGCAGCGGTGGTGCCAGAGACAAAGGAAGCCGCCAAGAAGTTACACGTCGCAGAAGTGCTGCTAGAAGTGAAGGAGAAGGAAGAACACGAACAAATCGACGCAGGGTCACTAGTGGAGTGTCGGCGAGCACACTGGAGAGGTGAGATCAAGGCGATACAAGGAGAATGCGCAGAGGATAACGTGCGGGAGGAGGGATCAGAAGAGGATGAGGATGGAGAGGAGAGCTCATACGAGGCGACGAGTGACTGGGAAGAAGTGGCATTCATGGCCATAAAAGTGGGGAACTGAGAGCAAGGCGAGAAAGGCGGAGAAAGCGATAGCATGCAGGAAGTAGAACCGTGACCGAGCACAGGAGGGGAGGCCGAGCATGACCATAGCCCAACTCTGCAACCTGAGGAGGAGAGGCGTGGGGAAATGACAGGACAAGAGAGACTAGCAAAGTGGGACATCGGAAAGGCCAAGACAACAAGAGGGAGAAGGCCCATGGAGGAGCTACTGGGGAGGTACCAGAGCAGCTTCTCATACAGCATGGACCAGCTAGGCAGGTGCATCACCACCATCTTGCGCTTGACACTGACATCGAAGATACCAGTGTGTCGGCGCCGCCGCCACATGAGCCTGCAGGACCTCGCCATCTGCACAGAGAAGTGCCAGGAGCTGCTAGCCGTGGGGCTCATATGCCCATCCACGTCCGACTACACAGCAGCGACCTTCGTGGCGGCCAGGACAGACCTGGCACGGGAGGTACTCTCGTGCCGCATGTGCGTAGACTACCGGGGCCTGAACAAGGTGACAGCAGCAGACAAGTACCCGAAACCCATAGCAGATGAGACATTCAAACAGCTGCACAGTGCCCACATCTTCTTAACGTTGGGCCTCAGGCAGGGCTTCAACCAGATGCCAATAGCCGAGGAGGAAAAAAATAAAATTGTGTTTTATGGGGCCGATGGCTTGTACGAGTGGAACCACATGCCATTTGGCGTGAGGAACACTTCCGCATTTTTTCTAAGGACAATGGATGCGGCTCTAAAAGAGGTGCCGGCAGCAGCGTGCTACATCGACGGCGTGATCGTCTTCAGTGAAGATGAAGAGGCGAATCTAAGCGACGTGGAGCAGCACTAGTAGCATGCTACGAGCCCTGTTGGGATTTCTCAAATACTACAGGAAGTTCATCCCGAACTTCAGCAAGAGGGCAGCGACGTTGAACAGGCTGTTGAGAGTGGATCAAAAGTGGGAATGGGGAGCAGAGCAGAAGGAAGCAGCAGCGGGCCTGCTTAGTGCAGAGAAAGACGGAGCGCTGCTAGAGCTTCCCCAGAAAGATAAGCCGTACGTGCTGTACACCGACTAGAGCAGTGCAGGGATGGGAGACGTGTTATGCTAGTTGGTGGACCGCCAGGAGAGAGTGGTGGCATTTGCCAGCCGAAGCCGTAACCCAGCAACTAACTAAATAATCATATGACGGCGTATGATTGGCATCAGTCTAGGCGGTAGGGAACTTCAGGGTCTATCTGCAGGGAAGCCCCTTCACTCTGGAGACAGATCACCAGCCCCTACTATGGCTAATGCAGAACCAGGCACTCACGAGAATGAATGCACGGTGGGCAATGAAGCTACAGGAATACAAGTTCCACATCAAGCATCGGCCGGGCAAGATGATGCAGCACGTGGACGGGCTGTCGAGGAACGCGCCGACAGCACGACCGTCCGTGGGCCTCATACTGCTGGCGAACGAGGCGGAAGGGCAAGGACTGAGCAGTGAGGAGCACCAGCGTGGGGCAGTGGATGTGTGGGAAGATGCCTAATTCCTGAGGTGGATTAAGGGAGACACCAACGAGGCAGCAGGGGTGAGCGAAAGAGCTTGGGCGAGAGGACACCACTACCAATGGTACCAGGGGCAACTGCAACTGAGGACAAAGGATGGCTGGAAGCGGGTGCCGCACCCAAAAGAGCAAATCAGCATCATTAAGGAAGTCCACAACAAGCTGGGCCATTACGGGCCACTGCGGACACAGCAGCTAGTGCAGACAGGCTGGTGGTGGGCGAGGATGCGCAAAGAAATCCGGGATTGGGTGGAGCGGTGTGAGGCTTGCATCAGAAACCGGGTGAAACTGGAAAGGGAGAAAGCGGCGCTGAGCCCGCTACCGATAGTGGGGCTGGGGTACCGCTGGTCACTAGATGTGGCAGAAGAGCTACCAGTTAGCAGGAGGGGCAGGCGCTACATAGTGCGGATGATAAAGCACGAGCAAGTGGGCAGAGGCGAGGGCATTGGTGAGAAAAGCTGCAAAAGAAGTGGCAGAAGCTTTTGAAGAGATGGTGCTGACACACTTTGGGGCATGTGGGGAGGTGGTGACGGATCAGAGCACGGAGTTGCAGGGATAATTCCAGCAGTTGCTGGTGCAGTGTGGGGTGCAACACAGGGTGACGTCCCAAGGAAACAGCCTCACCGAGCGCCTAGTGCAGACGGTGAAAAAGGGGTTATGGGCGTATGGGGAAGCACGCAAGAGCGAATGGGACACCCAACTGTCATGGGTGATGGGGGGGTACAGTTTCAGCACGCAGGCGGCACTACGGGAGATGTCGCCATACTGCCTACTATTCAGGAATGGTGGACAACTAGGTGGCGGTAGCAGACGCGAGGGCACAGTATCTGAAGAGTCTGCTGTCAGCGGCGCTGGAGTACCTGCATGTGGCACAGCTGCGAGACATACATCAGTACAAGCAGCAGCAAGTACACGGAGGAAAGGAGAAGGCCCTAGCGGTAGCCGTGGAAGAGGAAGTGTATCTGCGACGTGTGACGGGGGACCCCTAGACGTGGGTGTCACCCACCAGCGATGGAAGGTGAAGGAGGTGCGGGAGTCCGGGGTGATAGTGCTAGAGAATGAGCATGGAAGGAGGGTGCTGGACCATGTGACCAACGGGGCCAGGGTTGGCCGCAAGAGGGGAGGGGAGAGCTCAGGGTTCAGAGGCATTCAAGGTGAAGAAAAGGCAGACATCCCAGCAAAGGGGTCCAGCTACAAGGGTCCCATGACTCGGGCGAGGGCGGCAGAGGAGTACGGGAGGGGGCAGGAGGCATAAGCAGAAACATGGAAGGCAGGAGAAGCAGAAAGCAGGAAGCACAAGAAGGGGTGACCGGAGGGCCAGAGGCACACAACAGAGAAGGCTCAAGGGGTTCAGACAGGAGAAAGCCAACAGGGGAGCTTGAGTTTCGACAATTGCCAAAATTTCTGTGCGGAGTGTGTCCACATCGAGATGCTGACAATATTGTACATTTTGTACATAAATATATACAACGGGTAAGGCAGTGGAACAGGTGGGTTACACGGGGTAGTACTGGATAGAGGAGGGTGGCTATCAAGAATGACTGGGTCGGAGGTAGAGCTAGCTGGCGGCAGCGACTCCTGGGAGGTGTGGGATTTGGTGGAGGATAAGCGGAGGCTGGGAGAAGGTCGAGGCTCGACCGGACTCGGGGTGATGGGTCGGGGCCAGTTATGTTGTTCGTGTTGCTCTTGTGTGCATGTGTGTGGGTGCAGGTGGCCAGCTGGGCTAGCAGGTTGATGGCAGGATGGATGCCAAGCAGGGATTGGCTGAGGGCTCAACCTCCTCTCTTCTGATTTAGCAGCATGATAGGGAGTTAAGTTAGGCCCGCTGCATGGGCGAGCCAAGGGGTTATAGGCCAGCTTAGCACTTGGCTACTTTTTGTATGTATTCACAATTAGTTCGATGTTCGGATCTTGCTCCAACAGAACTTCCTGGTGATGACATAACAAGATAGTGTGGGAGAGTGGATGTGGGGATGGTGGCCGGATAAGGATCTCTACATGAAGGCATAAGCAGAGAGGAAGAAGCACAAGAAGGGGTGGCCAGAGGACCAGAGGCAAGTAACAGAGGAGGCTCAAGGGGTTCAGACACGAGAAAGCCAACAGTGGAGCTAGGGATGCGGCAGTGACTATCTCTTCAGCACCTGTGATAGGTTTGTGGGTACTTGGCATCTTGCCAGGTTTCGGTGGTGAGGAGGTAGGGGGGGGGGTACTGGTGCAGCTCAAGCTATGGTCTATCTGGCAAGACAAGTGGAAGGTGTTGCACTAGTGGGTGTGTGCATTGGTCATCTGCCATGCACACTGTCAGAGTGAAAGCATGGTTCTAAGGGTCCATCATGGGATGCAGGGGTTCAGAAAGAGGTGAGCGCAAGGCACACTATAGGGGTATGGGATCGTGAGCCAGCTCAATTACCCTTGGATAAAAAGGTGATTGCCCCACCAGCTCACTAGCAGCCAGCCGCCAGCTCGCCACCAGCTCGCTGCTGCCAGTCGCCAGCTCACTGCCGCCAGTCGCCAGCTCACCGACAGCTTGCTAGCAGCCAGCCACAACCTCGCTCGCCGGCTTGCTCGCCAGCTCGCCAGCTCACCACCACCATGCCAGCTCACTACCAGCAACTGCCAGCTCGCTAGCTCGCTGCCCGCACGCCAGCTCACCAGCTCGCCACCACCAGCTTGCCAGCTCGCTCAGCTCGCCCCACTCGCCAGCTCGTTGCCGCCTCGCTCCCCAGCTCGCTACCAGTGCCAGCTCGCCAGCACGCCAGCTTGCCACCAGCATCTTGCAGCCTGCTGCCAGCTCGCTGCCATCATGCTGCCGCCAGCTCGCCGCCAGCGGCTCGCAAAAAGCTTGCCACCGCCAGCACGTTGCTGCCAGCTCGCCGCCAGCAGCTCACCGCCAGCTCGCCGCCAGCGGCACACTGCCAGCCCACTGCCCCCTTGCCAGCAGCCTGTCGCCGCCAGCTAGCCGCCACTCCCACCTTATTGAAGCTTGCTACTGCTGCCACCAGCCTACCACTAGCCGCCACTGCCGTTAGCCTCCTGCTCACTGCCGCCAGTCTGCTGCTAGCTGCCACTGCCATCGGCCTGCAACTTGCTGCCACGACCGTCAGCCTGCCACTAGCCGCCACTGCCACCAGCCTGCCGTTAGCCACCGCTGCCGCCAGCCTACCGCTCGCTGCCACTGACGCCAACCTGCTGCTAGCCGCCACTGCCGCTGGCCTGCCACTAGCCGCCACTGCCACCAGCCTGCCATTAGACACCACTGTTGCCAGCCTGCTCCTAGCCGACTCTTCACCAGCCTGTCGCTGGCCGCTCGCTGCCATTGCCGCCAGCCTGCTACTAGCCACCACTGCTGCCCACCAGCTGCCAGCCAGCCACTCGCCAGCGGCCTGCCCGCGGTCAGCCCGCCGCCAGCACCTAGCCACCACTGGCCAGCCGCCAGCTGCCAGACCGCTGCTCCGGCCACAGCCGCCACTGCTGCTCCCACCGTTCGTGATCCTGCAGCCCCTGTCCCTCCCACTAGTCTCCTCCTTGTTTCTGGAGTTCCTCAACACCTCCCCTATTGACATGGCAACCTTGTCAAGGTCTGTCCCTTGACTGGACGACGAAGGCCGGGTGGTCAATTTTGCTATCTGGCTTCTCGCTCTCCGCCGGCATCTGGTGAGCCAGCACGTGGACTGCGAGCTCCGGGAGGCCCACATTACTGGTGAGCTCATCGCACACCTCGATGCCCTCGAGGTACGCTACAGGGCTGCCTGCCCCAAGCCGCAGTAACAACAGCAACAGAAGTAGCTCCAGCAGCCTCTGCAGCCGCCACAATAGCAGCAGCAGCAGCTGCTGCAGCAGCCTCAGCAGTCGCCACAACAGCCTCAGCAGTCGCCACAACAGCAGCATAAGCAGGGGCAGCCGCCGCAATGGGGTCTTGGGAGTGTTGGGCATGGTGGAGGCCCTGGAGGTTGGGCACCGGGGTGGTCATTGCCCTGGGGCCTGCGTGGTTTCTCTGGAGGCCCAGGGGCCTGGGGGGTCCCACTGATGTGTGTAGTCTAGGAGCCTTTTCTACGTGTCGACGGGGCTCCTCCCCTGCCCCTACTACAGCGGCCCTCTCCTTCACACAGGACTCCGGTGCCTCCTACTGCACCGGCGCTGGCACACACACACCACACTGCACTCACACCGCTTCCTGCACTGGCATTGGGCTTCCTCGCTGACTCGCCTTCCGCAGTCATCGCTTACAGTTCCACGACCCTCCCCTATTCGGCTGTCCTCTCCGGCTCCCCTACTGGCTTGCATATCCACACGTTTTCAAGGAACTTGGTTGGTGTCGACCATATCCAGAACCTGGGCGTCACCACCACATTCCCAGGCCATGAGCGATATGCAGCTTATATGGACACCGCCACGGGCGCCTGTCTTGCCACCTTTGACCGCAATCCTGCGTCCGGTCACTTCACACTGCACACAGAGTCCCAACTGACACTCTAGTAGCATTATTGCTTAGGTCACCAAGCTCTCCCCCATCTGCTTCACATGACATTCATTTGGCCTCATCGCATCGCTCCCCGCCCTCTCCGACTCACTAGCCCCCGCATGCACTCCTTGCTTCGAGGGCTGGAAGAAAAACGTCACAACCACATTACAACATTAGAGGACAAACGGCTTCACACCACTCCCCCTTGCCCAAGGGGTGAGGCCATCCAGAGCATGGAATCAGACAAGGATACGAGCACCGTGACACCGAGATCCGGTTGGGGAAACCTGCCATCATGGGGCTGCATTCCGAACAAGGTCATGCATACACCACGGCACTCAAATGGAGAAGACTTGGTGAGAATATCAGCAGCCTGGCAGTTAGTGGGGCACCACTACAAAGTCACCTCTCTAGCAGCCACCATTTCCCAAATGAAATGCTATGTCCAAACTCCCCAAACAAACGCTTCAGCCACACACCCTCCTAAATGCACTGACACAAACTTATGTACTCACTCTCAGTGGTAGAGAGTGCAACCGCTGGTTGCCTCTTTCTCTGCCAAAAGATAGCTGCGTTATTCAGACAAAACACATGCCCATTGTGGCTCATACAACTTGCTGAATCATCAGTATGGTCTCGTCCTAGGTCTCCCTACATCGCTCCCTGCCCTCCCTCCCTCGCCTGCGCCGCCGTGCACTCCCTGCGTCGAGGGCCGGCTGCGCCGTGCCCCTCACTCCTCCTCGCTTCGCCTTGCCACCGCACCACTCCAGACCCTGCACCTGGACGTCTGGGGCCCAGCCCCCGTCGCTGGGCCGCGTCGCGAGCGCTACTTTCTAGTGCTTGTCGACGACTACACGCACTATACCACGGTGTTTCCCCCGGAGCGGAAGGCCGACGTGCCTGGCGTTCTTATCCCGTGGGTCGTAGCTATGCGCTTCCTCCGCGGCCACCCTGTGCTGTGTCTCCACTCCGACCATGGCGGCGAGTTCGCCTCCAGTCGGCTTGGGCACTTTGTCGGGCGGAGGGCATCACCCAGTCGTACACCCTACCGGACTCTCCACAGCAGAATGGGGTCACTGAGCGACGCATCGGTTTGGTCATGGAGGTGGCTCGTACCTCCATGATCCATGCCGGGGCACCCCATTTTCTATGGTCGTTCGCCGTTCGCTACGCCGCTCACCAGCTTAACCTGTGGCCGCACTCCCAGCAGCCGCAGGTTTCGCACCCTCCTTTGAACCGGGTTCCCTGGTGACGCGACCGCGTTCCACGTCTTGGGCTGCCTTGCTCACGTTCGTGCCCCTGGCATGGACAAGCTCACTGCCCGCACCGTCCCCTGTGTCTTCTTTGGTTTCCCCATTGACTCGTCTGACTGGCACTTTTACCACACACTGTCTCACCGCTTCCTTCACTCCCGTGACGTCACTTTCGACGAGTCTGTCTCCTTTTACCACTGCTTTCCCCACCAAGGTCTCCCAGTTTTCCCGCCCCTATTTCTGGTTCCCACTCCCCTGGTAGCCCTTGCTCCCCTCCCTCCCCATCTTGTTCCGTCTGGTGTGTCTCACGTCTCTCCCCTCCCGTCGGTTGTGCCGGTCAAGTAGTCGGCTCACTCTTGTGGCCCCGAGGCACGTTTCTCGCCACTTGTTGCTCCCCCGGAGTCTCCTCCTCCGCGGTTGCAGCAGCCGCAGCGGTCGTTGCAACCCCAGCCGCAACCGCCGCCGCCGCAGCAGCAGCCGTCCGTGGACTCTGAGGGTGCGGGCATTGAGGAGGGTGTTCGTCCCGGGGTTCCTGTCGTGGCTTGTCCCGGCGGTCCTGGGGGTGGCACCAGTGCTAGAGAGGGTTCTTGTTTTGGGGGTGCTGGTTCTGGGGGTGCTGGTTCTGGGGGTGCTGGTTCTGGGGGTGCTGGAGTGGAGCGTTCCGGAGGTAGCCGTGGTGAAATTGGCGGTCCTGATGTCGGTGTGGAGCAGCAACAGCAGCAGTCGCCGCCAGTGTCCGGCCTTCACCTGCTCGGCCTTCCCTCCCCAGACCGCTCGCCTGCGCCTCCCCCGCCGCCTCCTCCCCTTTCTGTGTGCGGCCCTATGTTTCCTCCGCCGGACTCATCCCATGCTCGTTTCCCCCCTTATTCCCCTCCTATGACTCCTCCTGAGTCTCCTGACTCGACGCCTCCGTCCCACTTCAAGTCTCACTGTCCCTCTCGCGCTCGTCCTATCTCTCCTGTCCAGCACTCTAATCCCATGTCGCTCCATTCCCACGTGTCTCGTCCTGCCCTCCTCCCCTCACCTCCTCCATCGTTGCTCGTTATCGCTCCACCTACTCTGTCCGAATACCTTTCGTGCCGCTCATCCTCTTATACTTCGGGTCCTTGCCTCTCTCGTTACCGACCCGTTTGTTCCTGACTCGAGTCTTCACGCTCTTGTCGCTGCTATCGCTGACTTCGCCTCCACCCATCGCCTTGACTACGCCATCGCTGTGGTCTCTGACCCTGTCCGTCCTCCGTCCGTCGAGGGTGCTCCTGCCCTTGGCAGTAACGTCCTAGAGGACACGCAGTACGAGCTCACTTTCCTTTCTGAGGCCGCTCTCAATCTCTGCTCCATGCTGCTAGTACCTGAGGGTGACTTGGACACCCTTAACATCCCGACCCTTCGCACTTACGCTAAGGCGACCTCACGACCGTGGGCCTCTCAGTGGATAGCTGCCATGGAGCAGCAGATGGCATCTTGGAGATCCACCGGCGCCTACGTCGACAAAGCTCCCCCACCTGGGGTGAACGTAGTCGATGGCCGGTGGCTCTTCAAGGTGAAGCACCCCCCTGGAGTGCCGCTTGTGTTCAAGGCGCGTTACGTGGACAGAGGCTTTTGTCAGTGGGAGGTTGTGGACTTCTTTCAGACCTTCGCCCCGACCCCAAAGATGACCACTCTTTGGGCGCTGCTACACGTAGCACCACAGCGTGACTATGAGTTGCACTCTCTTTCCTTCTCACAACGTTTCTTCAGGGCAGCCAACACGAGCAGGTCTACCTGCGCCGTGCACAGACTTCACCGGTACCTTCCCTCCTGGGACCCTGTGGCTCCTCTGACGCCCGCTCTACGGCCTATGACAGGCGCCTCGTGAGTGGCACGACACTCTGCGTGATACGCTAGCTGACCTACAGTTCTTCCCATTGTCTGCAGACCCCTCGCTCTTCGTTTGTGCTAGCCAGACCCCATTCTATAGCCTTGTCTACGTAGACGACTCGGTCTTCCCTACTTCAGACAGAGACGCACTAGCCTCCGTGAAGGCTGAGCTGCTGAGGAGACACACATGCACTGGCCTAGGAGAGTTGCACCACTACCTTGGCCTATAGATCTCCAGTGAAAGAGCAGCGCGCACCATCACTCTTACACAGTCACACTTGGTGCGCCAGGTCCTTCAGAGGTTCGGTCTTCAGTTCTCCTCTACACAGCCCACACCTCTGCCAGTAGACAACAGGCTCTTTGCTCCAGTTCCTAAGGAGTCAGTCGAGCCCAATGGTCCTTACGCAGAGCTGGTGGGTTACCTCATGTACCTGATGACTTGCACTCGTCCAGATCTCGCATACCCTCTCACCATCCTGGCTCGCTTTGTGGCGTCAGGCAGACACCGGCCAGAGCACTGGTCGGGCGCTAAGAGGGTTTTGCGTTATCTAGCAGGTACATCAGGCATGGGGCTAGTGCTGGGAGGACGCAGGCCAGTGGTCCTTGTTGGGCACACAGACGCTTCTTGGGCAGACGACGCTGAAACACTCAGGTCCTCCCAGGGCTACTGCTTTAGCCTTGCTTCACGTTCCACCTCGTGGAGGTCCACGCACTCCTCGTTTGTTGCCCAGTCGAGTTGTGAGGCTGAGATCTATGCCGGTGCCATGACTTAGGTGAGCGGCATAGCTCTGCCCCGGTTCTGTACGCTGGCAACAGGGCCATGATCCTCCTGTGTCAGGAGCCTCAACTCGAGGGCAGAGCGAAGCACATCCAGCTGCGGTACTTTCTCATGCACGAGCTACAGCCGCGCCGCCACGCTCGCGTAGTACACTTGGCCTCAGGTGCCAACACAACTGATATCTTTACTATGGCGCTTGCGCCTAAAGATCATCAGCAGCACTGTTTAGAGCTTGGTCTTGTTCCTGTGGCTCCTCACTTGCTAGGACCTTGATTGTGTATACCTCTTCATATATACTTTCTCGACTGGCCTTTTGGCTTCTCTTCCAGTGGCCGGACTAGTAGTGTCGCCGTGGTTTGCTCTTGTTGAATTTGTACTCTTGCTGACTGGTCTTCAGACCCTTACCCCAGTGGTTGGACTAGTAGTGCCACCCTGAGTTGTGTGTTTCTTGCTCAGCACTGCCCCTTATCTAGCCTAGGGGGTGTGTCAACTTATACATATATTTATATGTAGAAGTAATAGGCTAGATAGGTTTGTGTTCATAGAGGGTACAACTCTAACCCTATATCCTCACCTGTACTACCTTGTTCCAATTCATTCCGCTATTCTAACACTTTCTTCCCAAACCACGCCAGGTCCAAGTCACGAGTGCAAGTCGCTCGTGATTCTGGAAAATGAGTGGGAAGCCCTTCTACAATGGGGGAGCCTTGTTCTGAAATATCCATTTCAAGGGCGAGGTTTCTGTAGGGGGGGCTCGCACTTTCGTTTACCTCCCCCCCTCCTCCCCCCTTTTCCCCCCACGCGCATGTCAGTCGAGTCGCGTACGGGGTAGGTGTCAGTGGCACACGCGCCTCTCTTGACCACCGACACCCACCTGATTCATTTCGTCCCCCCTTCCCAGATGTATATTCCTGGTGGCACCCAAACATCGCCCTGATCCCCCCCCCAGCGAAGTTGGATCCAACTTCGCTGGATCCAACTTGGTAGGAATCCGCCCTAAGTTGCAACTAATAAACATTACAACCTTCACAATAAGCTAGTCCGTTAGGGGTGGCCCTGCTGAGCACATCCCTACCCTGGCACTAGAAGCATCTGGGGTGCATACGGTTGTTCCAACGGGCATCTTGTCAATACACTCAAAACCATTCAACTTCCTGTAGCAGCCCTTGATGCTGGCAAACTCCTTCACATCCATCATGCTGCAGCTGTCTCCAGCTGCCATGCTGTAGCTGTCCCCTGGGCATGTGCCACTCTTGTAGCTGGTGCTGCTGTGAATGCACACCTGCAGCAAAGGAACGAGAAGGCAACATCCAAAATGGATGGCTTGCAGTCATGCATCTGACAAATTCATCTTGGTCCAAAGACAAATCACATACACGGACTCACCATGCGCTGTGAGTAGCCCTCAATCGAAGCAGTCGGCAGGCGGGTGTTGCAGTTGATGCCGGGGTTGAGGCGGTGGAACTCCAAGGGGCTCAGAGGTGGATCCACGGCCATCCTTGCAGCATCGCAGCCGCCACTGCCCTGCAGCTCGTACTGCTGCTCACACACTGCCACCACCCCCGCCTTGCTCTCCTCCCTCTCCACACACACGGCCTGGCTGCCCGTGAGCGCTGCACAGTCCAGCCCGGGGTTGAGCCCCACCACCGCCTCCCCGCATGCCTCGCCCTCAACGGGGCACCCCTCACTCAGTCCGAATAGCACTGCCACCGATGCACAGCTGTCGCCCTGCATAGAGCACAGGCTGCTGTCTTGAGGTAACCCAACAAACCTTAGGAATTCACTCATTTTGTGCCAACAGCTGTAGCAGATTGAACACGTAGAAAGAGTAGGGAAATGAGGAGCCATGTGGGGTGGGCGTACTCACAAGCTGGGTGGTGTAGAGGAGTGAGCAGTTTGGAAGCAAGTACGGCGTTTTGACACTCAGCTTGGAACCCACTGGGATGGGCTTGGAGCAGGAGAGCTTCTGCAGGCATGAGGGAGAGAAGGGCTCTATGGATTGACAGATGTTGATTTGGCTACTAGAAAGCCGGCTAGATGATAGGGGCTGCATGCTGACCTTGTTCTGCTGCTTGAGTTGGTCCAGTGTGAGGCCAAGCACAGGCAGCAAGTGAGAGCACCACACATTGCTGCCCAGTACCACGTAGCTGCCCTTGCTGTCACCTGCATGCATCAGCACAGCATGCAAAAGATGAATGTAACAATCTTCTGGCCAAGAGAACATGCTTGAACATAGCAGTATTTCTTAATTATGAACAAACATTAAGGAAGGCTCGTGTCCATTTCCCAAAGCAAAGGGGCGAGGAGTGTACCAGGAGCACAGGAGAGGGTTTTCTTGGTTGTGGTGCCCTGGAAGAACCCCGGGGGGCACACACAGGAGTAGCTGCCCCTGCCATCGTTCACACACGTGCCCACCACACACGGGTTACTGCCTGCCAGCCCACAGGCGTCCACTGGCAGGGGCAGGCAGAGGTAGGCAGGGGCAGGCAGGGGCAGGCAGGGGCGGGGGGGAGAGGAGGTGTGAGTCAGTGAGATAAATGGGACGCACTGGCAGAAGATGGTGAGGGGGTGTGTGGAGGGACGGGATGGGCTCACCATAGGCGCATGTTTTTGAGCCATCGGGATGAAAGACCTGGACGAAGTGGGGAGCAGCACAGGCACAGCGGTTGGATGCTCCGGCCTTGGAGCACTTGAACTGCCCACACGGGTTGAACGCGTTGCTTGCTGCCACTCCCGGTGATGCTGCCAGCTGCACGGATTTGCTGCCACACGGGTCAGCAGCAGCTGCCAGGGACACACCATGCAGCGCACAGAGATGAGACAAGGGCCATGGCAGAAACAGCATGCATGCAGGCACATGGTAAGGTGTAGTGCCCGAAGCAAGCATAAGGCCCATGACAGGTCAAAAGGATCCGTGTAGAAGATGGCCACAGATATGTTTCCCCCTGAGCAACCTTGCAGGGTATTTTTGAGAATTCTAAAAAATACCGCGTAGAAGCTGGCCACAGATATGTTTCCCTCTGAGCAACCTTTGACCCTACATCTTAGGATGGGGAAGAGGCCTGGCAGGGTGTTGATGCCGCAGACGCCCGGGCCGCTCTGCATGTCCATGAGCATGTGGCCTGCATCCCCCCACCCGCTGCCCCATGAGTTGCGGATCACCCAGAATGGCGCAGGCAGGCTGAAAGGGCTGGACGCGCTGCCCTCCACAGCATAGCCCACCAGCAGCACCGCGTGGTTCACCGCCCCCTGGAAGCAGCTGCCTTCCGCGTACTTGTACGTCTGGGCGGTGAGGTGGGGGAGTGGGACGGGGTGGGCATGTATAGGACCAAGGGATATTGGAACTTGCATCCCATGGCCTTCCTACAGCTGGCTGATCCACTGCATTGGTCCCATTGATTAAAAGCACATGAACTATGCACAGACCCATGGCGTCTCACCCCATTGTACTTGAGCGTCAGAAACATCTGGCAACACATGACATTTCTACTTTCGCCTGATCAGCTGTATTGATACTCATGGCATGTCAGCCCATCACAGCATGGCGAGTCACCCCATCAAAGCATGGAATTTCACCCCATCACAGCATGGCATCTCACCCCATCACAACATGGCATCTCACCCCATCACAGCATGGCATCTCACCCCATCACAGCATGGCATCTCACCCCATCACAGCATGGCATCTCAACCCATCACAGCATGGCATCTCACCCCATCACAGCATGGCATCTCACCCCATCACAGCATGGCATCTCACCCCATCACAGCATGGCATCTCACCCCATCACAGCATGGCATCTCAGCCCAACACAGCAAGGCATCTCACCCCATCACAGCATGGCATCTCACCCCATCACAGCATGGCATCTCAGCCCATCACAGCATGGCATTTCACCCCATCACAGCATGGCATCTCACCCCATCACAGCATGGCATCTCACCCCATCACAGCATGGCATCTCAGCCCATCACAGCATGGCATCTCACCCCATCGCAGCATGGCATCTCACCCCATCACAGCATGGCATCTCTGCCCATCAAAGACCCCAATGGGCCCTCACCCCATTACAGGACGGCCCTCAGCAAACTACAGCATGGTATCAGACCCCATTACAGCATGGTATCTTACCCCATCACAGCACGGCATCTCACCCCATCACAGCATGACAGCTCACCCCATCGTAGTTGAGGAACGATGGTGCGGATGCCTCTATTCTCACAACCACTGGCTGCCGCTGCACTGCCAGCAGCAGCCCCAGGAATCCGTGAAACGAGCTCTCCTCAAAGCCCTGAATCCCATAGTACCTCGTCTTCTGAGGCAGGGAATGGGGTTGGGGGGGAGGGGGGTGGGGGGCTGTGAGTACAGAAAGGACGTGAGAAGACTGGTTTCACGGTTGCTGTCTTGCCGAATGAAAACACACATGAGGAAGGTGTTAGAAATTGTAAAGAGAAGAATTGACTATAGAGGGGGGTGATACAAGGTTATATACCTAGGGAGCCAATCCTAGGTCAAGGGGGGTTTGACCAACCTAACCATTATTGGCTGGACCGATGATGGTTGGGAAGGTTGGACCACCAACAATTGAGGAGCCAATAATGTTGGGGGAAGGCCAACAAGATTGAACTCCTCGATAGTTGAGGTCAAGGGTTGGTTGAATATCCTACCGAACATTCATCTACACCCCTAGATAACCCAACTTGGTTATACATACCCAAGTATACGAAACTATGTAGGATAAAGAGAATGTTATATTCTAACAGAAGGAGATCAGGAGATGTCAGGAAAATATGTTCACTATGCATACAGCCCGCAAGTGAGCGTGCATCATCCAAATCTGCATCCCTCATCATCCCCCCACTCCGTTGCCCTACCAAAACCCACCTCCCCATCATCCCAAATGTCCACCACTCGCCTTGCCTCGCCTGCAGCCTCTCCCGCCCAGTCGCCTTGCCTCACCTGCAGCCTCTCCTGCCGGCCCGCGGACGCCATGCTGCGTTGTCTGGCGCCCGCTGCTGCTACCTCATCCACGAGCCCCCCTCCCTTGCGCGTGGCAGCCGCCAGGAAGGCCAGCACATCGCGGGGAGACATGTCGTCGCAGTTGGCCGAGAGGGCCATGCGCAGAGCCTCCACAGACAGCCGGGGGGGCTGCGACCAGCCGCTCGCGATGCTGTAGGCTGCCTCCACCGCTGCCACCACTGCGAACACCGAGGAATCGGCTGCAGGCCAGGGAGGGGCGCACAGGGTGTTGGGGCAGGAGGACGGATGGTCAAAGGGCACTGGTGAGTGTGCTCGTGTGAATTCTGGTGGGGATGATGCTAGGGAGTGTGCACTGGCAGCTTGCTAGAACCTGGCGTTGGTTACTTTCTGCAGTTTCTGTTGCACAACGCAAGCTGACAGTTGCCCTCGTAGCCATATGGTGCGAGGTTTGTGTGTGAATCTAGCAAGATGACATGCCATACACCACCCATGCCGTACCGCAACCGTACTGGTTCTTCACGGGCCATGTTGCGTCATCCCACATCCAAGAGACAAAGGGGGGAAGTCCCCAAGAGGCCAGACCATCTGGGCTGTAGGCGTTGAAGGCGAGGCTGGCATAGTGGAAGGAGGAGGGTACACTCTCGCCCTCACTGCCTGCTGCAACCTCCTGTGCTGATGCCACCCGCCCAAATGCACTGCCTGGAGGGTCGGAGCAGCGGTTTGAGGAGAAGAATGGAGCTGGTTGTGTGTCTAAGGCATGAAAACTCTATTTGGAATCGGCCATTTTGCAGCCCATAGTGAATTCCTTGGATGGACATTAATGATGGAATTAATGGTGGAGGATAGCGACGGTCTCACCAGGGGCCTCATTCTGCCAGTCCACAGCAGGAAGTATGCCTGCACATATGCACGTGATGACGCATGCACAGGCACGCATCAAGGTATATACACACACACACACGTACATGCACACACACATGCACGCACACACATATTACCCCTTTGCACACACACACACACACACAGACACACAGACACACGCACACATACACACACACACACACACACACACACACACACACACACACACACACACACACACTCACTTGTATGTACGCACAAAAAAGCTTGCACACACACGCACACACACGTGCAGAAATAAACATGCACGCAAACGTGCACACATACACTTGCGCATACATGCACACCGCACATGCTCACGCACATACACAGACACATGCACACGTGCATGCATTAACACACACAGGCGCACACACACATGCACGCACACAGATGTAACTCGCGATTAATTAAGCAGAATCGAGAACATAGCATAACTTTCCCCCAGGATTTGCATCATAGCACGTCATTGACACATGGCCTGTGAAAGTGCAAGACGCAATTGCAGTAATGCACTCACCTGTGACGATGTTCCACCAGAGGATGTCGTGCTTCTGAGTAGTATTATTTGCAGAGGCAGCCACGAATCCAAAGAGGAAGGAGGAATCCCCCATGGAGGGCTTGAGCGCCCTGCACAAGGACACTCTCGCCGTCAGCACAGGTTTCAATGATTGCTGCCTGGAGGCTGAGAGGAAGACTCGGAGAGTGCCGCCACTGGTGGGGTCGTAGTGGATTGAGGCGTGCTTAGTTTGGGCGTCGTTGAGGATGAGAGGGGCCGTGGCAGAGGCAAGGGACACAGGTGAGCCGCCCACATTGACGCCCACGTGGTTGTCGTTGGGGTCGCTGTGCTTCACACTCAGCACCGAGTCGAACTCCACTCCCACACTCCGCTTCCCCACTCCCCCCAGCCCCACACTCGCTGCTGCCCCCTGCGGTGCCGCTGCACTCACAACGAATGCCAGGCCCTCACCACCTGTGCTGCTGCCGGTACTGCCAGCATTGGCAGCAGGGGTCATTCGAAAGGCGAACTCGACAGAGAAGGCAATGGGCTGGTCGCAGGGCGCCTTGCGGGTGGTGGGGAGGAAGAGGGCGATGGGCTGCTGTGTGAAGGCTGCTCCCCATGATGCAGTGGATGGCGCAGAGGAGAGGAAGATGGAGCCGTTGGGAGCAGAGGAGGCGGACTGGAAGAGAGCCATTGGGTGCGAGTAGGAGGAGAGGAGGGAGGGGATGTATGGCCCTGAAGGGTACACAGTGTGGCAGAGGTAGGAAGTTAGGGATGGATGTTGGAAGTTGAAATTTGGAACAATATTGTAGTGGGGTGCACGCAAAGATGGAGAAGACGCCTGCCATGGGTGCATGGGGAGAGCTAATGGACGTCGTGCTGAATGTGATGAAGGTGGTGTCCAGATTGTGGATTGTGGATTGTGACCATATGTTTTGAGTTTGAATCAGCATGCTGGGCTTCTAAGATTGAACCGCTGCTCAAGTGACCAGTGTAGAAGCTTAACCAGAAGCGAACAGGAAAGGCAGCCCCTTTGCCGTACCTTCTGGAACACATGTGGCACCACGAGTCCCCTCCGTGTAACCATAATCACAAGCACACTTGGCATCACTGTTGCCCTGCTGGTAATAGCACACTCCATAACCGCTACAAGGGCGGTTAACGGGGTCGTTCCCACAGAACCATATGCACAAGCCAGTGTCCCTCTGGGTTTGCTGGCTGCCACAGATGGTTAGGTTGCGAGCAAAGCAGTTTGAGTCCAGCAGCAGCTGGTACGTGGGGCACGGAGGGGGGGCCTCTGCTGCACCGGTGAGGAAGTTGCTGCGTGCAGCCACGGTCTTGAGGGACGGCATGAGCTTCAGAGAGGGCAGCTTGCCCACCAGCTGGTTGTTGTCCAGAAGGCTGTGCCAGGCTCGATCGGGGGCAGGGGTAGGGGAAGACTAGAGGGTGAGGCGGATGGCGGGAGAACACGGGTTAGAGGGGAAAATGGAGAGGAGCATCTCTGTGGAAACTACGCAGGTCAGTGTTGAGCCACAGCAGTGGCACGAGTCTAGCAAGGGCGAATAGGTACTAATAGGCCCATCCCTTGATTCAGTTGGGATTTCCACTCCAACCTTCCTAAAGCTCAGGGGTTCTCAAGCTTCTGACAGCCCAATGAGAGTGAGTGAGAGACACAGCATGTCGAAAGCATAGTGAAAAAAGGGCGAGTGATTGAACAGGCAGAGGGAGGATGTTGGCAACTAGATGGTGTGAAGTCTCTAATTCTCACAGGTATTTGAGGCGAGTGAGTGTGCTAAATGCTGCAGGGATCGTTCCCGCAAAGAAGTTGGAGGTCAGAGCCCTGGAGAAGGTTTGAACTGACGAGGATAAGGCAGGTAACTTAAGCTATGTAAGAGAAAGACTTGGCATTGTAAGGTAGCTTTTGGAAACGTACATACACTAGCAGAATGATTTGCTTTTCACCTTCCTGTCTGTTCCCTCCACTCCTCTCCCTTCCTTACCTCTCCTTTTCGAGTTGTAAAAAAATCAAACTGGGAAGGAAGAGAATAGGGAGGATGGGCATACAGGGTAGTGACTTGGTTGAGGTTGACCAGGGAGGCAGGAATGGTGCCAGACAGAAAGTTGTGATCCAAGTACCTGCCAGGGTGATGCCAGGATGGCACAGGACGGTGCTTTCAATGTGTGTGTGATGTCTCGCTGACTTTCAATTTCTGGTTGCGTGAAACAGCAGTCCAGCCTAGACAAAAATGTGATGGCCAAATGTAGTGCTCTTGGAAGGTGTCATGTTTCTTGTGCCCAGTAGTAGTGTTTCTTTCGGTGTCTGACGACATTGGTCCTGCTTTGACATCTTATTCTGATTCCCTGTCCATACCTTGTGCCTGTCCGACCCCACAAGTAGCAGGACTCTCATTCACTCTCATTGTGGGTGGTCGGTCAAATGCCAGGCTCATGTGAATACCACTGCACAATAACACAATGCAGCCAAGCATAGCACACTACAGCCAAGCATAGCACACTACAGCCAAGCATAGCACACTACAGCCAAGCATAGCACACTACAGCCAAGCATAGCACACTACAGCCAAGCATAGCACACGACATCCAAGCATAGCACACTACAGCCAAGCACAGCACACTACAGCCAAGCATATCTACAGCCAACCATAGCACAATGCAGGCTACCTTCTTACAATGTCTCCAGACCAGTAAGGTCCCCCAGTGAGTCGGGGACGGATCCAGAAAGGACGTTGTAGTTGAGTGACCTGAGGAGAGGAGGTGGAAGGGGGTGGAGGATGAGGAAGGTGGGTAAATGGAGTGATCGGGTGAGGACAATTAGGAAGGAGGGAAGAATGGAATATAGGAAACGCGAGAGAGTAGGAGAGGGGACGGGAGGGTGGATGAGAGTTCTCAAGCTCACTCAAACATCACACCACCACTCTCTGCACACTGTTCTACATCCCGCCACACTCACACACGTGCATCCCTCACCGCATGTCACTCACAGGTAAGCTAGTTTTGGCAAGTTGCCCAATGCCTCTGGAACAGAGCCGTTGAACAAGTTGTAGCCCAGACCACTGATGCCGGCATGCAAGGGGATGAGAGAAGGGGGAGGACGAGGGGGTGGGTGATGAAGGGGAGGGAGGGAGGGATGTGGAACAGCATGAAAGGCATGTACAGAGAAAGAAAGGAGTAGTGCGGGCACCCTGTGATGTGCTATAATAGTGCTATGCCATGGTACATCACGCACAGTACACTCATTTTCTTCATATTGTCAACCCATGTGGGCAAAGTTCCGCCTAGATCATTGTTGGACACGTCCCTGATACACAGACAAAGCACACAGAGTATGAGCACACAAACAAGCTCTCTCATGTTTGCTGACCTAAATTGCACGTTGCACTCTTTTGGTATGCCTCTGTTCTCAGCGTCTCACAACTGGCTCTGAAAGCAGGCACAAGCTCATAAGGGCAGAACTGATGTGGAAGCATTGACTGAAAAGAACTGTCAGCGGGAGATCAGAGGTTAAAGAAAGGGCAGGTGGGAATGAGCAGGCGGTGAGTACCAGTGTGGTGCGACTCATGCACTTGCCGCAGCTCTGTTCTCAGAGCTCCACACGGCCCTCACCAGTGCTCCAGTTGCTGCAACCGCGACATTTCATCTGGCAGCGATCCACTCAGCTTGTTGTACTGCAGGTACCTGCATGCACCGTTCACGTCATGCAAGAACTCCACTGTTATATGCAATTATGTACACTAGTAATGCCACAATGGATCCCTGAAGGCAGCGAAGAAACATCCATCCGTGACTACTAAGAGAACGAGCGGAGATTGTTTCTCAGGACAGGCGAAAGTCACAGCTCCCCAGGCGCACTTTGAGCAAGGGAAATTAGGTGCATTGCTGGTAGCCATTCCTCTGAAAGTAGAGCCAGGCCTTTGTGAAGTGAAGGGGCTCTTGAAAAGCACGGGTTCTCACTGCTGGTGGTCAGAGCAACACTAGAATGTGAAGCATACGTGTCTTAGAAGACCTTCACCCGCCCCCCCACACGCCAAACCCAACCCCGTTTTCTTTCCCTTCACCAGCGTCAGACCAACGTGCACCTGCAATACACCCCAGCACCACTTCTTCTCCCTCCATTCCGATCCCTACGCAGTGTGGTGTGGAGCTCACAGGTACTGCAGGCCTCGGATGTTGCCAAGGGCGGTGGGGATGGATCCAGAGATGTTGTTCCCACTCACATCGCTGCACAAAGGGAAGAGGGGGGAGAGGGACGGGAGTTTGGGTTGATTTGGTGACAGCAGATTAACCAGTGGCACGTATACGACAACAGAGATGCTCAGGAAAAACACACTTGCAGGAGGGGTTGCACAAGGGAATACGCGGAGTGAGATAGGAGCCAGGGAGCACCAGATTAAAGGGGGAGAGTGTGGCGTACAGGAGTATCAACGAAGCACAGTTGCCCAATGCAGTTGGAAGAGATCCGGACAAGTGGTTGCCACTTACTAGCCTGTTGAGGCCATTGTGCAAACAAGGTTGGGAATAGAACGGATAGGAGGGTTGACAAAAAGCCAAGACCAACGAGTCAAGACGGAGGGGGAAATTTGTGTGAGGGTGAAGCGGGCAGGAGCAGAAAGGGCAGGCATGATGGTGTTGAGGAAAAAAGAGGACATACGAGGATTGGATACAAAAAGAGGACATACGAGGATTGGATACAAAAAGAGGATATACGAGGATTGGATACAAAAAGAGGACATACGAGGATTGGATACAAAAAGAGGACATACGAGGATTGGATACAAAAAGAGGACATGCGGATGCAGAAAGAGGAAAGACATGACTGTCACATTAACGGCACACAGGAGAGGAGAGACAAACAATAACCAGCATGATATGGCTCCCTCACTCAGTTCCCACGCCTTGCTTCCGCCTCCCCTGTCCTCCTAGGTGCCCCTTATTTTACCTACCCTCCTCTCACCCTGTTCTTTCTTTCCCCTCCTTCACTGGCCCTTCCCATCCCCACCTCACACCCTGCCATTTTCACTTTGACGGACTTGCACAGATGAAGGTATGTCTGACGCAACTGAAACTAGTTCATGCTGCATTGGTTCTGTGAACCAAATTTCGCCCTGACTCTCCCTCTCTCACACACACACAGCCCCCCCGAATGGGTCAACACCGAGTCATGCTTAGCAGTGAATTGAACTTACAGCCCTTGGAGGTCAGTGAGAGCACCCAGGGAGTCGGGTATCTCTGCTGTGAAGTGATTGTACTGCAGGAAGCTGATGCACGGCCATGGAAGCACAGGGGAGCAGAGGATCAGAGCGAGGCATAGAGTGGCCAGGGCCCAGGGGGATGCTGAGGTTAGTACGCAAGGGGCGATAAATATGAGGACTGAATCGGAGTCAGGGGAAGCAAGTGCTGTGAAGGCAGGGAGGCGAGACGTGCGAACAGGATTGAAATCAACAGCAAGGTCAACCAGCTGTGACTGGGAACGGAGAATGAAGGTTGAGCGGAGGCGAGGAAACTTACACGTGCTTGAGGCTAGGGCTGTTGTTGAGAAAGGCAGGGACGGGACCAGAGAAGGCGTTCTGATCCAAGTAGCTGCGAATAGAGAAGGTGTACGTATCGGAACGGTTGAGGAACCAAAGTACTAGGTACACGTGGCAGGAGCTTGGCACGGAGTACGACAAAGCAACCCATCCCATGGGCATGGTGGCTGAAGGTAGCTGTGCAACTCAGTGACATCTCATGGCTAGCTCAACTCAATCTAGCACAAAATTGGATCCCAGCACTTGCAGGACCTGTGGCCGACCTGTGGCCGCTACTCACAGATACTGTAGCACCCGCAGATTGCTGAGGGAGTCTGGAATGGACCCCGTGAAAGCATTGATTCTCAGATAGCTGCAGGAAGGTAGGGATGGCGGGAGGGGGAGGGGGAAGAGGGGGGGAAAGGGGGGTGGGGGGTGCTGGGGTTGTTGTGGTGGAGGCTACACGTTTCCCAGAGCACGGAACATGGGACTCACATGCGGACATAGACGTGAGACATGGATAGACCCATGCTGCAGTGCATACACGAATGCCAGAGCACACGACTCACAGGGTGGTGAGCAAAGAGAGAGCGCCCAGGGAGGAGGGCACGGTGCCGCTGAGCTGGTTGGCGTTGAGGGCCCTGCAGGGGACAGACGGGCCGCAGGCATCAGCGATGGCAATGCAGGGCGAGGCAGGCGAAAGGGATGTGCACGAGGCATGAAGAGAACGGTGGGCGGGAGCAGTTGGTTCTAGGTGGGCGGTGGCTGTCGTGTGAGGCGTGGGGAGGAATTAGGCGCAAACAGGCTGGCGGACGCCAGGTGGTGGTGATGGGAAGGAGAGAGAGGTAGCAAACAGGACGTGTGACAGTGTGAAGTAAGCAGAGCGCAGTGGACAATTGGAAGAAGAGGGCTGGGGGAAGTGCTGCTGTGCAAGGAACAGGAGGATACTGACAGGGTACGCAGGCGCGTTGCGACTCCTACTGTCTCCGGTATGCTACCCGTGAGCTGGTTGCCTGTTAGAACACTGCACGCATGCCAACACACATGCGTGGCCATTCAGCACACATGCATGTGCACGGTCATTCATTCTAGCCAATGGGAACCCATGCGTAGGATGCGAGAGGTAAGTAAGTGTGGATGCACGATTGGCACAACAGGGTGCACAGGAGGGAGGAAAGCATGCATGGATCGACATCTCATTGGCGTGATGCAGCATCTCGGGGGCACATGACCACCCCTGGCATACTGGCATTGGCAAGCGGGGTGGACGTGAGCAGAAGGCAAATCTCACAGGTGCTGGAGGCTGGGCATGGTGAAGAGAGCAGCGGGGAGGGAGCCTGTGAGCTCGCTGTACTTGATGGAGCTGCAGGGGAGAAGGCACGGTTGGAGGAGCAGGGGGGGGGAGCTCAGGGAAAGACTGGGGAAGAGGAAAGTAGGTGGGCGTCAAAGCGGAAAACAGGGTTTCACACAAGCTGTCTGCGTAACACATGCAGTCTGCGCCACACATGCAGTCTGCGCCACACGTGCAGTCTGCGCCACACATGCAGTCTGCGCCACACATGCAGTCTGCGCCACACATGCTCTCTGCACCACACATGCAGTCTGCGCCACACATGCAGTCTGCGCCACACATGCAGTCTGCGCCACACGTGCAGTCTGTGCCACACGTGCAGTCTGCGCCACACGTGCAGTCTGCGCCACACGTGCAATCTGCGCCACACGTGCAGTCTGCGCCACACGTGCAGTCTGCGCCACACATGCAGTCTGCGCCACACGTGCAGTCTGCGCCACACGTGCAGTCTGCGCCACACGTGCAGTCTGCGCCACACGTGCAGTCTGCGCCACACGTGCAGTCTGCGCCACACGTGCAGTCTGCGCCACACGCAGTCTGCGCCACACGCGCAGTCTGCGCCACACGCGCAGTCTGCGCCACACGCGCAGTCTGCGCCACACGCGCAGTCTGCGCCACACGCGCAGTCTGCGCCACACGCGCAGTCTGCGCCACACGCGCAGTCTGCGCCACACGTGCAGTCTGCGCCACACATGCAGTCTGCACTACGTCACACCCTCGCAACGCCCTACTCGTCCCCCATGCCACTCAGCTGATCCACTCAGCCCATGCCAGTCACGGGTAGGCCGTTCACAGCCACAGGAAGGCCACTCACAGGTATGCGAGGTATCTCAGAGCAGTGATGCTCTGTGGGATGGAGGCCGCTATCTTGCTGTTGCTTATCTGGCTGCACAGCACAGCAGGGCAGGGATGGGGAGAGGGGAGAGAGTAGAAGTAAGGCCAGGCACGTCTGACATCATGAGCGAGAGGTCACGGAGCGGCGGGGGCTAGATGCATCAATGTTTAGCCAGCCAGCGTCAACCTCAACATCCAACGCGGCATATGGCTCGGTAATCCGTACTAAGGAAAGAAAGTCCACCCTGGCAAAAGCACGACAAAGCTGCTTACATAATGATGACGTGCCCGTTGCTATCGCAGCGCACAAGATCCATTCTCTCACAATCGCCGCCCCTGACCCATGTGTCTCTGCCGCTGAGGCTCCTCCATACAGATGCCAGGTCCTCTAACACGCCCACTGCCCATTCGCCAAAGCCATTCCCCAATGCAAAGTTGGGGCAGAGGGGGCACAATGGACTCCCAGAAATTTGCCTCGGGTCGACATGATAGTACATATAGTTTATACGTTTGGATGGCTACTCGTAGGTCACGTACAGACTGCGTAAATACGGAGTACGTACAACTAGTAGTATGTAAGAGCTTCACTGATGAACACGTTTTTACATAACCTTCAGGTGCTTTTTTCTTCTTCTTCTTTTTTTGGGCTTTTAGTGATCCCAGGAGGAAATCCGGCCCCCTTTCCCACGCCGGTCAGCTGCAGGACCCTTTCAACATTTCAGGTGCATTGAAACGGTACGGCGCTGCCAAGACGGCTGGCCAGACCGGCCGTGGCTGCGCCGTAGGGCAGAGGTGCGCAGCGGAAGAGAGAAGAGGAAGCTTATTCGACTAGGCTGGAGACTAATTCCAAGAAGAGAGAAGATAGATGATCAAGAAGATGATAAGACATACAAGATAGGGAGACTGATATTTATACTAGGAAGGAACGGCATAGCGACTCGGGAGAATAGTTGCTTGTCCATCAAACATAGCATCTTGGCATAGCGCCTCGATGCTATGCTCTGCTGGACATCTCCTTCCAGCAGAGGTAGGAGAGAGGATCCTAGACAAGCAAGTGTCTAGTTCGGATAGCAGGCATCTCAATCTGAGAATCCCATGCGTACCTAGCTATCCCTTTCGGGGATTCCCATGCATTTCTAGAAGCACATGCCGCATGGCGAATCCCGTCATATGTTACATGCATAGAAGATCCGCGATTACGCGGTGCATACACAGGCCCCCATTTTTGGGACGCTACGTTCCGGCTCTCGAATTTGGGACTGGGGAATACCCAACCCATGATGGCCACAGGACCAAGGCAGGGGTGGCGGTGCGTGCGGCAGCAGCAAAGACATAAATCTAGCGCAAAGACTGCAGAGAGCTTGACTTGAATGCCAAAGAAAGGCCGATCATGGCTTACTGTCAGGGTCCACCACGGGCGCGGGCCGTGCGAGAGGCATGCAGCAGCTCGCCACCACGAGCGCCACCGCCGCTCTCGCAACGTCCCATCTCCCCGTTGCCCGCCATCCCTTCGCCAACCGGCGCCTCGTTGCCACGCGTCGTGAGCGGCGGCATGTGGGTGTCAGATCAATGACAGTCATCGCGGTCCGCGCATGTGCTAGTACTACTTCACAATGCGACGCCACGTGCTCGGCGGCACTAGAGTAGCACGTGTCCCGCAGGAAACTTTTGAGTCGACTCAAAAGTGACCTACGTGTCCCTTAAGAACCTAATAGAATGTACTTAGTGATGGAGTTGGCTGTTCGTGGTACTCACTCGTAGCTACTTGGGCTTTGTGAAGTCGGAACAGATTGTTCATAGGCTGAATGAACAGCTGATGCCCATATTCCGAGCATAGCACCGTACGAAAAACCACAATAACGCGTCAGACCGACAGTAGTGCTGTAGCGGATCTTTCTGTGCTGCACATCTGCGTGGTGGGTAGTTAGTTGCCATGCCATTCAACCATCCTTGCTGGCTCCGCGACGCCAGCGCGGCAGCAGTCCTTGCCTCCCTCTGTTCAGGGTGCGACTAACATCGCACCCTTGGTAATGGTTCGTTCAGTTCGCCTGGCTGCATTCCGCCTAGCTGCGTTTCGCCTGGCTGCATTCCGCCTGGCTGCATTTCGCTTAGCTGCATTTCGCTTAGCTGTCTAGCTGCATTCCGCCTGGCTGCATTTCGCCTGGCTGTTTTTCGCCTAGCTGCACACAGCATCTCGTCACGACTTGCTTGGAGGAGCAGGAGACTTGGTTTGACCTGCCTGAGGTGATTTTAGGGGGGGGTTAAAGCCCACTGCATATGAACGGTGGGAGGGGTTACACCTTGAGCCTGACAGAGAAACACAACTTTTCAGGGTGCCGGTAGACAAAAACGCGCAGGGGTTTTGCACGGCATCGTCACGGGCATGTGGGCCTTTTGCACAGACACGAAGGTTACCCTTTTGATGTTTTGCGGGGTAGTTTTGAGTGGCATATTTTGGCGAGCCATTGTTCACTTAGTTACCTTGTGTTAAATTTCGGCGATTTCAAGCGAGAGTGAGTTTCTCTGGTATAACACCAGAGTGGTGGTTGGAGGGTGAGATATTGAGTGAGTTTCTCTGGTTTGGTTTGCTCCCTTTTATACTCTGTGAAATGTATCGAGGGTTTGGAGTCGCATTTCAGTTCCAAGTGTTAGGGGCGTGTTCTAAAGATTTATTACATTACGAATTAAAAATAACTGCTGCGTGGATTGTGGGAATTTGTTTTCGAGTTTGTTCCTTGGTTGGTTGTTGGATGTTGAGAACGGCCCTTGGCATCAGGACATCGCGAGTCCATTTCGCTGCCAAGTCAACGTTCGGTTTCATGCGGCGATGCTCAAGCCACAAACAAATCCAGCAAGGCATACGCTCCTTTGCGAGCTCAACGAAAGGCTCGCTGAGCTTCGCCGGAGCGCTATTCTGAGCGCGGCTGGAAGTTTGTGGCGAAAACGGTTGCGGCGCACATCTTTCGTCTTGTGCCGCATGTTCGTCACCGCTGTCATGATGACGCTACACTGGTGGCTCTGTTCACGGCCCACGTTGAGTGGGCCGTTGCCCGTGTGCCAACGCTAATGGGCGGTGGTTTCTGATTGGGCCACGTATTGAGCTGGGCCTTAGGTGTGCTCCAGGTGTACTTGAACTGAAGTATGTTGTTTGCGACCTGTGCAAGTCCCTCGACAAACACTGGTTGAAACAGCCTGCGTTTTGGGACTCGGCAAACACGCAGAACCTCTCTGATTTCGACAGTCGAGATTTGTCGATCTCGGATACACAACTCGGTACTGATTGAAGGTCGTCGATTTCAAAACTTTCAGCTGTTTGGATTTGGGCCGTCGGATCGAACTTACGTTAATTGGATGGCCCAAAATTCAAGGGATCTCAGGGCGTGTCCAGCGCGTTCTTACGATATTCAGTTGGCGTGACAGGTACAGAATTTAGGTGTGGTAACTAGAAAATCAGTGTCTTTTGAGGACCTGTTCGGAAAGTGCGCGTTCTTAGCGGACGCTCTCGAAGCGTGCCAGCAGTCGTGTTGCGCACGTTTCGAAAGCGGCTGGAAATCGTGCCCGAAATGCCATGGCCAAAACAGCGAGGCCTAATTTTCCAGGCTCGTAATACCGTAACTTCATTTCTTTCGCTAAGTTCTTTTGTATTTCGCTGCGCAGAGCATTTGTCGTGTCAAAGGCTGGACACATGGCCAAGGCAACCATGCTCTCTGTGGTCGAAAGCCTTGCGACATCTACATTCCCCGTAACATTTTTTCGAGCATGTACAAAAGACGTAAAAAGCGCGTGTTAGGGCAAAATAAACGTGCTGGACACGCCCTCACCAAACTTGTTTCAGCAGACAGAACGCGATTGATTCATCGAGCAAAACAAATGCTTCTGATTAGCAGCCAGCAACCACCTCTCCAGTTACGATTGCGAATTTTCATTGGTTTGCGATATTTTCTGACTTCGCTAAAACCACTGCTCACGTTCATACACCCTGCGCATGGATAATTTGGGCATCGGGCTTTAAAGCCTGCATCTGGTATCTCACAATGGTATTACTGTACAGTACACATGATAGGGGTTTGGCGAGTATTATGAATGGGACTACCGAGTAGCGCGGAGGGCAATGGCGAAACTGTGAATGACAATAAAATGAAAGACAAAACAATACATGTCATATGCCTTGTAGACGACTTCCTTTTACACCCAAGAGTATCTTGTAGGCATTTTATCCTTAAGTGCCTCTCTTTGTACGCAAAGTATACCCGTCTTAACTGAACAGTAACTACGACAGTCAATTCGGCTGATCTTTGGCAGTCCAATCAGTTTGCTCTTATGTTTCCACGGCGACCTCTCCTACTGGTTGGCGAGCCATTAAACATCCAGAAGTGTCAGGCTCGCCAACCAATATCGACACAAAAATCCACATGATGCTATAGATACGACCACCTCGGTGACGATCCACTAGATTAATGCCAGCAACGTCAACAGAATCCGTCTGCGTAGCCCTGGGAAATTCGGTCATCCGTATGCCAACAGGAAATCGTCCAGTAAGCAACAGAGGTGATTTCGGGCATTCTGTTGTAACGCAGAGTTGATACACTCGCGGAAAGGCTTGCGACGCAACGACGTTTACTCAATCGCTGCATATGCGAGTCACGCCGCCCATGCACAGTACACAAAAAACAACGCTCCATTTCCTGGGAAAACCCCATAGTCCACGTTGCCCCTACCGTACGGCCCGAATTCGTTGAAAACAAAATCTCTCGCGTCGCCCCCGGGCTCTCAGGGCATATGACATGTATATAGAAAGCCTAGGGTGATCCTGGACGTAGGATCGGAAGGTTCGGGAAAAGTGTCGAAGGGCCTCGATGTGTCGTAGCGAGGTCCGGAAAGGCCCAGGAGGCTCGAAGTGAAAGGTCTGGAACCCTTGCGATGGCTCGGGACTGTTCTAGTCGTACGCCCTGTAGCAAGCCTCAGTAAGGAATCACGGAATCACTAATTCCTTGAGCGAGTATGATAAATGTGCGAACATATAGGGTAGAGGAGGCGATGATTCCTTCCTGGCCTCTTCCTCGATCGCCTGTGAGACGGGTATTTTTCCTGGCGTTTCCGTCTGCTAACCGCTAGTAGTTCTGAAGCTGATTCCGTCCGCCAACAGCCTACATCGCAAAAATTCAGTGTCCGAAAAGCATTTGCGCAGTGTAGTTGCGAACACCTTTCAGGTGGTTTCCAAATTGGTGGGTCCAAACACTTCGCGGTGTAAGTTGGAAAGACCTCGCAGATGGTTTGTCAAACACCACTCAAATGGTTTGTCAAACGCCACGCAGATGGTTTGCCGACACCGCGCTGATGTTATTTGGTCGTACGCGATAACACCTCCACGTCACCATGCGGTCATGCTGGAAGAGAACTTTTGTACTGTGCACGAAGACCATTACAAGTTTGTTCGCGTCACGCTTACATCTATTCATTGTGTTTGAGGCGTGTTGTTGTCCTTTTTTTGGTACATTCTATATCCGTTACTGCCACATCCGCTAGTACTCCATTGCCACAGATATTAGGCTCATTAATTGGTATAGATGGCCAGTAGAAGAAACACATCAGTGTCACAAGAAAACACATCAGTGACACAAAATCTCAGGGTTTAGACCTCTACCCGCATCCAAGCTGTGATCGCCCTACCAACCGCATCCGGACAAAAGGACCACTACCCTGGAAGTAAATCGGAAACGACCCGTACGATGGCATCAACCCCCTCCTTCCTCGTTGAGAGAGCACATACTGCTGCTGCAAGCCCCCACCTACTCCCACCGCTGCCGCTGCAGCTATGATAAACCTAGCTAACCACCAAGGTATGAGTCTGGCCCTGCTGCTGCTTGTGGTTCGTTCATCCCACAACCTCCTCCCCCCCCCCCCCCCACACCACAGGCTGCTGCTGAGACCCCTCCCTCGCTGCTGCCACCTATGCCTCATTCTCCATATCCCCTCTCCCCCCTCCCCCCCAAGGCTGCTGCTGAGACCCCTGCCTTGCTGCTGCCACCTGTGCCTCATTCCCCAAATCCCCTCTCCCCCCACCCGAAGCTGCTGCTGAGACCCCTCGCTTGCTGCTGCCACCTGTGCCTCATTCCCCGAATCCCTCCCCCCACCCTAGGCTGCGGCTGAGACCCCTGCCTTGCTGCTGCCACCTGTGCCTCATTCCCCGAATCCCCTCTCCCCCCACCACAGGCTGCTGCTGAGACCCCTCCCTTGCTGCTGCCACCTGTGCCTCATCCCCCAGTCCCCTATCCCCCCCCTCCCCAAGCTGATGCTCATATCCATTCCTCGCGCCCGCTGTTGCCTCAACCCTTTAACTCCCCCCCCCCCACCACAGCCTGATGCCGAACCCACTCATGCGCTGCTGCCGGTGCCTCATATCACAAATGCTCCCAACCACAACTTCCAGTTCTTGCCGCTGCTGTGAGCGGCTTTATCAATACCCACTATAGTGTGATACCCAAATGTCAAGGCCACTCACATCCCTCAAAAGGAACCCGCCCTCGAGCGCCCCCACCCCAACCTGCTGGTCCTGAAAGCCCCGCACACCACCCGCCCAGCCCACCTGTTTCACATCATTTCGCTGCCAGCACCCCACCCCTCAAACGACGCTGCCACATCATGCATCTGCAAACACCCCATGGTTATGAACCCAGCACACGCCAGTACTGGCGCTTGCAATAAGCCCCTCCCATTGTGGGATGGCTGCCCCTTCAGAATGATGCTGACAGACCCTTCCCTCCAGAGCCCACGCCAATACTTGGCTCCACTTCCGTCCCAGTTGTATCCGTCCCCTGCCCTGAACGGTGTGGTGATGCCACCCCTGCACATACCTGCCTCACCCCTGCAAAAGGACCCTTAATCCTTAGCCTCTCCCTCTCCACCTTTGGGCGCCTTCCCCTTGCCCTCCCTCCCTGGTTCCTGCCACTCGTCCTTGAAGCCACTCTCATGGACGTAAAGTCCATACTCTCCCCATTTCCACCCCCGCATGTCCTTGCTGTACTCCTTGGGGTAGTTGCTGAAGTGGTCAATGACCACCTGTCGCACCCTCTTGTGAAGGTCCGTTATCCAGGCCTTGTTCTTGGGGTGTGAGTTAGAGAGGCCCATCGTGGTGTGCCTGCGGCGGGTCAGCCCATAGTCGACCTGGGGAAGAGGGTGGCCGAGGGGGTTTGTAAAAGGGTCAGGGAGGTGGGGGACGGGAATGGGGTTGCATGAGCCGAGCACAATCGGGAGGATAGTAGAGCCCAAGCCACGGCGTCCTTTAAGGCGCGCTCCCCGCCACTTACCACCATGATAATCCAGGCAATGTGATACGCCTTCAGACAGAGCTTCCCCGCCACAGCCCACTGCTGAAACGCATCGAACGCCGCCTGAAAGAAGATCTTGTTGGCAAAAGGCTGCCCGGAGTGCACCCCTGGGGGTGGCTTCGCCGAGCCCCAGGTGCTCACCAACTGCCCAAACCTCCTTCCTGTTGGGGGTAACGGCAGCACAGATGGAGGTGCATGATGCTCAAATGGTGTGAGGATATGGGGAGTGAACACGAGGTATTAACTTCAATGACATGCGCCCTACTAAACAACTGTGACCGCGCAGCTACATGAGTACTTACGAGGCTTGAAGTCATGCCAGAGGGCCATCTTGTCATCAAGGTCCACATGGATCTTGGAGCCCCTCGCCCACTTGACCTTCACCCCTAGCTCCGTCAACACCCGCCTCTTGATCAGGAACCCCCGCTCGTTCTTCCACTGCGTCCATACACGCTTGAACTTATCGTTGTAGTTGTTGTCGGTCATTGCCTCCTGAACAGCCACGAAAGACACGTCGTAGCCCTCCATCACCAAAACCGTGTGAAGGTCCACCATGCGGAGGTAGAAGGTCGTGTAGAAGTCAATGCCCGCATCAGGCGCATCGATGCACATCCGGTCGCGCGAGGTTTCGTAATGGATCTGTGGACGGATGGGCGTCGGGGGGGGGGGGGGAATGGGGGGGGAGAGAGGGCGGGGACAGACAACCAGAGGCATGGGGAGACGGAGGGGAAATGGCAGCAAAGCAGATGCCAAAAAGCAGGTGAGATGTGGAGAGAACTTGTGTGCCACACCAGGAATGAGAGAAGCTATGGGTATGGGTGGGAGGGAGGGGAACAAACATGCAAAGGATGGAGGGAGAAGTACTCCTTGTTGCCAGAGGCAGAGAACCTGTGGGAAGGGGCAGGAGGGAGAGAGTAGGCGGGCAAGGGCAGCGACATGAGGGAGAGATCTCGAGGTCAATGAAAGGATGGAGAGAACGTGTGGATAGGGGCACGAGGAACAGGGTAGGCTGGCAGGGGCATCCAGGGTAACGACATGAGCGAGCAAACCTGCGGACAGAGGGCAGGAGGGAGAGAACATGTGGAGAAGGGCAAGAGGGAGAGAACCTGTCTGTAAGGGCAGGAAGGAGAGGGTGGGCGGGCAAGGGCACACAGGGCAAGGTCATGAGGTGGACAACCACCGGCCAATGGCATGTGAGTGATCTGTGGGCAAGGGCAGGATGGACAGGGTAGGCAGGCAAAGGCAATGAAGGCATCGACATCAGGGGGAGAACCTGTGGGCAGAATGGGGGTGAGACAGAGAACCTGTGGGCAACAGCAGGGGGGAGAGGGTCGGTGGCCAAGAGCATACATGGCATTCCCATGAGGGAGATATCTCACGGTAAGGGCAGGAGGGAGAGAACCTGTGGGCGGGGGCAGGGGGGAGAGGGTAAGGGGGAAAGGACATACAGGGCAAGCTCACGAGGAGGAGAACTTGGGGCCATGCGCTGGATGGAGAGAACCTGTGGACAAGGGCAGGAGGGAGAGGGTCGCACGGGCCTGAGGATGACGAGATCCAACGCAAAGGAAATTGTCACCAGATTCTGTCAGGCCAGCCGAGCGGTTGTAAGTGGGGCACGTACAAGCAATGGACACCAAGTCGACATGCAAGTCTTGCCTTGCAAGGAAGAGCGATTCATTGATGACTCACCCCAATCTTCTTCAGCGAGGGCATGCCCTTCTTCCGTTGCACCACTGCCATCCCCGTGCTCTCGCCCACCAGATCCGTGCCGGTATCGGGGCCGCTGGATGCGGAAGCGAGTCGCGGAAGGCCTCGATCCCGCTCTCCCTTAAACTCCTGGATCTTCCCTATGGCCTCCCTCAACGCCCGCCACAGCAGTTGTGGTGTCACGTAGGTCGGCATCTCTTCTGCATCCGCAATGTCTTCCCAGGAGAAGCGCCCCCCCTTGGAGTCCTCACCCTCAGGCCGCCGACGCTTCCCGTCATGCCCGCCAGCGCCTTCATACTCGGCCGCAGCGCGTTTGCGCTGAGAACCTGTGGTGGCATGCTGATGTGTCTGATGGTTCCCCTCAGGCCCATACTCCCCGTGGCGCATGCCCACATCCCACCAGTAGCACGGCCATCATCACTTTGCTGCTTCCGGCGTTCCAATCCAGCATGACCCGCCGCGCGCCCACGTGTGTCCGCCACACTGATACGCAACTCGCTGCCACTCTGAGCATTGTTCCCGCCACGCCACGGGCGACGCTCGTTCGCAGCTTCGCGAACCCTGGGTGGGTTCTTCTCCGACGCCTCCTCATCGTTGTCCTCCCCTCCGTAACCTGAGTCCGCCTTCTTGGATCCCCTCGGGTACTTGTCCAGTGCATCCTTTCCGCTCTTGTTAGGCTTCCACTGGGCAACCACCTCCTCCTCATCACTGGATGAGGCCGCCTTTGCGTACACGTTGCTCCGGTCGCCGCCGCGTTGACGCTTCTTGTGGCAGGGCTCGAGCTCCCCCGCGGACTCACTCTCTGAGTCGCTTTGCTCATTCCCGTAGGCGTCGTCATCATCCTTCGACTTCCATCCCTTTTGCTTGCCCCTGGATGCCCGATCCTTGGAGCTGTTGGTGCGGCGTCGGTCCTCTAACCCCCCTCGCTGCCGCTTCTTCTCCCACCCGTGGTTGCCACGTCCGCTGGTCTTACCGCGCCTGCGACGTCGAGAGCCGCCGCGCCTCCCTTGATGACGTTTACCATGGCTGTCATCGCAGGATTTTCTCTCCCAGTCTGCGGACTCGCTCTCACACTCCTCGTCATCATAGTTCTCCTCGCTGCCGGAACTGCTGCGGACTCCGTGCTCTCCTCATCGGAATCGTCGTCAGATACCTCCTCCTTGTGCTCTTTCTTGGGGCGGAGGCCTCCGCGATTCTTAGGGGTTGGCGTCCTCGGCTTCAATACAGCACCGCGCTGATGAGCCGCCTTCTTGCCCTCGCCGCCACCGTCTGGCGCATGATCCGCGCCATCCGCGGAGCCCCAAGGTTGCACTGCAGGCATGTCATTGCCTTTTCCTGCTTCCGTGGTCCGAGGGGGGGACACGCCACCAGCCATAGGTACCGAAGTATCCACATGCATCTCCACTGTGCCTCCGTCCACTCCCTTTCTGGCGGGAACCATTGCCCACGGGCCGTCCGCCCCTTCAGCAGGCGTGTCACGCCCGTCATATGCCACCTCACACCCGCCCGACTCCTTATTGTTTTCCACCTCTGTAGCCGTCTTCATCTCGCCCGCCTCATCCTTCCCGCAAGCACTCTTCTCGGGAAGTGACCCACACCCATCTTTCTGCCCCGCCATCTCCATCTTCTCTTCCGCGGTGCCGAGCTTCCCGCGCAAACTCGTGTCCTTCGCCGCCTCCTTCCGATCTACCTCTCCCTCTGCCACAGATTGCTTCGGTCCCTTTTTCTTCTCCTTGCCGTTAGCCTTCTTGTTCGTCGAGACCGCGCGCCGCTTCGCACCTGCCAACAAATGGAACGCTCGACATGGCGGTTAGGCCATGAGTAAGTACTCCCCATGTGCAACCACATACAACCAAGCGTGATGAGGGGTGAAGAAAGCTCACCCCTCTCAACAGCCTCGGGGTCGAGCTCATGAATGCTCTTCTTCTTGGGTGGCTTTCGTTTTTTTGGCGACCGCAATTTCTCTGGAACGTCATCGTATGGTGCGCCATCCTCCCCATCGTCGCTCTCGTCGTCACTGCTATAATCGCTACCATCTCCCTTCTTGCAGCCCCTGACAGAACATGGATGCCGTTTCCGGTACTCAAGGAGGGCCTCCTTCGTCTCGCTAGGCGTCACCTTGCGACCCTGGTGCTCCGCAGGACCATCCTCATCTCCCTCAATAACATAGGGGCCGTTCAGCTTGACGCTATTCCTGCGCTCTCTTTCTCCGCGCTTGAGGGTTTCGTTGGCCATTTTGGAGCAGGTGCAAGCCCTACAGCTAGACTGGGTGAAATGCTAATGGAAGGGATAGCACGAAATGGGCTACAAAAGAGTGGAGTGGATGTGGTACACAATCAGGAGTGGGTGGAGCAGCCAACGAGGGGGTGGAGATGATGGATCGGCCTGTGAGGCAACAGGACGAACCAACGGGGGAGGTTTGGTTGGGAGAGGAACTTCAATACAGTCAACCATCCGATAACGCCGTGATATGCGGGGAGGAGCAGTTTGCACGGCCAAGATTCATCGACCAGTCGACTTCTGCCTGGCTGTGTCAATCAACCTATCCCTCCTCGGGATTGTTACAAGGCTCACACCAAACCTCGAACCTGCTGCGTGCGCATCTGCCCAGCCATACGATGCAGAGAGCCTGCCTAAAGGCTTTTTTAGGGCAGGCTACAATTTACGATGCTCGTGTTCACGTATAACCCAGCACGCTGTGCTTTCGTTCCAGCTGCAACATGCCCATCCCCCTATTGTTACTGAACTCCGTCGATGTTTATCGAGCAGAGGCGACCATTTGTTCAACATCCTAAACTTTGGGTGACGGGCCACTCTCACAAAAGTGGACTGCCAGCCTGGCATCGCAAAATAACAGGGGTGGTAGGTTCGGCCAGATTAGGCGAGACTTAGCCTACAAGGACAGATTGCACGTACACTCTCACCTGTTGTTGGCTTTGTACTGATAGAATAATACAAAGTTGAATTAATGGCCTCTTTCTGTTGAACCATTTTTACACCCGTGTTCGCTGCATTTATTAAATTGGGGTTTGATTTATGACATTTCCATTCATTTTAACATATTCCAGTGGTAAACATAATTGCAAGTTTCGCACATACCGTATTCTCCCGGATACAGTACCTGCCGGAATTAAGCTCCCATGGGTGGCTTGAACGGGTATGGGTGTTTAATTAGACTGGATCCAGTTACCACCCTACTTTTGGGGTTGAAATCAATTGAACACCCTCCCCCGAAACGGGCCACTACATTCCAGTGAATCTTCACTAAACAATCAGGAATTAGAGGTTAGCTAAACAACCTAAGCCTGCTTGGATGTCCTAGAGCTATATAAGGGGACCACAATACAAGCTACCACTATTCTAGCTCATGCTGCTACTGCCTCTGCCACGTGCTCTAGTCGTCCTCGTCATCATCTTCATCGTCGCCAGCATGCCACTCCTCAACATCACTCCCATCTGCCAGATCAGCCCACCAGTGGCTGTTATCATCCTCTTCACAATGCCTTCAGCCGGCCACTCCACACTGTCTTCAGCTCGTTGTGCTTTTGCTTCTGTCTCTGCCTCTGCTGTAGAGAGGTCGGCATCATCTGCTACTGCCGCTCTTGCTGCCGCTTCATCCATGTCGCCATCGCTTCTGCTGCCGCCGTGGCATCATGCTCCTCGTCGTCGGCTAAGTCCTCGTCGACGTCGATCGTGCGGTCATACAGAGGGTTGACATAATCGCTCTCACCCCCTTGAACATGGACGTCGTCCAAGAGTTCCACGCCCGGCTTCTCGCAGAGGTGACGGAGAGCCAAGTTGTCCCCGGAGCCATCCAACGCGTTCGAGATCCCACAGGTGTTGAACGAATTCCGTATGAGCTGAGTCTGTGGCGGTGTTGTCGCCCTCGCTAGACGTGCGACTTGGGCTCCGAGAGGGCGACGATACTGTCGGTCGGGATGGATGGTGGAAGAATGCCTGCTGACCGTAAGGGCCTCTCTGAGATAGCACACGCAACATGCCTGTGCCATACGCCATGGCGGGAGCCTCTAACAGAAACCGAGTGGGGTGCATGAGACAGCCCTGTCAGGGGCTGTCTTGTAGGCATTCTGCTGCTGAATGGCGAAATGAGGCAAAAGGTCAGGTAGACCCACTTCAAGAATGGGATGGAGGGGAAGGAAGGGACGTGCGTGACTCCTCGTCCCTATCGATCACGAACAGCCCCTTCACGAGCATCCAGCGTACGATTTTGTGCAATGGACGGTCGTGGGTGGGCCCTGAATGGAATCTCCCCTTGGATGTCGTCAAGCAACGCTGTGATGGCACAGCGCTGCATGGAAGCAGCTAGGATGAGGCTTGCGGCACGCCTTCATTGGCTGATTTGCCAGCATTTCCGTGACTCAGCTGGTTTAGTCAACGACGTGGCTTGTATATGGACCACATCGTCAGTTACGCGATGAGGTCACGGATTGTCGCTATCTGACTCAATACAAAGTGGTGTAATAAGCAGAAACATTTTGCAATTGGAAAACCCATATGGACGTTCCATAGAACCATAGTGTATATTTTTCTTGCCTTTAATTCCACCCACCCCAAAGTTTTCATGAATTTTTATTAGCTCCCTAGGGTTCTATATCCGGGAGAGTACGGTACTTGAGTCCCACACCCTCATTAATTCGAACAGTAAGGTTTTTAAGTACAGTAACCCAGACGACTCACACATGTTGCCGACACCGCAAAGGGGTTACAAATAGGCATTTGCAGCTACATGAGGAGCCATGCAACCAGTGGACTCCTCCAAAAGCATGGACCCGAATCAGATGGAGAAGTTCTTCTCCTTCATGTCAACCTACGAGCAGCCCTCGGCACCGGCTCAATCTGCACACAGCAACAACAACAGTGGGGTAGCCCCCATGAGTCTCGAAGGCACGTCATATGCAATAGGCATACCACCTAGACATGATCAAGCATACCATCTACTTCCGATGGACGTAAGTTGTTAAACCATAAATGTTATGAGTGTTTAGCAGCTTGGTACAGTACCGTGTGGACACTGCACGAGATGAACGCTTTCTGCAACGGGCAACATGGAGTCTACGCCTCGGTGTGGGAAAACATGACAAGGGTTTTTAGGAATATGATGTTGACCTAGATTCGTTGGAGCACGCGCATTCACCTCACAAGAAGATGAGGTTGACCTAGAGAGGCAGAATGTCCCTGACGCGTCAGCAGCTGCATGACCACATCCCTACTGCTCCGTCGACATGCAGATGGACGAAGACAACCCTCACGAAGTCCGGTCGTCGGCGAAGCGACGAAGTATAGCAGTGCCCGATTTAGCTCCTCGAGATGTTCTTGGTCCGGCTGCTTCAGGTGTGTCGCCAGTTGGCTAGCGCTGTACGACAGATCAAGATCAGCCATGGCTTTACACTTCCACGTACTTCTGGGGACTAGCGACCATGCTAGCGGACGGAACGAGCAAGAGCAACACCCACGGCATCAACATCTTCGATTACAAACATGTACTAGTACCGGTACACAAGGGGTAAGTACTTGTCTGACGAGTTGGTTCGCGGTATGCCTCAGCACACGGATTTTGTGGCCTGGGAAATGCTTCTTCGTGTAATTTCTATTCTAAACTTCCATTTCTGCTGCGTAACAAGGCTGGCTTGGTGGGCATGGCAGTGACCATTGGAGCTTGGTCATCTTGCAGCTCGAGCGCACGCCCGTCGAAACCATCCCTGTCGCTTGCCAGATGTGGCATGCAGACTCAAAGGATATGCACACCAACATAGATGCTCCTCTTCGAGAGTAAGCAAAGCCACATACGCAGCTCGGCTAGTTGTCAGTTTCGATCTTCAAGTGCTGTCGCTTCTCCCACCCTGCCCAGATACCTCCGTCGACAGGTGGCTGCGCATTTTCCACACCTTCGACGACGAGATGTCAAAGCTTGGGCCTCAGAGATTCCGCTCCGTGTCATCAAGGTGAGTGCATGATGAGAGCTCGTTATCATGGGTGCCCATTTTCAAGCCACAGTTGCCATCTGAGTCTTGCCCGTTGCGTATAGCCCACATTCACTCAAGAGGCTTCCCACTTGTGGTTTTCTCTGTACAGGTGCCAAAGCAGGAGGGTACAGACGACTGTGGTGTTTACACTATGCGCTTCATGCATTACGTCGTGGAGACGGGCTTCGTAGACCTTTGGCATATCAATCTGATGGGAACCCCCAGGAACTGGCGCAGGCAATACCGCAAGGACCTTACTAGGTGGTCTAACTATTTTTCAAAGGTGGCTGAAAGTGCGGCTCTGTTGTCAGATGTAACTGCCGCAACTTAATTCGTCGCAATGACACTGTCACAAAGTAAGGTCGCACTGTTGCGAAGAGGATTTATTAATGACTGCTGCGTTTTTAATGTATAATCTGCATTGGCCAGCAGTTATTTTATAGGTCCATTACATATCATGAACAGTTGTACTGTAGTAACAACGCATTACGACAGATCACCCCGCATGTGAGGCATGAAATCCGCGGGGCGTACCCCTCGATGGATCTACACAGCTTTCGCCGATCACGTGGCTTACCGAGGTCAAACCCGAATTGTGCTCCCAGATCTGGGTCACGTCCGCCTGCTACTCCTCGCATGTTCTAGCGATGTTAGGACATCGCCTGCCATGTCGGCTGAAAAGTGCCGTTTCTGCCAGCGTTACTTCGTGTGTTACCAGACACTGCGCAGCCATCAGGTTACAAGTAAAAGATGCAGGCGACTACAAAACCGCGTCGCACGAGGGAAGTCTCTCTTTGGCCTACGAGTTAAGCGTGACAAAAACGGCATCTATAAGGTACACGACTATGGGTCCGCGCCGCTGCCCACACAGCCCACGGCAGGGATGCAGGACGCCTACATCCTGTCAGAACCAGGTCCAGATGTTAATATGACTCCGGCTGCGGAGGATGCTCATAGTGACTCGGTAGTGTTGGATCCGGAAGAACAGCCTGAGTTGCTCGACACTAGGGCCGAGGTTTGCATCTTGTCACGGAATCATGGATTCAGCAACGGGGCCATCACGGCAACAATCCGGCTGCTTAGGGATCCAGACTTAGACCCTTCGCAGCTAGAGGGGTGGAACTCACACCGGGACCTGGAGCGGTTCGAGGCTTCATTCGAGGTGGGGGAGGAGAACGAGTGGGTTGTCTCCGAGATCCCGGTTGATCACGAGGTCGAGTTCTTGACGTTTCGGCACCGAAATGTGCTCTCGGTGAGGACCCCTGGTGCACGAATAATTCATGCTGTCCTATGCACGTTGCCCTCGTACCGAGCTTTCTTGCACGCCTTTTTGCGACCTTCCCATAAACTCCACAGGTACTTAAGGCGATGTACACACGTCAGTCCGCGATCCAGGGCTTTCAGACAAAACCTGCCCAGTGGAAGGTGGGCAACGTGCGGCGTTACAGCACGGCAATGAACACTGATTTCATGCTGCAGGCCCAGGTACGTGTCACCCACATCCTGGCATACGTTCGAGATCACCCGTCAGTAGCCCATAGGTGATCTACTAGCCCAAATCCCTCATGCATTGAATGCATGCTCTACAGGAACGCATCAAGGACCGTGGAGAGGCGTTGGGAATAATTCTTTTCAGCGATCAAACCAATCTCTCCAACAATGGCCGACAGACAGCCCACCCCGTGATGATGGCATTCGCAAACACGCCGGAGTGGGCAAGGTGGGCGGAGGGGGGCACGGAGATGATAGGCAATCTGCCTAACATTCCTGGTGACCTGTTCCCCGAACAGAAGTGTGCCGCCTTCCAAGATGCGCTGGACATTGTGGCAAACCCGCTCATGGAGACATCCCAGCTTGACGGGTGAGATGTCGTGTAGCAATGCAACGACTATGTTGTACCCCCCAGCATCCCCAGTGCGGCTCTCATCCTTGCATGCTACTTTTGCGGTTTCCAGGGGGGGGATACAGGTGGTGGATCATGCGGGGGGGAGCACACGGTCTACCCGGTGCTCTATGCCTATGTGACTGATCACCCGGAGGGGTGCAAGGTTTCTTGCACGATGCAGTGCAAGTCCTTCAGGCCCTGCTCCATCTGCCTTGTGGATCGGGACAACCTGAACAAGGTCCAGCCGGACACTATCAACCGCACGGTGAAGGGACAGAAGCTCATCTACAAGAAGATGCAGCGAGCAGTACGAGCCAAGAAGAAGAAGGAGCTGGCCGCTCTTAAGGCCAAGTGGTCCACGCACCAAGTGCCTGTAGGTCGCCCATGCACTGCGTTTCCTAAGCTGCTGTAAGCTCCGTACCCGCATGCCATAACATTCCTGTCTTTGCATTCATGCCCTTGCATTCCTGCCCTTTGACCGAGTCCCATGCATCCCAACCCTTGCATTTCTGTGTAAGCAATCTTGTCTTTGCATTCCTGCATTTGCATTTGTATCTTTGCCTTCCTGTCTTTGCCTTCCTGCCTTTGCATTCCTGCCTTTGCATTCCTGTCTTTGCCTTCCTGCATTTGCATTCCTGCCTTTGCATTCCTGTCTTTGCATTCCCGCCTTTGCATTCATGCCCCTGCATTCCTGTATTTGCATTCCTGTCGTTGCATTCATGCCCATGCATTCCTGCCTTTGCATTCATATCGTGTCTGCTGTGCAGTGTGTGCTTTGGAAGTGGGAGTTCTCAACCACTTCGTGGGGCAACATCTACCTTGCTCTTCCGCCAGACATCATGCACATGATTGAACAGGGCTTCTGGCTCCATGCGATGCGGTGCTTGGCTGCCAAGCTGACGAGGAAGGAGCGGAAGATCTTGCTTGAGTACGTAAGTGCCCGGTTGCTCTCTCTTGCCCCAAACACGCTTGGCCATGGAGGCTCTCTTCCACCCAGACCACTCATCCATGCCCACCCGCTTTCTCACACTCATGGCAGGCGTTTCAACGCTCTGAAGGCTGTGACGCCGTCATTCCTGCTCAGGCTCCCAGGGGCGTGGATGTACTTCACTACGACGGCGGGTTTCGCAGCATCAGAGCACCGTGCTATGATGCAGGTGCTCCCGCTGATTCTGTATCTTCCGGGCCGCGACGACATCTACAAGGCGGTCCTGGCGATAACGAGTTGGTACAAGCAGTTCATACGTGCGGAGTACCACACCGACTCCAGCCTCAAGAAGATGGACGAGTCCGCCACAGAGTGAGTCGGCTCACGCACTGGGACATTTGGTTCCACTGTATATCGTCCCCACCCCGTGCACTAGTCATCTGATCCTTCCCTATTACAATGGTCCCCTGCTTTTACATCCCCTGGTCCCTCCTTCCATCCCCGCTCCATCCTTCCATCCCCTGGTCCCTCCTTCCATCCACCGCTCCCTCCTTCCATCCCCTGGTCATTTATTCAGGCGGGGTCTGCCCATCCCGTTCTGCTCCCTTCCTACTCTTCTACTCTGCCCATCCCGTTCTGCTCCCTTCCTACTCTTCTACTCTGCCCATCCCGTTCTGCTCCCTCCTTAATCTCGTGGTCCTTCATTCAGGTGGGATCTGCCTTCTCCGTTCTGCTCCATTCCTTCACCCCCATGGTCCCCCCTGAAACCCTTTCTCTACTCCTAATTCCCTTGGTACATTGCCCATCCCCCAGACCCGCCGTCCACCACAGGTAACGTATGTAACCAGGGTCTGCCCTACTCGTTCCGGTCCCTCCCTTACATCCTCTGGTCCCGTCGTTCCCCACTGTTCCTTCTTTCGAATAAGGTATACCCTTAACACTCTAATCCCTACCTTCGCTCCCTTGATCCCTCTATCCTCCCCTGGTCTACAGGTCAATAAGGGTCTGTTCATCCGGTGCGTCCGTTCACTCCCTAATTCCCTACTTCCTCCCTGGTCTTCCACACAACCAGGGTCTGCCCTTCCCGTGCTAGCTCACCATATAACATCCCCTGGTTGGACGGCCAGCCAGGATGATTCCCTCATGAAATTCACTTCAACCCTGGGTGGGAATTTCTCCACTACCTCGTCTCTACCTCTGTCCAGAACCTGGTTCCCTTCCCCCACCCTAAACCCTTTAGAGTTTCTCTTCCTCGCACCCCGTGTCAGTCACCTCTTTTGAAGCGTTTGTGCAACCTTTTCCCCTCTGCACGTCTCACACTATCCATCCGTGCACGCTCCCTAGTAGGATGGTGGCTTTACTAGAGGTGGCATTTGACAACCAGAAGTCGAAGTGGCACATCGTGAAGATACATGGCGTCAGCCACGTCACCTCCTCTATCACGGCACGCGGCGTCCCCCAGGAGTACTCATCGAACTGCTACGAGCACGGACACAAAACAACAGTGAAGAGGCCATCTCGCGGGTCAAACTGGAAGAATGTGGGGGAGCGCATCGTCAAGAAGCACATCCAACACGCTGTGGTGCGTCAGCTAACCCGCGAGGTCGGGGGCGACGCGTCGTACGAGACGGCCATGAAGCAGGTATGGAGCGGTTTGATGGGTGGCCAAAGGGGTGGAGGGATTCGAACTCCATGCGTTTCCAGGTACCCTAGCTGCCCTATTCCCATATTTCTCCAAGTGTATAGACGGACCTACCCCTTAGCCAACCCCGTAACAACCTCGTGCCTAACACGCCACTGCCGCTTCCATCCTCCAAATGCCATACACGGCACAGGCATCCCTGAGGAACCAGCGTGTCCTCACCAAGACCCACAAGAAGATGGAAGCGGGGGACACACGGGATCCTGTCTTCCGCAATTACATGAGGACCGCGGGGGTGCTGGCGATGCACGAACTGGAGGAGCGCCTTCGCCTCGCCAAGATTAAGACGCGGACAATCTTTGTACGTTAACTAGACCCTGAGGCATGGGTTTGGGGATTGGGATGGAACGTGAGGGCGGGGCAGGGAGTGGCAGGGTGACTGGGCACCTTATGGCAGGGAGGAGATGGCCGTGAGTGGGAGGGAGTGGTATGGCTTGGAAGGTCAAGGGACGGAATGGACAGTGATGGGAGGGAATGTATGGGCATGGCATGGAATGGGAGGGTATGGACAGGGACGGGAGGGAATGGATTGGGAAGGCATGGAATGGGAGGGTATGGACAGCGATGGGAGGGAATGGATGGGGATGGCATGGAATGGGAGGGTATGAACAGCGATGGGAGGGAATGGACGGGGATCGCATGGCCTGGGAGGGTATCCCAGGGATGGGAGGGAATGGATGGGGATGGCATGGAATGGGAGACTGCATTGACTACTTGGCTACCTCAGCTCTTAGGGTCCCATTTAATAAATGGGCATGGCATGGAATGGGAGGGTATGGACAGAGATGGGAGGGAATGGGAGGCCATGGACGGGGATGGGAGGAAATAGGAGGGAATGCACGGGGATGGGGGGGAATTGGAGGGAACGGGGTAGGAAGGAATCACTGAGAATGGGAGTGGGAGTGGGAGGGAAAGGGCCGCGAACAGCAAGCTCTCGCAGGATTTGGAGAGAGAGTCAGGGAATAGCAAGGAATGAGTCAAGTGGACGGGGAGGGGGCCTTGGGAGCGGTACCAGTGGGATTGGTGGGGTTTGGCCAGTGAATGGCATGGAATGGCAGCAATTTGGTGGGACCGGGCTCTCTTTTTTCCACACCCTAAACCCTACCGTGGCCCCTCTGTCCACGTCTCCCCTCTATCCCTCCTGAGCTCAATCCGTCTAATCATACAATATGACTATCATGTGCCATGGTACCATGCCTCCTTGCCAAGCGCTGCCCTCCCATCTACGATAATTCAAGGCACACTCGTGCCCCCTCTCTACACCCACCCGCCTTCCCTGAACTCCCCCCATTGCCCCCTACCCTAAACCCAGGTCCACACAGCCATGGCCATCCCCCCCCATGACAGCATGGAGTGGACCTCAAAGGGCCAGTTCGTGAAGGCGAGCCCTCACGAGCGCCTCTTCTCTGACGTCTCGATCAGGCCTGGCGGCGGCGTGGGGGAGCCGTGGTATGGTCGTGTCCTGGTGCTTTTCCATTACCAGGATGGGGAGGTGGAGAAGCGCGGGGCGTTCATCCAGTACTACACCGAGGCGCAGAAGCCTTGCCCCATCACCAGGTGCAAGCGCCTGACGCCAACCTTGGGCATCGACAACTATGCCGTTGTGGACGTGGACAGCATCCTGAGCCTTGCACATGTGGTTCCGTGCTGCACGGACCCGAAGTACCGGCTCGTTAACCGGTTTCTTTTCTGAACCACCGGTTGCGCTCTTATTTATGCATGACTTTGTTTAAATTGACCTTGTCTTAGAGGTTGACAATTGAGTGACTCGTACTGAGCATGATACTTTTAGTTTGCAGCGACAACCATTCACAGTGCTCGCAGCAGGTGATGACCCCACTAATAATATAGCAACAAACCCTATCATTTTTATTTCCCACACATGATATATTCCATACATAAACAATTACGTTCGAACATAACAAAAAAACACAGGAGTGTACTACGATTGGACAGACGCTTATCGCTTTGAAATCATAGGGTTTAGAAATCGTAGCTTTTGCAAAACATACATTTTACATTTACACCCTGCCAAATGCTACGCGAACGTTCTGCGTATTTGAATGTTCTGCAGATAGTCGGCATCCTCGCTCCACCTCGAATGGTTTTTAGATTGC
>BQMB01000154.1:0-139044 GCA_027943415.1 Closterium sp. NIES-67
GTAGACCTGCAAGCATTAATGGAGCAGTTGAATAATTTGACAAGCGTCGTCAAACAACCTCCGTGACGAAAACCAACGACTTCGCCAGGCGCAGGAAAGGCGTTCAGAGGAGCCAGGCGACGATGCACGAAGCGAGGCGCGTGAGCAGCAACCGACACCAGTGGAGCTGGCACGGCTAGCGGCGACAGCCCCGCGCTCGACAAGTGGCGGCGTGAGATATCAGCAACCTGCTCCTTTCGACCCAGCTAATAAAGGCGTGACGGTGCGGCAGTGGATATTCGCCATGAATATCTACTTTAACGCGGCGGGCATCCGAGACGACCAGAAGCGGATCGGCCACGCGTTGACACTGCTGCAAGGGGCCGCCCTACAGTGGTGGAAGGTCATCGTCGACTCAGCGGCAACTCGCACAGAAGGACAGCATGAGTGGTCCGAAGAATTCGGCGACGAAGATGAAGCAGATTTGCTGTTTGGTACAACTCACATTCGCACGTGGGCAACGTGGTGCGCAGAGCTTCGGAAGCGGTTTGAGCATGCTCCTGACTCAGACAAAGCGCGCGAGACTCTACGCATGTGGAAGCAGCTGGGAGCTGTGTCCGACGACACCGCGTCATTCTTGACGTTGGTGGATCGCTGTGGCTACATGCACGAGTTGGAGAAGGTCGACAGGTACATGGGCGGGCTGAAGCCTGAAATACAGACCCAGATAAAATTACAACGACCTGTGAAACGGTTACAAAACCAACTCGCTGAAGACGCTGATTCGCTCACGAAGCCGAGGACAAACTTCTACGACGGAGGTCGCCCTCGAGAACAGTACCAGCGCACCACGATAAAAAGGATGGACGCAGTGGACATTTACGCAGTTGCTCCGCGAAATACGGGGCTATGCTACCACTGTGGCCGACCGGGTCACATCAAACGCAACTGCCAAGAGTTCATAGCCATCCAGAATTCTATGGGGAAGAAGCCGGAGGAGCGACCGGGAAATGGGTCGCGTCAGTAAGTACCGGGCCCCTTACTGACGGGCAGGCTTCTTCGCTCAAACCACATAGTCCCCACCGGGTCGTGATCCCGATTGCTGCAATCGACCGTACCCGGACGAATAAGGGGGACGAAACTGCTGATCGCCCTGTGTTGGTGGAGGGTAAAGTCAACGTCGCCGATAACAGCGGAAGATATCACGAAGCTGTGTGAAGCCGTTCCTCCGAATTTAGCGGAACTCATTCGAAAATACCCCGAGATTTTCCCGGACGACCTACCCACCGGACTTCCGCCAAGCCGACCTGAAGACCATCGCATCGAACTGGAACCCGGCGCACAACCGACAGTTCAGCGACAATTTCGCCTCAGCCAACCGGAACTCGATGAATTGCAGCAGCAGTTAGATTACCTCATGACGAAAGGTTTTATCCGCCCAAGCACATCCCCATACGCCGCCCCCATACTGTTCACACCGAAAAAAGATGGCGGATTCTGTATGTGCATCGACTACCGCGCACTCAACCGCATCACCATCAAGTCCTGTTACCTAATCCCGCGAGCCGACGACCTACTCGACCAACTTTGCGGAGCCAAGTTCTTCTCGAAAATCGATCTGCGAGGAGGTTACCACCAAATCCGCGTCGCCGCCGAGGATTGCCACAAGACCGCCTTCCAAACCCGCTACGGTAGTTACGAATACCTGGTGATGCCCTTTGGACTCACGAACGCGCCCTCGACCTTCCAGATGACCGTGAACGGAGTTTTTCGCGAACTCCTGGATAAATGCATTATTATCTACCTCGACGACCTCCTAATATACAGCCGCAGCAGGGAGCAGCACTTAAAGGATCTTGATGCTGTCTTCACGCTGCTGCACAAGAATCGCCTCATCACGAAATGGTCTAAGTGCGACTTTCTTAAGCAGGAGTTGGAGTTTTTGGGCCACGTCGTCTCTACCGAACGCGGTAAAATCGACCCAGGAAAATCAAGACCATACAGGAATGGAAGCCGCCGACCAACCTCAAGGAACTCCAAAGTTTTCTGGGTTTTGTCAACTACGTCCGCCGCTTTATTCCCAATATGGCTGGGTTATCTGCACCGCTAACCGACCGATTGAAGGATCACGATTGTTTTTGGTGGGGTGAGAAGCAGCAAGCTGCATTCGATCAACTCAAAATCGCCCTCACGTTGCCGCCCGTCCTTCGCATCTCCGATCCCAACCGTCCATACGAAGTCGTCACCGACGCCAGCGACATCGCCATCGGTGCAGTTCTCCTCCAGGACTTCGGCGACGGGTTAAAACCAGTCGCCTACGAATTACGGAAGCTGCGGGGAGCGGAAAAAAACTATACACTCAACGACTAGGAAATGCTGGCGATCGTCCACGCGTTCAAGACCTGGCGGTGCTACCTGACCGGAGCTGATGTCACAGTGCGGACGGACCACAAAATCCTTACAGTACCTGCGCGCCCAACCGAATCTCAACCCACGACAGATCCGATGGCTCGATTTCCTCGAGTCCAACTTCCACTACACCATCACCTACAAACGGGGTGCCAATAATATCGCCGATGCCTTGACCCGCCCTACTGTCCATACCGCTGCGATACTAATCGCCCAGACCAACCCATTACTTACGGGACTATTCACCCACGGCTACAAGATCGATCCCTTTTTCCGCTCAGCCATCCATCAACAGCATACCACAGCCACCGGGCCATATTTTTATAAGCGTGGTACTTCTCACATTTGGGTGCCAGGCTACGATTTACTTCGTACCCTCCTAATCCAGGAATCCCACGACAACCCTACCTCGGGACATTACGGCGTCGATAAAACGACGAAGATGTTGCAGCGGAATTACTACTGGCCGAACATGGCCGATGACGTGCGCTAGTACGTGTCCTCTTGCACTACCTGCCAGATCATGAAATCGTCGCATCAGCGAGCAGCCGGACTACTACAGCCGTTGGATCCGCCCGAGTGACCCTGGCATCATGTCACGATGGACTACGTGACAGGACTGCCGGCCGGCCCCAGCGGAAACGACGCCATCCTCGTGGTCGTTGACCGACTCACAAAAATGGCGCACTTCATCGCCTGCCAACAGACAATCACCGCCGAACAAACTCCGCAGCTGTTCATCACGAACGTCATCCGCCTGCACGGACTGCCCTCCGCCATCATTTCAGACCGAGACCCAAAATTCACATCGAATTTCTGGCGCCACCTGTGGGACCAATTCGGCACCAAACTCAAATTTTCATCCGCCTACCACCCACAAATCGACGGGCAGACCGAACGCGTTAACCAAACCATGGAGTAGCTCATTCGCACCACCTGTACTGACCCATCGACATGGGAGAAATCTCTTCCGCTACTAGAATTCGCGTATAATAACGCGACCTCAGCCACAACCAATCAATCCCCATTTTTCCTCAACTACGGACAAGACCCGGTAGTACCCTCTACACCGAACATCGAGTCACCAGTGCCCCGGTCCCAGAAATTTGCTGAAGACATTCTCGCCACTCGCGACAAAGCAGCTGAGGCCATTCGGAAAGCTAACCTGGTCGCAAGCCGACAAGCCGATCGACATCGACGCGACGTCATTTACAAAGTGGGAGATCTTGTCCTCCTCGACACTCGCAATTTGCGACTGCCGATCCCAAGCAAACTCCGACCCAGATTCTGCGGACCTTTTCAAGTGACCAACCTCGTGACACCTGTCACTGTCCACCTTCGGCTCCCGGCTGATTGGCGCCATCACCTGGCTGTCCACGTCAGTCTTCTACGACCCTACGTCCCGAGTTCGTCGGATTTGGCACGCAACCGTGGTGTACCACACCTGACGCCTTTGCAGGAACCGACGACCGAGCCCTTGAAAATTCTCGGCCATCGCATCACCACGCAGCTGAACCGTCGGATGGTTGATTTCCTCATCCGCTGGCGCGATCGCACGTCCGAAGACGATAGTTGGGTGCCCCTCGCTGATCTAGAATCACATCCGATTCTAACGGCATATTACCAGCGTCGGAATGTCTCCGATGCCCACGGTCTCGTTTAGGAGGGGGGGGGGTAGTGTAAGGAATTTCCATTCCTTACTGAGTCGCCCGCTACCGCGTACACCCGAACACTTCGACTCATCACGTTCGGCCTACATTTTCGGCCCAACCCTTTCTCGAGTTGTGCCCGACAGCGTCGCCACATTTGCCGAACCTACCCACGTCCCGAGGTTATCGCCCTATTACGTCCACTCCTATATAACCTTGTGCTTTCATGGCAATAGTGACGACGTATTCTCATCATAGTACATTGACATCTTCTAAATCATAACAAATATGGTGATGAAAACATCACGTTGTAATGGTGGTATAAAGCTTAATCGAACATCGAATGTAGTTAACCTCTTTCGATTGACCTCGGGCACCGGTACAAGCATCTTGCCCTGCACCTGCTCTCCCTTCTCCTTCCAGTCCTTCGCTACAAGAGCAACGGCTTTGACAATACTTTGGTTCTCTCTTCCCTCCCAGCCTTCAATTCTCGCTTCCCCTGTCTCTCACAGATCTCCCACCTAAAACCCTCTCAGAATGTCAATGGTGGCCCAAGTATATGGAGCCCTGTTGCGATTGGTGTTTCCTGACTTTCCTAGTTAGCGTCAACGTTTGGGTTACGCCTTAAGCTGAGTTTGCAGTCGTGCGAGGCTTACTTTCCTCAGTGACCGTCACTATGCTGCCGCTGGATAGAATGGTGAGTCCTGATTCGCAGTTTTGCACACTCGCTGCTTTCCAATTCTTTCGAAAACATCGTCTAACCATCAGTTAGTTTCGCCTTCGTTTCCTGTCGTGTTTTGTGTGAAGGCCTTCGGACTTGAACCTCCCAGATCAGTGTTTCAAGTGGACGCCAGTTGATTCTATTCGGGATGGCACCGATTTGGTTTCTGTCGGACCTTTATCCGCAGATTCCGTATCTTCCAGGTATATTTTCGAGGTAGTTGTTCGTCTATGCTTTCGTTTCCTCCTTCCAAATTTATTGTGTCCGCGTCTCATTTTCAAATGGTGATCTTTCTCAAACTCACTGGGTTCCTTCACGCCTACCCGTTGAGTTCTTTCGACCCTTAAGATCTGGTAATGTTTTTCCTTCAAGTTATGTCGCTTCGTCTCGCCTCTGTGATTATGCAAACTGTTATTAGCTCTAGCTGATAAGCCGTGATGAGCAAAACTAGATATCCATCGGATGAGAGGCGCTGACTCAAAAGCTCCACCGTCTGTCTTCGTCTCTTGTTCTCACTCACTCTATCCTTTCTCTCACTCTCTCTAAAAATTTTCCTGGGAAAAGCAGAGGGTTTGAGTTGGGGGCATTCGCGCCGGCGTCCCCCTGGGATTGCATGTGCGCATTGCCCGCTCTGCTGCTGCTGCTCTCCTTCCCGCCGGTGGTAACCACCGTAACGGAAGCCGCAGCAGCAGTAGCAGCTGCTGCCAGCGAGGATCCCCACCCTCCCGTCATCCCCAGGCAGACCAGCCTGAAGCCTCGCATGTGCTTGGAAGCCTCGCCTTCATGCATTCATGTGATGCCTTCTGTGGTTTTGTCCCTCTGTGCCCTCTCCTTGCTGCCTCTGGTGGCTCGTGGCTTGCTGGACGGGGGATCCGCCATACATTGCCTTGAATCCCTCGCAGTGGTTTTAGCGCTTCCCATCTTTCTCTCTTCCCTTGACGTCATTTCTCTCCCTTGCCCTCGCCCTTCCTCTCCTCTTCATTACCACGCCTTCCACCAAATCTCAAGGTTTGAGACCAGTGATTAGATCACAGTTTCAATTAACCATCTTTCGGGACATATCGAGGGTTAACCACCCTCATGATGATGTCAGCTGACGAATGAGGTCTCTACGCGTACCTTTTCTTCGTACGTAATCTTCTTCCGTGTATCCCGCTGCGTCTCATCGATCGTCCATGCTCCTTGCTTGCTGCCGCTGTGCTTCTCTTTGCGCTTTCCGTGATTCGTCGAATCATTCTGTTGCATCTCTCCTTCCCTCCTTAATCCTTTCAGATGTCAATGGCTCTCTGGCCTCGAGAAACCACACGGCAGATCACACGCTGACGTGGAAGGTCCTAGAAGCTAACCTGGTAGCTGGTCGATAATAGTCAACGCCAGTGAACGCTGAAGGGGCTCCAGTCGTCATCTCCTGGCACCTGGTGTTTCGTCTTCTCCGGAGTGCGGACAATATTGCGGGCTGCATTCTTTCTCAACGCGCTCTTCCCTATGGCCCCGTTCCGCTGGTAAGTTCCTATTCCACTTTGAGAACGACCTGCTCTGAGAGGGGTTTAAGGTTTTCTGAGCGAGTGGGTTCTGCGCTGAGAAGGCTCCCCTCTGAGTGAGTGAGTAGGGTTTTGTACTGATAGGGTTTCCTCTGATGCCACCAGTGCATTGTGTTGAGGCCTCAATGATTCAAATTTGCAACCGACCGAAGCATCGCCTGATTAATCAGGCTGTTAATGCGGTGTTCTAGATCAATAACATGAGAGGTCTTGGGTTCTTTCAATCTCCTCTCTGCTGCTTTTTGGCGGAAGAGGAAAGGATATCTTGAATGGGACAAAGTGACTCGAGGTGGGGAAATTGCTCGGCAAGGAGTAACGGGGAGGGAGGGATGGGAGACATAAGGGTGTATATCTAAGGGCCGTTTATCGCCTCTGAGCCCTGAGATTTTCGTGGTTTTTCTTTCCTCTTGAGTCCTATCGCCTCTGTGATTATGCAAACTGTTATTAGCTCTAGCTGATTGCCATGATGAGAAAGACTAGATATCCATCGGATGAGAGGCGCTGACTCAAATGGTTGCTCTCTCTCTCTCCCTCTCTCTCTCTCCCCCTCTCTCTCTCTCTCTCACTCACTCACTCTCTCTCTCTCCTCACTCTCACTCACTCTCCTCATTCTCACTCACTCTCCTCTCACTCTCACTCACTCTCCTCTCACTCTCACTCACTCTCCTCACTCTCACTCACTCTCCTCTCACTCTCACTCACTCTCTCACTCTCCTCTCACTCTGACTGTATCATCTCACTCTTTTTACCCCTGCTCGCAAGCTCGCAATCCCTCAGTTCTATGTTTCTGGTTCACTCAAACGTACATCAAGTCTGTCAGTGCCTGAGACCAGTGATTAGATCACAGTTTAATTAACCATCTTTCGGGACATATCGAGGGTCATCCGCCCTCCTGATGATGTCTGCTGAGGAATGAGGTCTTCTGGTAACTTGAATCATTTAGTGGTCACTCACTATTGGTTGGAACATTTATTTATTACTTACAAATTCTTCCAATGCACAAGCATCTCTGGTGTCATGAAAGGGAGGCACGTACCTAACTGAGGTGTCCTGCTGTTGTCTCTATACTTGGTTTCATTGCAGGTCAAAGGCGGACTCATCCTGTGAAAGCTTCTGCTGTAAGGAGGACCCACATCACACATTGTTCCTGATAAGTTGAAGCTTACAAGTTTGGTGCAATATTAAATGTCGATTTGGTACCCTACATGTAACTGCCGAGTAGTGCAGATGGTGATGTCAAAATTGTTGTCACGACTCGCTTTGACACGATATAAGAAATGAGACGAGGCAATGCAGGAACCCCTAAGCTAATCCTGGTTTGTAGGATGAGACGGTTCGGGTAAAGCTTCGGAGGACCAAGTGTCAAAGCGAGATCCGAGAAGGCACAGAAGAAGGTTTGGCTCGCACGGTCAGGGTACAGTCGCAGCGGTTGACTGTTGGGGTCATACGCCCTGTAGAAGCCTCGGTAATGAATTGCTATATATGGATCCCTAAGTTCCAGCTTCGCTCAATGTGAGTGAGTTTGAGCGAAACAAATGTCAGCTTTGGGACAATGTACAGCTGTCCTTCCTTACTGTTTCGTCGAAACAGTCCAGATATTCGGACAGACTGACATTGCGAAACTCGCCTGCTCTTGCCTCCTACAGACAGTCCTACATACCAGTTGTCACGACTCGCTTTGACCACTCTAGGCGAAAAGTCGAAAATCCTTTCGGCGTATCAACTTGCCACACGTCAATGTCGTGCGGCAACTTCCTTGTTTCCTACGTGACAGCTGAGTAACCATGTGCTGAGAGAAGCTCAAACATTCCGTCCAAAGCACTCGAGCCGCGCGAGTAGCTGTAGATTTCCCGCCAAATGTTTTGTTTGCTCGGGGGATGTTACATTTCTGTATGACGATTTCGAATCACGTGAAATACAAAATCGTTTGGTAGCGTATTACAGGTGTAACGTGACACCAACCTGTCACCGAGCCTGGGTCATTTGGTGTTCGCTTGGCTCGGACCGAACCAATCAACCGCGTCCCACCACCTGCTCCGAAGGTGATGTTGGAGGGAGGCCACCTGCGGCTCCGCGTTTTGTTTGGAATCGTTCAGTTGACAGCTTCCAGCAACAGTTGGGCGAATCATGCATAGTTGGCTGAAGGATGGACACGTCAGAAGCTGCTCGGTGGCCATCGACAGTTAAGCGGTGTTCTTGTTTAGCTAAGAGCGCTGTTTGGCACTGTAGGAAAATCTCATGGAAACGCAGATTTCATTGAAGAGCCCAGCTCAAAACCCGTGGCACCAAATCCATGGATCCACTCAGAACTCACGTTTTTCGGTGGCAGGAGCTATGGTATCCTCATTGCACGTTGGCCACTGCGCCAGCTAAAACTTACCTCGGTAGAAGCTAGGATGGCAAACACGGGATGGTTTTGATGCAGTGGTGCCCCAGCCCACGATTTACGGTAACGGTTTTTGGACGGATGGTTTTCCTGGTCCGTGAGCATCGTTGACTGAGTCCACGCAGGGTCTCCTCCTACGAAGCCCCCTGGCAGCCCTCAGCGCGTCTCCGAAGAAACGAGAGGCAAGGCACGGCCGTCGGATCGTCGAGCCACATGTAAATTCATGCGAACCGTCGGATTGGAACGTGGAATGCATTGCGGCGTCTCTCGGCTCGCCTTGGCTGCACCATATAGTCTAGAGGTTGACCTGTCAACGACGCCAAAATCATTTCTTTCCCATTTCCCAACGTGGGCCGTGTGTGAATGCTTCTCCTCCCTTCTCTTGCCCCACTTATCCTTTTCTCCTCACCCAGCAACCGACCATTTTCTTTTGGTTTTGTTTTTCGAAATCCTTCCAGTACCCACGACCTCAGCGCGTTGACGATGGTCTTCCCCTAGCCTTGCTAGCTCACCCCCAATCTCACCACCGAGAGAAAGCCAGCGCAGCAAAGGAAACCCTACCGTCCATGTCATCCAGCACAGCCTGTTCGTGGAGTCCGCGCATGGACCAATACCAGCACAACCAGCAGCAACAACAGCAGCAGCAGCAGCAGCAACTTCAGCTGGCCTTGTTCCAGGAGCAACTCCTCTTGTCTCCAACCCACAGATCCCCTCACAGACCTCCCGTCAGCAACGACGCCTCTCGTCTGCCATTCCCACCCGCGCTAGATTTACCCTCCGCTGAGTTTTTTCCCGACGAGGCCTCTCCCTGCTGGATTTGGGCGCAGCAGCAGACAACCTTCGCAACGTCGTCGGCGCCAGCAATCCCCGCCGCAGGCTCCGCCGCGTTTGCCGCGCAAACAGGCCCAGCGCCAGCCATGGCGACGGCGGTGGCGACGCAAGCGACGTGGGAGACTGCTCCCGCCGCCAACTGCGGCGCAGCTAGCGCGTTCCGAACCGCACCGAACACCACCGCCGCACCCGCCGCTTCCGCTTCCTTCTGCTCCTCATCCGGCGTAACCTTCCCCACAGCCCCCGCTTCCCCTTCCTTCGCGACCACTCCTTCCGCCACTGCAGGCCTTGCGCCACCAGCTTCCGCCGCTTCCGCGCCTTCCGCCTACGCGCCTTCCGCCTCCGCGCCGTCCCCGCCTTCCCTCCCCGTGGCGCAGCTGGAGGAGCTCCTCCAGGACGAATGCGGAGTCCTCGAGATCTCCATCCCCCAGCGCCGCTTCCCCTCATCCTTCCCCCCATCCTTCCCCTCATCCGCGGGCGTGGGGAGCCTCGCGTCAACCCTCCCCACCGCGGGGACCCCCGCGGATCTGCGCGAGCAGGGGCTGCATCTATTCGCGAGCCTGCTTCCGCTTCTCTACACGCCGCGCTGCGCCGCCACCGCCGCCATCGCCGCGTCGCCCGCTGGCGAGGCGCTCAAGCGCGCGCTCGCGTCGTCGCCGACGGCTGCCGGCGTGTTCGAGGCGTTTGCCAGCCGGCCGCTGCCGTCCCCGCGCCGCTCGCGTCGCCGATGCTTTTCGAGCAGTTTCAGCAGCAGATGCAGCAATGGGCCGTGCCGCAGGTAGAGCAGCAGCCCGCGCCGCAGGTGAAGCAGCCCGAGCCGCAGGTGTCGGAGTCCGTCGCCGCGCCGCAGACGGATGAGGATATGGACGACGCGCTTCCGGAGATCGAGAGCCCGAACAGCGTCGACGTTTCGTCGCCCGACCGTGACTTTGACGAGAGTAGCCTTAACGAGAATGACTACAACGAGGTCGCGGATTCCGCCGCCATCCCCGCTGCCGCCGCCGCCGCCGCCGCCACTCCCGCCTCCTTTGCTGTTCCTATTCCGTCTCCGCCAACCGATCTACCCGCCGCTAGCGCTGTCGTCTCCGTCGCTATTCCTCTCGGCGCTCCCACCGCTACGACTGCCGCGAAGCCGGAACCAGCATCCTCGACGGAAGAACCTTCCGAGAAGGCGCAGAAGGCGCCCGCAGCGGCATCTCCGGCGGCGGCGGCTTCCCCGGCGGCTCCCGCCGAGCCGCTGGACGACGGCTACTTCTGGCGTAAGTACGGGCAGAAGGCGGCGAAGGGCGCGGCGTATCCGCGCGCGTATTTCCGCTGCGCCGTGCCCCGCTGTCCCGCCAAGAAGACGGTCGAGCGGTCGTCGGAGGATGGGAGTACGATGGAGATCGTTTACCGCGAGGAACACAATCATCCACGTGGCACTCTCCCCGGCCGCCGCGTGTCCCCCACTTCGCAGGGCGGTGCGGGAGCTGCGGGCGGAGCGTCCGGCCGCGTTTTAGTCACGGAGGAGATGGCGGGTTTTGCAGCGGGTGTGACGGGATCCCGCCTTCCCCGGTTAAGCCGCGTCAGTCCCAGCAGCAGCTTCCGCAAAACTCCGCTGTGCCGCAGCCCCAGGCTCCCCCCGCCGCCGCCGCTTCCCCCGCCTGCCCCGCTTCCGCGGATCTCGCCGCTTCCGCCTTCCCCGCCTCCGCGGATCCTTCCACCGCAGCGGGGCTCGCGCTGCTGGAGAGCCTCAGCACGGAGGATCTCGCGCGGCTCGTCTCGGCGCTTTCCTCCGACGCTATGGCTGCTGCCACCGCCGTGCTCGAAGCGGCGGTCGCCGCCGGCGTCATGGACAGCAGTTTAGGCGTCGCTGCCGCCGCCGCCGGGGCCGCCGCTGGGGGAGACGCGCACGCGCAGACCGCCGCCGCCACCGCCGCCGCCAAGGATCTCGCTGCTGCTGCTGTTAACGCCACCGCTGCAGTTACCGCCGCTACCGCTGCTGCGGAGGTGGCTCGCGGGCATATGATCCGATCCGCCTCCGACCGCGGAGCTCCGGCAGCAGCTGCAGGTTTGGCTGGAGGTTCGGCAGTAGACTCGGCAGCGGCTCGCGCGCTCCTTTTCCGGTCCGTTTCGGAACCTAAGGAGGAGTGCGATGATAATTCCTCTAGCGGGAATTACGGCGGGGAAGCCCCAGGATTCGCGGGGATTAACAGCGCAGCTGTTGCTGCGGTCGCTGCTCTTGCGCGCGGTTCCGCCTTAGCCGTCGAGCCGTCAAGTTGCAGCACGGGAAGCGCTAATAGCACGGGTAGCCGTCAAAAGCGCCGGTCGATGGAAGAAGAGAACACCGTCAGCCCAACATCCCCTAATCTTCACTCTGTGCCTTTAACGAAGGGTGCCTCCGCCGCGTTTAGCGAGGGTGGGAACGCCCCGGGAAGCATTTCCCCCGCTGGGGGCAGCGGCGGAAGGGGAAAAAGGTTGCGCACTGGAGGGAATTCCGGCGGGAGGGGGAGCGGGGGGCGCGGAAGCGGAAGCGGAAGCGGGGAGCAAACGCAGACGGACAGACGGTTACGATGACGGTCGTGCAGGTCGAGGGAACCGGTCGCGATGTGGTTGGCGACGTGGAGGATGGTTACCGCTGGCGAAAATATGGCCAAAAGGCGATAAAAGCGAGCCCTTATGAAAGAAGTTACTTTAGGTGTAGCAAGGAGGGTTGCGGTGCACGACGGGTTATCGAAAGGTGCCCGGAGCAGCCCGAAGACGAGAGTGTAGCTGCGACACATACGAATCTGCTCGTGACTTATATCGGGGAGCATTCGCACGCGCGGCCGTTCCGAGCCAAGGTGATCTACAAGCCCGTTCTTGATGCTTCTCAGGAACCTTCCCTAGAGGAGAAACCCTCTGCTGACGTCAGCACTGCAGTAAACCCTAATGCTGCCGGTACTGCGTTGGGTTCTCCTGCTGTTCCGCAGACGCAGCATGAGCGAGCCTGTGAGCCGGAGATAACTGGAGCTGTAGGGGAGATGCAGGACAGGGGGGAAGCAGGCAGTGGTGCAGGCATGCAGCAGATGGCCATGCCACACCTGCAGGAGCTGAAAATCGAAGATTTCTCCTTTGACGACCTTCCCAGGCTATGGTGAAGCTTTCTACAGTGATGCTGATGGTTATAACGAATCAGCCAAGGCTGTTCTTATGGCATCAGGGACTGGGTTTCGGGTTTTTGTTCAGGGTTTAGTTCTAAGGCATGTACAGCCTTCCATCCATCCACCCGCTCTGGCTGTGGGGACGGATGGCAGGCTGTACCCCTTATAAGTTGGTGTTCTTACCGTTTCTGTGCTACTTTGCTGGCTAGTACAGCCTTCCATCCATCCGCCCCCTGTGTGTGCGGATGGATGGCAGGCTGTACCACTCTCTTTGTTATGATTTCTGCTATTTTCTATGCTATATTTGAACTTGAAACCCCCGAGTCATTGGTACAGGAACACACCAAACGATTGAAGCCCTTCGGCAGAAAAAACGTAGGGGCACCCAACCAGGGCTCCCGTTATCAGACCAAATCGGTCTGATGGTCTGAAAATCAGACCGGGTTTTTATGTTTCATCTGATTTTTTTACGAGCCAAATATATTCGTCTGATCGTTCAGACAAGTTATAAGAATTCGTCTGAAACATTGTTGGAAATATCTCAAGGACTTAAGCGTTTCTGAAGTGTAACACTGTACTCGAGGAAGATTACAGGGGAGCACGCGAGTCAACGGAGGTTACACGAGGGGGCGGACAAAGAATGCGAAAGGACTCGAAAGGTCGCAACTGGAGGTTGCGACTGACCGTTACAACATCACGGATGGTAACCGAAGCGGCATCGAGTCGCTGTGCGACTCGATAAACCGTTCCTGTAACTGTATTCTACAACTGCTTTCTTATCTTCTATATATTGCTGTATGCTTGTTTCTTTAATCAATCACTTGTTCTCACATACTAGTACAAGGGTTCAACTGCCTCAACTTCCGCTGCACTACTCCCAATCTCAAGTCTCTACAGCTGGGACTTAGTCTCTGCAAAAGATCCTAAGGGCTTTTTCAGCCCAACATGGTATGAGAGCTGGTCAGAGATCAAAACTCCCAGCAACTACACTCCATCAACAACCAGCAACTCAACTTGATTCAACAACTCCATTGATTACAAGACATGGACAACAAGGGCAAGAAAGTCTCTACGGGCTCACCAGCGCCCAAGAAACTCAACACGGCAACTCTGGTCTGCACACCTCAGGACTGCAGACAGAGACCGGGACTACTCAAGAAACAACGGGAAGAGTACCAGAGATGGTGACTCCGTCTCCCTCTTCAAGTGTGGACCCGAATCTCATGGAGAGATCTTCAGCTTCATGTCACACTTCGACCAGCAGCAGCAGACAAGGACACCTGCGCACTCAACACAGAGCAATGGAGGGAATATGGGATTAGCGCCGATGAGCCTCGACAACTCATCCTTCGGGCGACACCACCAAGCGCCTACCTTTGCGCCTTATCATTCTTCGCCGGGGACGTTCGAATTCATGCCGCCCCGTGCCCAGCCAACAGCAGCTGCTTCACAACAAACACCGAATGAAATCTTAAGTTTACAGGCGCAGTTCTCACACGTGATCAAACTTCAGACATCCTCACCGTTCAACGGACACGACTTCTTTACCTGGAGCTTCGAGTTTGAGCTGCTGATGGAGGCCGCGCATCTTCTGGGATACTTCAACGGGTCCCTGCCATTCCCAAGCAACGGCACTGGGAAGGAACAAGAGATCTTCACGTATCAGTCGCTGCTGGCGTACACGGTACTCCTGAGAAACCTGTCACCACAAGAGCAGCAGAGCATCAGAACGTATCGGAGTTATGGAAACTCCGCGGAGCTCGCATGGCACCACCTCAAATGCCTTTACCAAGCAAACGACAGCGTGACACAAAGCAGACTCATGCAACAGCTGACAACAATACAGATGAAGACCGGGGAAAAGGCGATGCAGTATATGAGTCGCTGCCAGACCCTCCGCGACCGCCTGCTTCGGTGCGGAGGAACGATCACTGAAGAAAGCTTCGTGACACTTGTCCTCGCCGGGCTCGGGCCAGAATGGAGAACCACACGATCACTTCTTCGAGCCCACGGAAGAATTTCGGAGATGCACCTCTGCGCCGAGCTTCACGCTGAACAACAGGAGATGGATCTGTTCGAGGAAAGACAACCAAGGAAGCAACAGCAGTTAGTCTTCTACACTCAAAGAAGAAATGACAACAACTACAACCGACGCAGCAAGCAAGATCAACGCGACAACCGAGGACTCACCATCGTGCCGCCGTTCTGCCACAACTGTCAGACTTCCGGGCACTCCAAGGTCAACTGCAACCGCCCTCGCGTTTACCGTGCAGCAGACCCACAAGTCGCTTCCACTCAAGCAAGTCCTCCAAGGCGCTCTTCAACATCTGCACAACAAACACCCAACATCATCAACTGCATGGTACACATCGACAACTGCGCACCCGCTTCACCACCCACTTACGCACCAGACGAAGAGGAATTCCCGCCGCCGCGCTCGCAAGGACTTCAGGTCAACCCGACATACGCTGCAGTCGCTAACGCCGAACCCACCGGGCGGAACACCTGGTTCTTGGACAGTTGCTGCGGTCAGCACATGTGCTCCTCCGGACGCTTCGTACAACACGAGCGACGCCTCAACCGCGACGTCGTCATCACCGTCGCCAACAACGAAAACCTGAAAACAAACAGGCAAGGCGTGGTTCAGTTACAATCAATGGAGACAAACGTTATTCTTCAGCTCAACAAAGTCCTCATCGTCGACAATCTGGGATACAACCTACTAAGCGTAAGCCAACTAATGGCTAAGGGGATTCACCTGGAGTGCGACTCCTTCTCCAACGAGTTCCGACTTTACCACGGGAAGGGCGGTCTCTTCATCGGTCGTGCCCTCCTGAAGTCCGGTGTCTTCGTGTTGGACTTCGTCCCCGACCGCGGAACTGCCGACAGCGATGGCATCGTATCGTTCGCCGCCTGGACTCACCCACCAGATCTTGATCCCGACTTCGACAGTGACGGCTTCTGGCACTCCAACACCATACCTGCAGCAGAGAGAACACGGGCATTAGCAGTTATCAGACAAGAAAGACAAGTACCAGCAAGCGTCCCAACAAAACCATCACCTGCAGTATCGGCAGCAGGACCCAGCCGAGTACCACCACCATCAACACGAGGACCGCCAACGGAAGCAGACCAACTTATGCCCGCCACACGAGAAGCTTGTCGAAGTCCCGCCTCGGTCGTCGCGTTCTTCTCCAACGCCGACATCTACCACCGCTCGCCCGGTCACCGCGCTCCCGACGACATCTGGCACCAACGTCTCGGACATCCTGCAAACATCACGATACTACAAACAATACAAGCAGAGGTGTTAGAACGTAACGCCCTTCTAACGACGAGCGGCCAAGAACTTCGCCGACCAAGAGCACGATGCTTCACGTGCCCCGAAGCAGATCTTCCTCATCAACCTTTCCCAGCCCATCACAATCCACGCGCACCCACTTACGCTCCGATGGAAAAGGTCTACAGCGATATTCTAAACATGCCTCGAGACGACACCGAAGCCGACTTCAACTACGTCATCACGTTCATCGACGCCGCAACCAGATACGTCTGGCACTTCAATCTCAAAACGCGCGATCAAGCCTTCGAGGCCTTCACCACATGGCTTCCAATCGCCGAACGAGAGTCAGGAACCAAACTCAAGAGTTTCCAGTCAGACGGTGCACTGGAATACCAGTCACAACGCTTCAGGACCTATCCGACGCCTGGTGTCTCTGCCCTATGCTCACCAGCAGCAGGGGGTAGCAGAACGCATGAACCGGACCTTGCAGACGACGATGCGAAAACTGCTTCTGGGGATGAGGCTGCCCAATACACTGTGGCCAGACGCGATGACACATGCAGTCCACCTGCACAACCTGTTGTCCTCGTCATCGCTCCCCAACAACGCATCACCGCACCTGCTGTGGACGGGAAAAAGGGGCAGCACAAAATTACTTCGAGTTTTCGGCTGCATGGTACAATACAGACCCCACACAGCTCGAGCAGGACGCTTCACTCAACGAGCTCGGTGGGGACTACACCTCGGCATCGCCAAACATTTTCACGCGTGGAAGATTCTCGACATACACGACAAAAATACGGTGGCATCACGTGATGTTATCTTCTACGAGCGACTGACGCTGCAGCATTACCTGGACAACATTGCCAACTCAGACGACCCCACCGACGGCTTCGCGGGCCTTCGCTCCTTCGCTGACCATGCTGCCGAGGCTGACGCAGCAGAAGAAGACGTCCCTGGAGCCTCGGCGGCTGCCGGACCACTCCCCTACTGCTCCGTACCTGTTCCACTCGATGAAGATAATCCCCTCGATAGCAACAACCTCGACACCTTTTACCACTTCGCTGACCAAGGCTACGCTACACCACACCCCGTCGACTCGAATATTTCCGAACGCATCGGGCCAAACTTCTTACCCGATCCTGAAGACGGTGATGAAGCAGCTTATCCCGAGAATGAAAACTCCCCTCGACACACAGCCACGGGACTGCAGATCCTAGGACTATGGGTCTCCGTCCAGCACCCGCCGCCGCCTTCTCCGCGCGAGCCGTCGACCCTGTCGCAGGCTCTGGGGGGGGAACATAAGGCACAATGGAAGGAAGCGATGGAAAAAGAGTTAAAAGCTCTGCAAGACCGAGAAACATGGAAACTGGTACCTGCAACGAGCATCAACGGGAAGAACATTCTCTCGGGGAAATGGGTGTACCGCATCAAGACCAACTCAGACGGCTCCATCGAACGATTCAAAGCTCGATGGGTCGTACGAGGCTTCGATCAACGATACGGAACCGACTACACAGAAACCTTCGCTCCAGTCTCCCGTCACACCTCTCTGCGCATCCTACTCGCCATCGCGGCCACGAAGAAACTACCACTACGGCAAATCGACGTTGCAAACGCCTTCTTGTACGCACCTGTGGACGCCGAAATCTTCGTCGAACAACCCCACGGATTCATCGACGACCCTTCAAAAGTATGCCAGCTGGAAAAATCCCTTTACGGGATCAAGCAAGCCCCACGGCTCTGGCAGCAGCACCTTCACGGCCGGCTCGTAAAAATCGGATTCCTACAGCTACCACATGACCAAGGCATGTACCGACTACAGAAGGGAAGAGATTACATTCTGCTCATCGTCTACGTCGACGACCTGCTCTACATCGGTTCTACCACCGACATCGTCACCTGGTTCGAAGGGGAGCTGAAAAGGGACCTGACGCTCACGGTGTCCGACGAAGTTACCCAGTACCTAGGACTGAACATCGTCGAAGACGACACGGCGTTCTACCTACACGCTGGAAAGTACTCAAGCACCGTCGCGAAGAAATTCGGTCTAGCACCGACTGCGGTCCCAACTCCCTACCGCTATGGGAACAACAGTAGCGCCTCCACAAAACTCCCCGCGAAACAAATCCAGGAGTATCAACAGAAGCTCGGCTGCCTACTATTCGCAGCAGTAACCTGCCGACCCGACCTATCCTATAGTGCGAGTCAGCTGGCGACACATCTGAAGCAGCCGCAACAGGAAGATCTCGAAGAACTCAATCGAGCGCTACTCTACTTCGTCTCCACGCCGACGATCGGGCTCACCTACAGCAAGGCAACAACACCGTCCGTACAACTACTCGGATACGTCGACGCCGACCACGCGGGAGACAGCGAAAATCGACGGTCTAGGACGGGCTACATCTACCGACTAGAACCTATCGGAACTATCTCCTGGCAGTCGAGCAAGCAGGAGTTAATCGCACTATCCTCGGCTGAAGCAGAGTATATCGCCCTTTGTACTGCGACCAAGGAAGGACTCTACCTACGAGAGTTACTCGAAGAAGCGAAGATCGCGACCCTGCCCGCCTTCTCACTCCTCTGCGACAACCAATCTGCGATCAAAATCGCGAACAAGGACGGCTTCGCCAACCGAACCAAGCACATCGCCCTGCGGTACTTCTTCGTCAAGGATGAAATCGCGAAGGGGAGACTTCAACTCAGTTACTGCCCGACGACAGAAATGGCCTCAGATTATCTGACGAAGAAATTGGCGAAAGCAAAATTCGACTACTGCATGCTCCTAACCGGGCAAACAAACGTCACCGGATCTGAACACTCCAGCACTCCAGAAACGAAGGGGAGTGTTGGAAATATCTCAAGGACTTAAGCGTTTCTGAAGTGTAACACTGTACTCGAGGAAGATTACAGGGGAGCACGCGAGTCAACGGAGGTTACACGAGGGGGCGGACAAAGAATGCGAAAGGACTCGAAAGGTCGCAACTGGAGGTTGCGACTGACCGTTACAACATCACGGATGGTAACCGAAGCGGCAATCGAGTCGCTGTGCGACTCGATAAACCGTTCCTGTAACTGTATTCTACAACTGCTTTCTTATCTTCTATATATTGCTGTATGCTTGTTTCTTTAATCAATCACTTGTTCTCACATACTAGTACAAGGGTTCAACTGCCTCAACTTCCGCTGCGCTACTCCAAGTCTCAAGTCTCTACAGCTGGGACTTAGTCTCTGCAAAAGATCCTAAGGGCTTTTTCAGCCCAACAACGCATTTTTGAGAGTACCCGCTTTTCTGGGTTTGCATTTTACATAACACCCTGCGCGTTTTTCTTGCCTTTAAATAGTATTCTGTCCTTCATTATCAAGGTTCGCTCAGCTGCAAAAATACGAACACGATTAAAATCGCGTCAGCTGCCATTCGTAGCGCAAAGACGGGCAGAAGAATCAATACAAGTGGCAACATGAAATCGAAAGACAAAAAGTGTCGAGAGGATCTCGACCGTCCATCTTGCTGTTGAACCACCTCGATCGCGTCAGCATGGTCGTGACTCTGTTCACAGCACTCTTACGAGATTGGTCAATGACACCTCGCACTACTGCAGCATCAATCTCCCACCGTTTTCAAAGGCACTAAACTGACCCTGTCAGAGTACGCAATCTCTGTAGCAGATTCCTCGTTAGCAGATGCCCGGTGAAGTTTAGGCCTCAGAGTGCGTGTTACAACCCAAATTCATTTTGCATTTTACATAAGACATGGGTGTTTTATTTTTCCAGCCTACTGTTAACACCCATACGTTTTTTTTATGAAATTTTGACAATACCCTAGGGTGTTATATACGGGGGAATACGGTAGTATTTGTTCTAGGTTTCTCCTTCTAGTTTATTCATTCAGTTCTTACTTTAATATGGCATCACACGTAGGTTAGAATCCCCCACCTGCCGCTTCCGCCCGTACCCTAGCTAGGCCCCGCCGCATCCCCTCTGGGCCCCGTCACGCCTCCTAGCCCCGTCGCGACTCCTAGCCCCGTCGCGCCCCTCTTGGGCCCCGCCGCGCCTCCTAGCCCCGTCGCGCCCCTCCTGGGCCCCGTCGTGCCTCCTAGCCCCGTCGCGCCCCTCCTCGGCCCTGCCGCGCCTCCTAGCCCCGTCGCGCCCCTCCTGGGCCCCGTCGTGCCTCTTAGGCCCCGTCGCACCCGCTCCGGCCCCGTCGCGCCCTGCCTGGCCGCGTCACGCCTGCTAGGCCCCATCGCGCCCTGCCTGGCCCCGTCGCGCCCGCCTGGCCCCGTCGCGGCCTGCCTCGCCCCGTCGCGCCTGCCTGGCCCCGTCGCGCCTGCCTGGCCCCATCGCGCCTGCCTGGCCCTGCCGCGCCTGCCTGGCCCCACCGCACCTGCCTGGCCCTGCCGCGCCTGCTTGGCCCCACCGCGCCTGCCTGGCCCCGCTGCGCCTGCCTGGCCCCGCCGCGCCTCCCTGACCCCGCTGCGCCTGCCTGGCCCTGCCGCGCCTGCCTGGCCCCGCCGCGCCTGCTTGGCCCCGCCGCGTCTGCCTGGCCTCTCCCACTGCCCGCCCGGCCCCTCTTCGTACCTGCTCTGCCTGCCGTGCCACCTCGAGCTTCGTCTACTCTGCTCGCCAGCGCTGGGGCGCCTCGCGGCCGCCGTGCTGGAGAGTGCTGCCGCCGTGTCTCTGCGTCGTTGTGTCCCTGCGGAGCTGTGGAGCTGTGCTGCTGACCCTGCACGATGGTTGACTTCGTGCTCCGACAGGACGACGAGGGCCATGCGGTTGACTTCGCCGCCTGGCTCTCCGATCTCCGCCGTCACCTTACAGGTCAGCGCCAGGATGGCCACTCTTTGGTTGTCCATGTCGATGGCTTGCTCCCCCGCCCCCCCGCACCTGCTGCCCTCCCTGCTTACCCCTCCTCTGATGACCGTGAGACCTTCTCTACTGCTGCGCTTGCCTGTGCGGTCTGGGACTCCCGCGATGCAGTCGCTCAGGTTGCTATTAGCCACGCCCTCCCGGTGTCTGAGCGCTCGCGGTTTACTACTGTTGAGACGGCCAAAGCTTACTTAGACGCCGTTATTGCTCGCAATTCCACACCCGCGTCTGCTTCTGCTGGCCGCTTGCTCTTCCCGATGCTGTTCCCAGACCTTGCAGCCTTCCCTACCGTCGCAGACTTTGCCACTCACCTGCGTGCCCTAGAAACCCGCTATCGCACTGCCAGCACTGCTGCCCAGCTCACTGCGCCCCCCCCCCCCTTTTGCATGACGCTCTATTTTACCGCCATGCGCCTGCCAGACCGCCTCGCTAGTGCTCGCGATCACTTCCTTAGCCAGCACTCGGTTGACCTCACCATCACCGCCTTTGTCGACACCCTCACCAAGATCGAGACTCGCCAGCGCACTATCGCTCAGTCGAGCGGTGCGCCGGCAGTCTCTATCTTTCACGGCTGTGCCCCCTCCCAGTGCACGTTCAATGACGTTTCGGCTGCGGTCGCCACGGCGACCCCTCTCACCGAGACGGCTGCTGCGGTTCACCAGTAGCAGCGCTCGCGCCGCGATGGCCGTGGTCGCTAGGGAGGTAGGGGTGGTGGTGCAGGTGGTGGTGGTAGTGGTGGTGGTGACGGCAGTCCGCCTGAGGGGACTACCACCGGTGGGCAGGGGCAGCAGCCCCAGCCGCAACAGGAGCAGCCCCAGCAGAAGCCGCCGTCCCAGCAGTAGTCGCCGCAGCCGTGGGCCCGTCTCCCGCCTGGTTGGCCCGGCACCTCCGGAGCTAGTGGCCGTGGTGGCGGCCCGACTCCGGTGCTGTCACTTGCCAGTACCAGCTTCAGACCGGGCCTCTTCGCGGCACTCTGTGCCGCCGCCCGCACCCGACCGCCCGCTGTTGCCGATTGGCACAGCTTGCTCCGCCAGGGCGTGCCGATCTTTGAGTTAGACATGGATCAGATAGGTGCTACTTTGCATACCTTGTATTCTGACGCTTCTAGTGTTGCTGGATCTTATTACCCTGTGTACTCTAGTTTAGGTGTTGCACCGTTGTGTAGCTTAGCCTCCCCTGCTGCGTCAGGTGTAGGACTGCCTAGTTTGCCTAGCCTAGTCTCTGCACCGGCTCCGTTCCCGGCCTCCGCCACAGCTTCGCTGTCCTTCACTCTCGACTCCGGTGCTTCTGCCTGCTTCTTCCGCGACCGTTCCGCGCTCACGCCGCTTGCTACGCCTGCTGTTGTCTCTCTCGCTGACCCCTCTGCGGGTCCTGTCGTCGCTCGTAGTTCTACGTCCCTTCCCTGTCCAGCAGTTCCCTCGGGCTCTCTTACAGGCCTCCACGTTCCCTCGTTCTCGAGGAACCTGGTTGGTGTCGGCTGTCTCCAGGACCTCGGCGTCACCACCACGTTCCCCGAGCACGAGCGGTTCGCTGTCTGTTCTGAGGCTGTCTCAGGTTCCCCCCTTGCGACGTTCCCCCGGGACCCGGTGTCCGGTCTGTTTACCCTAGACACCGCTTCCCCTCCGGTTGGTGCGTCCTCCCAGGTTGCTGCAGCTAGCTCGTGTCGTTCCCTCACTCACCCGTCCCTTCTCTGGCACCACCGCCTAGGTCACCCTGCTCTCCCACGTTTGCGTCACATGTCCCAGCACGGTCTTGTCTTAGGTCTCCCTGCGTCGCTCCCTGCCCTTCCTCCCTCGACTGCGCCACCGTGCACGCCCTGCGTCAAGGGCCGGCTCCGCCGTGCTCCTCACTCCTCCTCGCTGCGCCCTGCTACTGCCCCCCTTTAAACCCTGCACCTGGACGTTTGGGGCCCTGCCCCCGTCCCCAGGCCGCGAGGTGAGCGCTACTTCGTTGTGCTCGTCGACGACTACACGCGCTACACCACGGTGTTTCCCCTGGAGCGGAAGGCCGACGTGCCCGACGTTCTTCTCCCGTGGGTTGTGGCTGCGCGTCTTCACCGCGGTCTCCCTGTGTTGTGTCTCCACTCTGACCGTGGCGGCGAGTTCGCCTCTGGTCGGCTTGGACAGTTCTGTCGTGCGGAGGGCATCACCCAGTCGTACAACTTGCCGGACTCGCCACAGCAGAATGGGGTTGCTGAGCGCCGCATCGGCTTGGTCATGGAGGTCGCCCATACCTCCATGATTCATGCCGATGCCCCCCATTTTCTGTGGCCGTTCGCTGTTCGCTACGCTGCTCACCAGCTGAACTTGTGGCCACGCTCTCAGCGGCCGCAGGTTTCGCCAACCCTCCTTTGGACCGGGTCCCCGGGTGACGCGTCTGCGTTCCACGTCTGGGGCTGCCTTGCTCACGTTCGTGCCTCTGGCAAGGACAAGCTGACTGCCCGCACTGTCCCCTGTGTCTTCCTCGGTTTCCCCCTGGACTCGTCTGACTGGCTTTTCTACCACCCGCCGTCTCACCGCTTCCTCCACTCTCGTGACGTCACCTTTGACGAGTCTGTCTCCTTCTACCGCCGCTTTCCTCACCAAGGTCTCTCGGTTGCCCCGCCCATGTTCCTTGCTCCCTCTCCCCCGGTAGCCCTTGCTCCTCTCCCGCCTCATCCTGCCCCGTCTGGTGTCTCTCACGTCACTCCCCTCCCGTCGGTTGTCCTCGTTGAGGAGTCCGCTGACTCTGGTGGTACCCCCGGCCCGTCCTTGCCACATCCCCCTTCCCCGGTGTCTTTGCCTCCACTGTCGCTATCACCGCCTCCGCCGCAGCCGCCGCCGCCTCTGCCGTCGCCACTGCTGCCGCTGCCGCTGCCGTCGCCGCCGCTCTTGGCCCCTAGGGGTGCTGGTATGGAGGCGGGTGTCGTCCTGCGGCTCCTGGGGGTGCCGCCGGTGTTGGAGGGGGTTCTCGCTCTGGGGGTGTTGGTTCTGGGGGTGCTGCTGTTGAGGGTTCCGCCGACGGTCGTCTTGCCTCTGCTGGTCCGAGGGTTCCGGCCCAGCCGTCGCAGCAGCCGCGGCAGCCGTCGCCGCCGGTCTCCGCTCTCCGCCTGCTCGGCCTTCCCTCCCCGAACCGCTCGCCGGTGTCCTCCCCACCGCCTGTTCACCTTCCTGTCTACGGTCCTGTGTTCCCGCCGCCAGACTCATCTCCGGCCCGTCTTCCTCCTCGTTCCCCTCCTGTGTCCCCTCCGCTGTCCCTTGACCCTACACCTCCGTCCCACGTTTGGTCTCGCCGTCCCTCCCGTGCTCGTCCCGTCTCTCCTCTCCTGCGCTCCCACCCTATGTTGCTCCGTTCCCGCTCGTCTCGTCCTCCCCTCCTACCGTCGCATCCTCCCTTGCTGTTGCACATCCTCCGTTCTCTGACTACCTCCGTGCCGCTCGTCCCCTTGTCCCTCGGGTCCTTGCCTCACTTGTTACCGACCCTTCTGTTCCTGTCTCGCGCCTTGACGCGCTTGTCGCTGCTGTCGCTGACTTCGCCTCTACCCGCCGCCTTGACTACGCCACCGCTCTGGTCTCTGACCCTGCCCGTCCTCCGTCCGTCGGGGGTGCTCCTGCCCTTGGCAGTGAAGTCCTAGAGGACAGTCAATACGAGCTTGCTTTCCTTTTCGAGGCTGCTCCCCATCTCTGCTCCATGAGGGTAGTCCCTGAGGGTGACCCAGACGCCTTCTACATCCCGACCCCTCGCACCTACGCTGAGGCCACCTCGGGACCTTGGGCCTCTCAGTGGATAGCTGCCATTGAGCAGGAGATGGCATCTTGGAGGTCCACCGGCACCTACGTCGACGCAGTTCCCCCGCCTGAGGTGAACGTAGTCGATGGTCGGTGGCTCTTCAAGGTGAAGCGCCCCCCTGGAGAGTCGCCTATCTTCAAGGCACGCTACGTGGCCAGAGGCTTCAGTCAGCGCGAGGGTGTTGACTTCTTCTAGACCTTCGCCCCGACCCCGAAGATGACCACTCTTTGGGCGCTGCTACCCGGAGCAGCACAGCGTGACTACGAGCTTCACTCCCTCGACTTCTCTACTGCCTTTCTTCAGGGCAGCCTACACGAGCAGGTCTACCTGCGCCGACCACAGGGCTTCACTGGTACCTTCCCCCCTGGGACCCAGTGGCTTCTCAGGCGCCCGGTCTACGGCCTGCGTCAGGCTCCCCGCGAATGGCACGACACTCTGCGTGCCATGTTAGCAGACCTACAGTTCTTTCCGTCCTCTGCTGACCCCTCACTGTTTGTAATTCCGACCAGACTCCCAGTGGTCACTACGCAGAGCTGGTGGGTTGCCTCATATACCTGATGACTTGCACTCGCCCAGATCTCGCATACCCTCTCAGCATCCTGGCTCGCTTTGTGGCTACAGGCAGACACCGACCTCAGCACTGGTTTGCCACTAAGAGGGTTTTGCGTTATCTTGCTATTACATCGGGCATGGGGTTAGTGCTAGGAGGACGCAGGCCAGTGGTCTTTACTGGGCACACAGATGCGTCTTGGGCAGTCGACTCTGAGACGCTCAGGTCGTTGCAGGGCTACTATTTTAGAATTGGTTCGGGTGCTATCTCTTGGAGATCCACTCGCTCGTCGTCTGTGGCTCAGTCCAGCTATGAGGCTAAGATCTACGCTGGTGCCATGGCGGCACAGGAGCTCCGCTGGCTGACCTTCTTGCTCACAGACTTAGGTGAGCGGCCTAGCTCTGCCACGGTTCTGTACGCTGACAACAGGGCCATGATACTCCTGTGTCAGGAGCCTCGGCTTGAGGGCAGAGCGAAGCATATCCAGCTGCGGTACTTCCTCCTGCGCGAGTTACAGCAGCGCAGCCAGGCCCGCGTAGTTCACTTGGCCTCAGGTGCCAACACAGCTGATATCTTTACTATGGCGCTTGCGCCTAAAGATCATCAGCGGCACTGTGTACAGCTTGGTCTTGTTCCTGTAGCTACTCACCTGTTAGGATCCTGATTGTGTACTCTCTATTATATATACCTGTCAGACTGGCCTTGTGGCCTTACCTCCAGTGGCTGGACTAGTAGTGCCGCCCTGGCTTGCTTTAGTCTTGTTTGTATTCTTGCTGACTGGTCTCCAGACCCCTGCCTCAGTGGTTGGACTAGTAGTGCCACCCTGAGCTTTTTGCTTCTTGCTTAGCTTCACCCCTTGTCTAGCCTAGGGGGTGTGTCAACTTATACATATTAGCTATGTAGAAGTTATAGGCTACACTGGGGTATGCCTTGTCCCTAGAGATCTGCAGCCCAAGATAGCGACGCAGCTCTCCAAGGTCAGTGCAGATGTGTCTCTTCAGCAGCTCGTCCTTTACAGAGGCCAGTGCGTCCCTGTCAGCAGTAGCGGAGACCAGGTCGTCTACGTAGACAAGGATGTAGAACGGAGTCTGGCCGGAATGCACAAACAGTGAGGGGTCAGCAGTGGACGGAAAGAACTGCAGGTTTGCTAACGTGGCCCGCAGCGTGTCGTGCCACTCGCGGGGAGTCTGACGCAGGCCGTAGACCGGGCGCCTGAGAAGCCACAGGGTCCCAGGGGGGAAGGTACCAGTGAAGCCCTGTGGTCGGCGCAGGTAGACCTGCATGTGTAGGCTGCCCTGAAGAAAGGCAGTAGAGAAGTCGAGGGAGTGAAGCTCGTAGTCGATCAGGGAGGGAAGGCCGAGCAGGCGGAGAGCGGAGACCGGCGACGACGGTCGCTGCGGCTGCTGCGACGGCTTGGCCGGAACCCTCGGACCGGCAGGACGACCTCCGGCAGAACACTCAACAGCAGCACCCCAGAACCAACACCCCCAAAGCGAGAACCCCTCCCAACACCAGCGGCACCCCCAGGGGCCGCAGGACGAACACCCTCCTCAACGCCAGCACCCCCAGAGGCCAAGCGCGGCGGCGGTAGCGGCGGCGGCGGCGACAGCGGCGGCGGCGGCAGCGACGGCGGCGGTGGCTGCGGCGGAGGCGGCGATTGCGACAGTGGGGGCGGAGATACCGGGGGAGGGGGACGCGGCAAAGACGTGCCGGGGGTACCACCAGAGTCAGCAAACTCCTCAACGAGGACAACCGATGGGAGGGGAGTGACGTGAGAGACACCAGACGGGGCAGGATGAGGCGGGAGAGGAGCAAGGGCTACCGGGGGAGAGGGAGCAAGGAACAGGGGCGGGGCAACCGAGAGACCTCGGTGAGGGAAGCGGCGATAGAAGGAGACAGACTCGTCAAAGGTGACGTCACGAGAGTGGAGGAAGCGGTGAGACGGCGGGTGGTAGAAAAGCCAGTCAGACGAGTCAAGGGGGAAACCTAGGAAGACACAGGGGACAGTGCGGGCAGTGAGCTTGTCCGTGCCAGAGGCACGAACGTGAGCAAGGCAGCCCGAGACGTGGAACGCAGACGCGTCACCGGGGGACCTGGTCCAAAGGAGGGTCGGCGAAACCTGCGGCCGCTGGGAGCGTGGCCACAAGTTAAGCTGGTGAGCAGCGTAGCGAACAGCGAACGGCCACAGAAAATGGGGGGCATCGGCATGAATCATGGAGGTATGAGCAACCTCCATGACCAAGCCGATGCGGCGCTCAGCAACCCCATTCTGCTGTGGCGAGTCCGGCAAGGTGTATGACTAGGTGATGCCCTCCGCACGACAGAACTGTCCAAGCCGACCAGCTGCGAACTCGTCGCCACGGTCAGAGTGGAGACACAACACGGGGAGACCGCGGTGAAGACGCGCAGCCACAACCCACAGGAGAAGAATGTCGGGCACGTCGGCCTTCCGCTTCAGGGGAAACACCGTGGTGTAGCGCGTGTAGTCGTCGACATGCACAACGAAATAGAGCTCACCACGCGGTTCGGGGACGGGAGCAGGGCCCCAGACGTCCAGGTGTAGGGTCTGAAGGGGGGCAGTAGCAGGGCGCAGCGAGGAGGAGTGAGGAGCACGGCGGAGCCGGCCCTCGATGCAGGGGGTGCAGGTGGCGCAGTCGAGGGGGGAAGGGCAGGGAGCGACGCGGGGAGGCCTAAGGTAAGACCGTGCTGGGACATGTGACGCAGACGCGGGAGAGCAGGGTGACCTAAGCGGTGGTGCGACAGAAGGGACGGGTGAGTGAGGGACCGACACGAGCAAGCTGCAGCAACCTGGGAGGACGCACCAACTGGGGGGGAAGCGGTGTCTAGGGTGAACAGACCGGACACCGGGTTCCGGGGGAACGTCGCAAGGGGGGAACCTGAGACAGCCTCAGAACAGACAGCGAACCGCTCGTGCCCGGGGAACGTAGTGGTGACGCGGAGGTCCTGGAGACAGCCGACAGCCGCCCGCAGAACGAGGGAACGTGGAGGCCTGTAAGGGAGCCCGAGAGAACTGCTGGACAGGGAAGGGAAGTGGAGCTGCGAGCGACGACACGACCCGCACAGGGGTCAGTGAGAGAGACGACAGCAGGCGTAGAAAGTGGCGTGAGCATAGAACGGTCGCGGAAGAAGCAGGCAGAAGCACCGTAGCCAAGAGTGAAGGACAGCGAAGCTGTGGCGGAGGCCGGGAACGGAGCCGGTGCAGAGACTAGGCTAGGCAAACTAGGCAGTCCTATGCCTGACGCAGTAGGGGAGGCTAAATTACACAAGGGTGCAACACCTAAACTAGAGTACACAGGGTAATAAGATCCAGCAACACTAGAAGTGTCAGAATACAAGGCATGCAAAGCAGCACCTATTTGATCCATGTCTAACTCAAAGATCAGCATGCCCTGGCGGAGCAGGCTGTGCCAGTCGGGGAGGTCCGGGGCCGGGCCAAAGCGATGACAGGCGGAAACAGCGGGCGGTCGGGTGCGGGCGACGGCACAGAGTGCCGCGGAGGGGCCCGGTCTGAAGCTGGTACTGGCAGGTCACAGCACCAGAGCCGCCGGTAGACGCCGAGCTGCGCGGACCACCACCACGGCCACTACTGCCGAAGGTGCCGGGCCAACCAGGCGGGAGACGGGCCCACGGCTGCGGCGGCTGCTGCTGGGATGGCGGCTGCTGTTGGGGCTGCTCCTGCTGCGGAGGGGACTGCGTCTGCTCCTGCCCACCGGTGGTAGTCCTCTCAGGCGGACTACCGTCACCACCACCACTCCCACCACCCCCAGCGCCACCACCCCGACCTCCCTGGTGGCCACTGCCACCGCGACGCGAGCGCTGCTGCGGGTGGACCGTAGCAGCAGTCTCGGTAAGGGGGGTCGCAGAGGCGACCGCAACCGAAACGTCAGTAAACGTGCACTGGGAGGGGGCACAGCCGTGAAAGATAGAGACTGCTGGCGCACCGCTCGAGTGAGCGATAGTGCGCTGGCGAGTCTCCATCTCGGTGAGGGTGTCGACAAAGGCGGTCAGAGTGAGGTCACCTGGGTGCTGGCTAAAGAATTGGTCGCGAGCACTAGCTAGGCGGTGCGGCAGGCGCATGGCGATAGAATAGAGCATCATGCAGAAGGGGGGAGGGAGCGCAGTGAGCTGGGCAGCAGTACTCGCAGTGCGATAGCGGGTCTCTAGGGCACGCAAGCGAGTCGCAAAGTCTGCGACGGTAGGGAAAGCAGCAAGGTCTGGGAACAGCATCGGGAAGACCAAGCGGCCGGCAGAAGCGGATACAGGTGTGGAATTGCGAGCAATAACGGCGTCTAAATAAGCTTTGGCTGTATCAATAGTAGCAAAACGCGAGCGCTCAGACACCGGAAGGGCGTGACTAATAGCAACCTGAGCTACTGCATCGCGGGAGTCCCAGACCGCACAGGCAAGCGCAGCAGTAGAGAAGTCCTCACGGTCATCAGATGAGGGATCAGCAGGGAGGGGAGCAGGGGCAGGGGGGCGGGGGAGCAAGCCATCGGCATGGACAACCAAAGAGTGGCCATCCTGGCGCTGACCTGTAAGGTGGCGGCGGAGATCAGAGAGCCAAGCGGCGAAGTCAACCGCGTGGCCCTTAGCTTCCAGTCGGAGCACGAAGTCAGCCATCGTGCAGGGTCAGCAACACAGCTCCACAGCGACACAGCAGCACAGCTCCACAGGAACACAGCAGCGTGGGGACACGGCGGCAGCACTCTCCTGCACGGCGGCCGCAAGGCGCCGCAGGGCGGACGAGCAGAGGAGACAGGGCCCGAGGTGGCACGGCAGGCCGAGCAGGGAGGAGGAGGGGCCGGGCTGGCGCTGAAAGTCGAAGAGGTGCAGTGGGGCCGGGCGGGCGCTAGGAGCCTGGCAGGCGCGAAAGGGCCGGGCGGCACTAGGAAGGGGCCGGGCCAGCGCTAGGAGGGGTCGGGCGGCACTAGGAAGGGGCCGGGCCAGCTAGGAGGGGCCGGCGCGCGCAACATGCCGGGCGGGCGCGGTGGGGCCCAGTGGGGCGCTAGAGGGCCAGGTGAGCGCGGTGGGACCAGGCGGGCGCGACGGGGCCAGGCAGGCGCGACGGGGCCAGGCAGGCGCGACGGGGCCAGGCGGGCGCGACGGGGCCAGGCGTGCGCGGCGGGGCCAGGTAGGCGCGACGGGGCCATGCGGGCGCGACAGGGCCAGGCGGGCGCGGCTGGGCCAGGCAGGCGTGACGGGGCCAGGCAGGCGCGACGGGGCCAGGCGGGCGCGACGGGGGCCTAGCGGGCGCGACAGGGGCCGAGAGGGCGTGACGGGGGCCAGGAAAGCGCTACGGGGCCTGGAGGGCGCGACGGGGGCCAGGAGGGCGCTACGGGGCCTGAAGGGCGCGACGGGGACCAGGAGGGCCGTACGGGGCCAGGGGGGGCGCGACGGGGGCCAGAAGGGCGCTACAGGGCCGGGAGGGCGCGCCGGGGGCCAGGAGGGCGCTACGGGGCCTGGAGGGCGCGACGGGGCCAGGACGGGCTAGGTAGGTAGGGGAGGGGCGAGAGGCTAGGGCGCGGGCGGAAGCGGGCGGGTGGACCTAACGTGCTTGATACCATGTTAGAATAAGATGATGATTACTAGGAAGAGAAACCTAGAACATATACCTGTTGGGTTGTACTTACTAGAAGCACACACCTAGTCTAGCCTATAACTTCTATATAGAACATATGTATAAGTTGACACTTAGCGCCCCGTCGACCCCTCGCGCACCCCGCCGGTCCCTCGCGCTCCACTGGTCCCTTACGCGCCCTGCCGGCCCCTTGCGCCCCGCTCGGCCCTCGCGCCCGGCTGGTCCCTTCTGCGCCCCGCCGGCCCTTAGCGCCCTGCCGAACCCTTGCACAGCCGCCGGTCCCTTTGCGCCATGCCAGCCCTAGCGCCCCGCCGGCCCCTCGCGCCCCGCTGGTCCCTTACGCGCCCCGCCGGCCCCTCGCGCCTCGCCGGCCCATCGAGCCCCGCTGGTCCCTTCCGCGCCCCTCCTGGCCTTAGCGCCCCACCGGCCCTTCGAGCCCCGCCGGCCCATCGCGTCTCGCTGGCCTTCCTCGCGCTCTGTTGGCCCGTCGCGATCTGCTGGCCCCGTGAGCCCCAGCCGGTCCTTCTACGCACCACTTGTCACAGGATCGAATGTGTTGAGGAAAGGTTGCACTATCGATCAGTACAGGGCGCTTTTATGCTTCCAGAGTACATCAGGTAACCAGGTTTATCTTATCCTAGGGGAATAGACCCTTCTAGAAGATAGAATCACCATGCGTATAGCCACGCGAGGCTATTGGCTTTAAGGGATTACAGCAGGATTACGCTAGATAGAGCGCACCAGTACATCCCAAGCCTGGTCGGTGATATAATTATAATAGCAGGATAAACCAAAGGTTAATGGAAAAGGAAGAATAGGAAACCAAATGAGATGGAATGAAAGAGAAATGAAAAAGGAAGGAAATAAGAAAAGGCCAAGTGGTGTAACGGGGTCGTACTCTCACACTTCCCCCCCTCAAAGCTGGGTGGTAGAAGTAACACCCTGCTTGACAAGGTAGTCATGCAGAGGACGACGGGCGTTACCCATGTCGGACTCAGGTACCCAGCTGTCCTCAGAAGGATCATAACCCTTCCAACGGATGAGAAGCTCCACGGTGCCATTCCGACGTCGGCGGTGTGCTAGCACGGACTCGACCTCGTACTCGGGTTCATTGTGGACGAGGACGGGCGGTGGCGGCGGCGGTTGGCGTCCGACGAAAATCGTGTTCGGGTCCCGATAGGGCTTCAGAAGTTGGACGTGGAAGGCGTTGTGAATCTTCCAGGTAGCTGGCAGGCGTAAGCGGAAGGTAACAGGAGTGACCTGTGCTTCAACGAGAAAAGGTCCGCAGAAGCGAGGTCGAAGTTTAGATGGGAGATGGCTGATGTCCAGGTTGCGGGCGTCAAGAAGCACCTGGTCTCCCACCGTGACGGTGTGATCGTTGCGATGGCGATCGGCTTGGCGCTTCTGTTGCTGCTGAATGTCGAGTAGGCGCTTGTGGGTCCGATCCCAAAGCTGATGCATGGTTGTGATGAAATCATGTGCTGGTTGGACCGCAGCTGATGCTGTCAGTTTTTGTGGTGTGGGTGGGTGGCGTCCGTAGCAGAGGAAGAACGGCGTCTGTCCAGTAGCGGCATGTGTAGCATTGTTGTAAGCAAACTCTAGTACGGGCAGGTGCAAGTCCCATTTGGAGATCTCGTCCTCGCAAGCTGCTCGGAGGAGTTGCTCAACAATTTGGTTGAGGCGCTCGGTTTGTCCGTCTGTCTGCAGATGGTAAGCAGATGACATGGCGAGTTTGGTCCCGAGGAGAGACATAAGTTCCTTCCAGAACTTGCTGGTGAACTTAGGGTCTCGGTCGGAGATGAGTGTGGTTGGAATGCCATGCTGTGAGATGATGTATCGAACGAAGAGTTGTGCTGTTTCTTCGGTGCGTGCTGTCGTGTGTGTCGGGATGAAGTGTCCCATTTTGGAGAACTTGTCAATGACGACGAGGATTGCGTCATGACTGCTGGTTGTAAGTGGTAACCCGGTGATGAAGTCCAGGCTAACCACTTGCCATGGTTGTTCTGGGACAGGAAGAGGCTGCAGTAGTCCCGCCTTTTTCTGTTTGCTGCTCTTCATCCGCTGACATGTATCAGACGAGGTGACGAATTTTTGGACATCTTCTGCTAAGTGGGGCCAGTAGTAGTGCTTTGCGATACCGGTCAGCGTCTTGTTGCTACCGAAGTGTCCGGCGTAGAGGACGTCGTGGTATTCTTCGAGTAGTAACTAGCGCTAAGGAGGGTAATTGGGTACCTAGATTTTCATTGATCCTTTCCGGTACGCGATGTCACTGTCCCACTGTAGCAGATGTCGCTTTTCTGCCAAGGGAATTTCGGGGTCGATGGCGTACCCGTGTGTGAAGAGTCCCTTGAGTAGTGGATTCATCCCTTCGACCTGAATAGCGGCAACGTGTGCAGGCCGGCTGCGAGCGTCTGCTTTGTTTTTGTGGCCGGGCTTGTACACGATGTCGTAGTGGAAGTGTGTCTCGAGGAAGTCGATCCACCGGACCTGCCGCCTGGAAAGGTTGGGTTGTGTCTTCAAGTATTTCAGGCTGCAGTGGTCAGTGTAGACGGTTGTTCTTCGTCCTTCGAGATAGCATCTCCACGCTTTGAAGGCGATGATGATAGCCAGGGCCTCCTTGTCGTGTATCGGGTAGTTGAGTTCTGCCCCGTGTAGTTTCTTACTTAGGTAAGCGATTGGTTGCAGTCCATTCCCTTGATCTTGCATCAAGATTGCTCCCACTGCTTGGTCACTGGCGTCAGCTTCGATGACGTAGTCGCGTTCGGGATCTGGCAAAATGAGTACCGGTGCGGACGTAAGTGCTTGCTTCAGCTGCTCTACGGCTTCCTGGTGCTTCGGCTCCCATTTGTAGGGCGTGTTCTTCTTCAGCAGATTCGTGAGTGGTGCTGCGATTTTCACATACTGTGGCACGAACCTGTTGTAGTAATTAGCGAAGCCTAGGAACTGCTGCAACTCCTTCACGTTCTTGGGTGTCTTCCACGTGCGTACGGCCTCGATTTTCTTGGGGTCGACGTGAACTCCTTGAGCGCTCACCATGTGTCCTAGGAACTAGACCTTTTCAAGGGCGAATTCGCTCGTGGACAGTTTGACGTAGAATCGTTCTCGTCGAAGAATTTCGAAGACACGTCGCAGGTGTCCGACGTGCTGCTTCATGTCGCGCGAGTAGATGAGTATGTCGTCCAGGTACACCACCACGCATTCGTCCAAAATTGGTCGTAGAATGTGGTTCATTTCGGCTTGGAACGTTGCCGGTGCGTTGGTCAGTCCGAATGGCATTACCAAATACTCGTACGATCCATACCGAGTTCGGAAAGCAGTTTTGTGGATAGAGTTGTCCGCCATGCGTATCTGCCAGTATCCGGACCGCAGATCCAGTTTGGAAAATACCGTAGCTCCCCGAAGCTGGTCAAGCAGGTCATCAATTCGCGGTATCGGATATTTATTCTTGATGGTCTGCTTGTTAAGAGCTCGGTAGTCGATGCACATGCGCAGGCTTCCGTCCGGTTTCGGTGTGAAGAGTACTGGGGCACCGTACGGCGAAGTGGATGGTCAGATGAGTCCTTTGGCTAGGAGATACTCGATTTGTTTTTTCATGTCGGTCCGCTCCGTAGGGCTGAGCCGATATGGTGCTCGGAAGGTCGGCTTCGAACCCGGTTCCTCCATGATCTCGTGTTGATGCGTTCGGTTTCGCGGAAGCTCATTCGGAAGATCGTCCGGAAGAATATCTTGGAACTCCTTCAAGAATTCCTTGATCTTTCCTGGAGGTTCCGAGGTTCTCTCACTGTCGTTCTCCGCCTCAGTTGCTATTGCCAGGAACCCTGTGTCGGTTCACTTCACGTCCTTCTCGAATCGTGTGAGTGTCTCCACTGGGATATCTCCTGTGTCGTCCCAGTTGGGTAGCAGTACTCTCCGTCCATTGTTGTAGATGCTCGCGGTGCGGTTTACCTAGTTGATCTCGGGGTTGAATCTTTTTAGGAAGTCTCGCCCGAAGATCAGGTCAAGCCCTTTGATGTTGGTGATGGAGAGTGTAGGTCTCCAGCGTAGTGGTCCAATTTGTAGGTGTAGCACTGCTTCGCCGTGTACTGGTAACTTGCTGCCGTCCACTATCGTTGCAGAGAATCCTGAAGGCTTGTACTCTCCCCGAAGTCGGTCGATTACTGCCTTGTCGCAGACGGTGTGTGATGCTCCACTGTCCACGAGTGCTTGGAGGTGTCGTCCTTTGCACATGACCTCGAGCACGAGGGGCAGTCGTTGCTCGGAGTACCCAAAGATAGTTTCATTGATTGGGTCATAGGGTACATCCCAATATTCCGTACACACCTTTGTGTTGCTATCTACTCCTGAGCTGGCAGCTGGCCGAGGCTGCTTGGAGAACGGCTCTTCTCCAGGGCCCGGAGTTTCCCTGACGACTGTGCGCGTCACTGATGCCGAAGAACTGGATGCATCCGTAGGAGGAGTTGGGGGTTTGTGCAGCTTCTTGTAGACCCCCAGCTTCCTCTTGAGCTGCTTCAGCTCCACCGACGTCTTCCCTGGGGAGCGGGTAGTCGTTGTGGGCTGGTGTCGGGAGAGGACGTTGACTCCGTGGAAAGGTCGGCTTCTTTCCACACTCCTTAATTTGGTCCCCAGGTTGTCCGGTACCGGTATAATCTCAACAGCTGTCTGCTTCTTTTGGAGTCCCTCCCGAAATTTCTCCAAGGCTCTAGCCCCTCGAACATCATAAGTTTTCATTAAAGCATCTTTATAAGATAACTTTAACGAATTCTTATAATTTCTTGGGTCTTCAAGGAGTTTCCCTGTCTCGGCAGAGTCTTTTTTCGCGGAGTCGTATTTTCCCTCGGCGATTTTCCCTGGCGAAGACTGGTCGTGGGGTGGAGATTTTCCCCCATCATTTCCTCCTTCTCGCGTCGAATCAGCTTCGTCGAAGTTGATTTTCCCGGAATCCCGCGGCCGCTTTCGGATCTTTTTATTTTCGCCAGCTAGATCCGCAATCACTGGCGACTCCCGTTTTTTGTCTTCTGATTGGCCGAAAGATTTCCGCCACTGTTGCGTGCCCGATACTCTGCGCGTGCGGCCTTTATTTTGTTGCAGTCGAAGATTCGGTGGCCCGGCACCCCGCAAAAATCACACGTGTAGTTGGTGTTTTTCGGACGTGGCCGCCCCTCGAATCTGTCGACTTCCATCGGGTCGGCGAACGTGGGGTGAGCCGAGCGGTCGCCCTGTCGCGTACTGCCGACGTGCGTCCGTCGTGTTCCGGCGTTGACCATGTCGAAGCGCTCCGCTGCCGAAACGACGTCACTGTAGCTCGCGTAGTTTGACGCTGCGACTTGTCGTTTGACTTCGGTCTTCAGCCCGGCGAGGTACGATTGTACTTTCTCCCCTTCGGTCAGGTCGGGAATGCGGTTATAAAATTCCTCCATCTGCTGCGTGTACTGCGCTACACTCCCGAACTGTCGGTGTCGATGAATTTTTTCCCGGGCAAGGAAACTCGAATTTATCGGTTCGAAGCGTTTCAGCAGGTCGGCGCGGAACTGCTGCCACGTGGCTTCACCGTGGATGAAAGTACTGTTGCCGCCAATCCACTCGAGTGCCGGCCCTCGCATCAGTGTCGCCGCGAGTCGTACACGTTGACCGTCCCAGACTGGCGAGCTCCATCCGACGGCTGCGAAGTAGATCTCCATCCCGGCGATCCATCTGCGGGCGTCGGAGTTTCGATCGCTCGGATCGAACGGCTCAGGTGGGCGCGGTTTCGGAGCCTCGAGAAACTGCTGCGACTGCTGCGTCGTCGCCGTTGTCGTCTCGTGCTGCGCTCCGGCGAGTCGAGTTACTCGCTCGAACTGGTTTCGCCACGCTTCGCGATGCGCTCGCATTTCCTCCTGAAGGGCTGCGATGCGCGCGAAGAGCTGCTGGGTAACCTCGGCGTTGTCGAAGGTAGCCATCCTGTTCAAAACACGCACGGAGGGGGTAATTCGAAAATCCCGGAGCTGGTGCTTACCAGAATCGGCGTCGAATTGGTCGCCCCCGGCGGTTTTTCGAGGCAGGATCCCCGCTGCTGCTGCTTAGCTGAGCGCGGTCGAGTGAGAAAAGCTCTGATTACCAAGTGTTACAGGATCGAATGTGTCGAGGAAAGGTTGCACTATCGATCAGTACAAGGCGCTTTTATACTTCCAAAGTACATCAGGTAACCAGGTTTATCTTATCCTAAGGAAATAGACCCTTCTAGAAGATAGAATCACCCTGCGTATAGCCACGCGAGGCTATTGGCTTTAAGGGATTACGGCAGGATTACGCTAGATATAGCGCACCAGTACATCCCAAGCCTGGTCGGTGATATAATTATAATAGCAGGATAAACCAAAGGTTGATGAAAAAGGAAGAATAGGAAACCAAATGAGATGCGGTAAAAAGAGAAATGGAAGGAAAAGGAAATAGGGAAAAGGCCAAGGGGTGTAACGGGGTCGTACTCTCACAGCGGCGCTGCTGTAGCTCACGCAAGAGGAAGTACCGCAGCTAGATGTGCTTCGCTCTGCCCTCAAGTCAAGGCTCCTGACACAGGGGGATCATGGCCCTATTGTCAGCGTACAGAAGCGGGGCAGAGCTAGGCCGCTCACCTAAGTCGGTGAGCAAGAAGGTCAGCCAGCGGAGCTCCTGTGCTGCCATAGCACCGGCGTAGATCTCAGCCTCACAGCTGGGCTGGGCAATAGACGAGGAGCGGGTGGACCTCCACGAGATGGCATCTGAACCAAGGGTAAAGCAGTAGCCCTGGGAGGACCTGAATGTCTCAGCGTCGTCCGCCCTTGAAGCGTCAGTGTGCCCTCTGAGGACCACTGGCGTGCGTCCTCCTAGCACTAGCCCCATGCCCGATGTACTTGCTAGATAACGCAAAAGCCTCTTATCGGCTGACTAGTGCTGTGGCCGGTGCCTGCCTGACACCACAATGCGAGCCATGATGCTTAGAGGGTATGCCAGATCTGGACGAGTGCAAGTCATCAGGTACAAGAGGCAAAACACCAGCTTTGCGGACCACAGCGACCGCAGTGATAAGAGCGTAAACACTCAAGACCGGTACAGACGGGTCAATAATGAGGGAGGCAAGGACTAGGGGAACACGAGGACGAGCGACACGAAGGTAGTCAGACAGAGGAGGCGGAGCGACAACGAGCGACGACGGAGGAGGCAAGGGGAGGAGGGGAGGATGCGACGCGTGGGAACGGAAAAACATGGGATGAGAGCACTGGACAGGAGAGACAGGATGAGCGCGAGAGGGACAGCGAGACCAGATGTGGGACGTAAGCGTCAGGTCAGGAGACACAGGAGGAGTAACAAGAGGGGAACGAAGCGGGATACGAGTCGGGGACGAGTTCGGCGGAGGAAACACAGGGCCGTAGACAGGAAGGGGAGGAGGCGGCGGGGAAGGCACACGCGAGCGGTCAAGGGAGGGAAGGCCGAGCAGGCGAAGGGCTGACACCGGCGGTGACTGCTGCTACTACTGCTCCACGCCGACACCTGGACCGCCAGCAGCACCACGGCTACCTCCGAAACACTTTACTCCAGTACCCAAGAACGAGCACCCCTAGAGCGCAAACCCTCTGCAGCACCGGTGCCACCCTCAGGACCGTCGAGGCATGCCACGACAGGAACCCCAGGACTAGCACCCTCCTCAACGCCAGCATCCCCAGAGTCTACGTACGGCTGCTGCTGCAGCTGCGACGATGACTGCGGCTGCTGCTGTGACCGCGGAGGAGCAGACACCGGGGGAGAAACAGGAGGCGAGAAATGAGCCGTAGGGCCATCAGAGTCAGCCGACTTCTCGACCGGGACAACCGATGTGAGGGGAGTGACATGAGACACACCAGAGGGAGGGGAGCAGGGGCGACCGGGGGAGTGGGAACCAAAAAAAAGGGTGGGGAAACAAAGAGACCTCGGTGGGGAAAGCGGTGGTAGAAGGAAAAAGACTCATTGAAAGTGGCGTTACGGGAGTAAAAGAAGCGGTGAGATGGCGGGTGGTAAAAGTGTCAGTCAAACGAGTCAAGGGGGAAACAAAGGAAGACACTGGGGACAATGCACGCAGTGAGCTTGTCCGTGCCAGAGGCACAAACGTGAGCAAGGCAGCTCTAGACGTGGAACACGGACGCGTCACCAGGGAACCCGGTCCAAAGAAGGGTTGGCAAAACCTGCGGCTGCTGGGAGTGCGGCCATAGGTTAAGCTGGTGAGCGGCGTAGTGAATGGCGAACGGCCACAAAAAATGGGGTGCACTAGCATGGATCATAGAGATATGAGCCACCTCCATGACCAAACCAATGCGTTGCTCAGCGACCCCATTATGTTGTGGGGAGGTTGGTAGGGTGTACGACTGGGTGATGCCCTCTGCACGACATAACTGTCCAAGCCGACCAGAGGCGAACTTGCCACCTCGGTCGGGGTGGAGACACAGGGACGGGGAGACCGCGGTGGAGGCGCGCAGCTAGGACCCACAGGATAAGAATGTCTGGCACATCGGCCTTCCGCTCCAAGGGAAACACCGTGGTGTAGCGCATGTAGTCGTCAACAAGCACTAGGAAGTAGCGCTCTCGATGCGGCCCAGGGACGGGGGCTGTGCCCGAGACGTCTAGGTGCAGGGTCTGGAGTGGCGCGGTGGCAGGGTGAAGAGAGGAGGAGTGAGGAGCATGGCGAACCTGGCCCTCAATGCAGGGCGTGCACGTTGGCACAGGCGAGGGAGGGAGGGCAGGAAGCGATGCAGAGAGACCTAGGACGAGACCGTACTGAGACATGTGACGCAGACGCGGGAGTGCAGGGTGACCTAGGCGGCGGTGCGACAGAAGCAACGGGTGAGTGAGCAACTAACACGAGTAAGCCAAAGCAACTTGGGTAGACGCAGGACCCTGGGAGGACGCGTCCACCGGGGGGGAAGCAGTGTCCAGCGTAAATTGGCAAGACACCGGGTCCTGGGGGAACATTGCAAGGGGGGCACCTGAGCCGTCCTCGATACAGACAGCGTACCACTCGTAACCAGGGAACGTAGTGGTGATACCGAGGTCCTGATGACAGCCGAAACCAACTAGGTTCCTGGAGAATGAAGGGATGTGCAGGCTTGTAATAGAACCCGAGGGAACCACTGGACAGGGAAGGGTAGTGTAGCTACGAGCAAAGACAGGACCAGAGGAGGGGTCAGCAAGGGCTACAGAGGCAGGTGCTACAAGCGGCGTGAGTACGGCGTGGTCAGGAAGGAAGCATGCAGACGCACTGGAGTCAAGCGTAAAGGACAACAAAGCAGAAGTTGCGGCCAGAGGAGGAGCGAACGTGGAGCTTAGGCTAGACAAGACAGAAGGTCCTATGCCTGACGCAGCAGGGAAGTCTGTACTACACACAGGTACTACACCTTAACTAGATAACACACGGTAATCAGATCCGAGCACACAAGAAGTATCAGCATACAGAGAATGCGGGGCAGAACAAATCTGATCAATATCTAACTCAAAGACAAGCACACCGTGACGTAGCAGACTGGGCCAGTAAGGGAGGTCCAGGGCCGGGCCAAAGCAGCAACAAAAGAGGTCATTGAGGCGGCGGAAGCAGCGGGCGGTCGGGTGCAGGCGACGACACACAGTTCCGCAGAGGGGGCCGGTCTGGAGCTGGTACTGGCAAATCACAGCACCGAAGCTGCCGGCCAACGCTGAGCTGCAAGGGCCGCCACCACGGCCACCACCTCCAGTGGCTCCTGGCCACCCTGGCGGGAGGCGGGCCCACCACTACTGCTGCTGCTGCAACGGCTGCTGCTGCGGCGTCTACGGGTGCTACTGCTCCTGGGCACCAGCCCCGATCCCCTTGTCAGACCCACTGTCCCCGCCACCACCACCACCACGACCCCTGATACCACGCCCCCCCTTGGGGCCACGTCGGCCCCGACGCAGGCGAAGTTGTGGGGACGCCGCAGCTGCGGTCTTAACGACAGGGGCAGTCGCAGCGACCGCGGCTGAAATGTCAGCGTACATGCATTGGGAGGGCGCACAGCCCTGAAAGATAGGGACTGCCACAACACCGCTCGACTGAGCAATAGTGTGCTGGCGAGTATCTATCTCAGACACGGCGGTGACAAAGGCGGTAAGGGTGAGGTCAGCTAGGTGCTGACTATGGAAGTGGTCGCAGGCAGTGGCTAAGCGGTCCGTAAGGCGCATAGCAATGAGGTATAGTGTAGCGCAGAACGACGGGGGGAAGGCAGTGAGCCGGGCCTCATTGCTAGCGGCGCGGTAGCTAGTCTCTAGTGCACAGAGGTGAGTGGCGAGGTCAGCGACATTGGGGAAATCGGCAAGATAAGGGAACAGCGTGGGGAGGATCAGGTGGCCAGCAGAGGCAGAGGTGGGCGTGGAGTAGCGCTCAACTACTGCATCTAAGAAATCCTTGGAATTCACGACAACAGTGAAGTGCGGACGCTCAGACAGGGGAAGAGCATGACTAATGGCTAGGTGAGCTACGGCATCGGGGGAATCCCAGACAGCGCGAGCAAGCGCAGCAGCAGAGAAGGTCTCATGCTGAGCAATGGTGGGGTCAGCAGGGAGGGGATCAAGCGCGGGGGGGCGGGGAAGCAAGCCATCGACATGCTGAGCCAGGGAGTGCCCATACTGGCGCTGACCTGTGAGGTGACGACGGAGATCAATAAGCCAGGTGGCGAAGTCGATCACGTGCCCCTTTTCGTCTAGGTGGAGTACAGCGTCCGCCATCGTGCGACCTCAGCGACACAGCTCCACGGCGGCACGGCGACACAGTGGCACAGCGGCACAGCTCCTCAGTGGCACTGCGGCACATGGACACGGCTACACAGCAGCAGGGCTGCACAACTCCCCGGTAGGAAGACCGAGCTGGGATGCACGGGGCCAGCAGAGCGCAATGGGCCGGCAGAGCGCGAAGAAGGCCGGCAAGGTGTGATGGGCCGGCGAGGCTCAAAAGAGGTGGCGGGGCGCTACGAGCCGGCGGGGCGCATGGGCCAGGCTGGGCGCAAAAGGGACCAGCAGGGCGCAAGGGCCAGTCGAGGCGCGAGGGGCCGGCGGGGTGCGTAAGGGACCAGTGGGGCTCGAGGAGCCGGCTAGGCGCTATGGGACCAGTGGGTGCCGAGGGGCCGGCGGGGAACTAAGGGCCGGCAGGGCGCAGGAGGGACCAGCAGGGCGCGAGGACCAGGCGAGGAGCGAGGGGCCGGCGGGGCGCGTAAGGGACCAGCGGGGCACGTGAGGGGTCGGCGGGGCGCTAAGAGCTGGTGGAGCGCGTAAGGAACCAGCGGGGCGCTAGGGACCGGCGGTGCGCGTAGGGGAGAAGCGGGACACGAGGGGCCGGTGGGGCGCGTAAGGGACTAGCGGGGCGCTTAGGGCCGGCGAGGCGCGTAAGGGACCAGCGGGGCGCGAGGGGCCAGTGGGGGGCGTAAGGGACCAGTGGGGCGCTAAGGGTTGGCGGGGCGCGTAAGGGACCAGTGGGGCACTAAGGGCAGGCAGGGCGCATAAGGGACCAAAGGGCGCGTGAGGGTTTGGCGAGGCGCTAAGGGCCGGCGGGGCACGCTAAGGCCAGCAGGGCGCGCTAACAGTGGGGCGGTAGGCTAGGGCGAGGGTGGAAGCGGGTGGGCGGGCCTAACCTACTATGATACCAAGTTATAATAGCAGAATGAGGTAGAACAAGGTAGTATAGATGATAATATAGGGTTTGAATTGTACCCTCTATGAATACAAACCTATCTAGCCTATAACTTCTACATATAAACATATGTATAAGTTGACAGGGGCGTGGTGGCGGGGGTGGTGGTGGTCGTGGTGGTGGTGGTGGTGGTGGTGACAGTGGGTCCGACGAGGGGATCGGGGCTGGTACCCAGGAGCAGCAGCACCCACAGCCATTGTAGCAGCAACCGTTGCAGCTGCAGCAGCAGTCGTGGGCCCGTCTCCCGCTGGGGTGGCTAGGAGCCTCTAGCGGTGGTGGCCGCAGTGGCGGCCCTCGCAGCTCGGCGTTGGCCGGCAGCTTCTGTTCTGGGGGCTGCTAGTACCAGCTCCAGACCGACCCCCTCCGCGGCATTGTGTGTCGTCGCCCGCACCCGACCGCCCGCTGCTTCTGCCGGCTCAACGACCTCTTTCGTCGCCGCTTCGGCCCAGCCCCGGACCTCCGTGACAGGGCCAATCTCCTGCGCCATGGTGTGCCTATATTTGAGTTAGACATGGATCAGATTTGTTCTGCCCTTCATTCTCTGTATGCTGATGCTTCAAGTGTGCCCGGATCTAATTACCCAGTGTTATCTGGTTTAGGTGTAGTTCCTGTGTGTAGTACAAACTTCCCTGCTGCGTCAGGCGTAGGACATTCTGCCTTGTCTAGCCTAGGCTCCATGCTTGCTCCTCCTCCGGCCGCAGCTTCTGCTTCGCTGTCCTTTACGCTTGACTCTGGTGCGTCTGCCTGCTTCTTCCACGACCATGCCACACTCACGCCGCTTGCAGCGCCTGCCGCTAGCACACTTGCTGACCCCTCCTCTGGTCCTGTCGTTGCCCGTAGCTAAACTACACTTCCCAGTCCAATGGTTCCCTCGGGTTCTCATACAGGCCTACACATCCCTTCGTTCTCCAGGAACCTAGTTGGTGTCGGCTGTCTTCAGGACCTCGGCGTAACCACTACGTTCCCTGGTCACGAGCGGTACGCCGCGTCATATGGGTCTGCGTCACATGTCTCAGCACGGTCTCGTCCTAGGTCTCCCTGCGTCGCTCCCTTCCCTCCCTCCCTCGCCTGCGCCGCCGTGCACTCCCTGCGTCGAGGGCTGGCTGCGCTGTGCCCCTCATTCCTCCTCGCTTCGCCCTACCACCACGCCACTCCAGACCCTGCAACTGGATGTCTGGGGCCCAGCCTCCGTCCCTGGGCCGCGTCGAGAGTGCTACTTTCTAGTGCTCGTTAACGACTACACGCGCTACACCATGGTGTTTCCACTGGAGCGGAAGGCCAACGTGCCTGACGTTCTTATCCCGTGGGTTGTAGCTGCGTGCCTCCACCACGGTCTCCCTGTTATGTGTCTCCACTCCGACCGCGGCGGCGAGTTCGCCTCCGATCGACTTGAACAGTTCTGCCGTGCGGAGGGCATCACCCAGTCGTACACCCTACCGGACTCCCCGCAGCAGAATGGGGTCGCTGCGCGACGCATCGGCTTGGTCATGGAGATGGCTCGTACCTCCATGATCCATGCCAGTGCACCCAATTTTCTGTGGTCTTTCACCGTTCGCTGCGCCGCTCACCAGCTTAACCTGTGGCCGCACTCCCAACGGACACTGTTTTTGTCGATCCTTCTTTGGATTGGATTCCCTGATGATGCGTCTGCGTTCCACGGCTGCGTTACCTGATGATACAGTAAGCTTATCTGTGAACTCCCCGACCCCGAAGATGACTACTCTTCGGGTCCTTCTTCACATAGCCGCGCAGCGTGACTGCGAGCTTCACTCACTCGATTTTTCCACAGCGTTCTTGCAGGGAAGTCTACATGAGCAGATCTAGCTCTGGTGCCATCTAGGATTCTCTGGATCCCTTCCACCTGGGACCGAGTGGAGCCTGCGCCGTCCTATCTACGGCCTTCATCAGGTACCCTGTGAGTGGCACGACACGCTGCGCACTACTATTGTTGAGCTGCAGTTCTTTCCGTCCTCTGTTGACCCCCCTCTCTTTGTTCGCACAGGTCAGACACCGTTCTACATTCTAGTGTACGTAGACGATCTTATCTTTGCTACTCCTGACAGAGTGGCACTGGCCTCAGTGAAGGCCAAGTTACGTAGGAGACAAACCAGTATAGGCTTGGGGGAGCTGAGGCGCTATCTGGGCTTGGAGATCTCTCGTTACCATGCTGCTCGCATGATCACACTCTCCCTGTCCCATATGGTGCAGCAGATCCTCCAGAGGTTTTGTCTCTAGTTTTCCTCAGCACAGCCCACCCTTCTACGTGTGGATCACAGGCTCTCTACTCCGATTCCAACTGAGCATGTCGAGGCTAGTGGTCCATACGCAGAGCTGGTGGGGTGTCTTATGTACCTCATGACCCGCACTCGACCAGATCTAGCGTACCCTCTCAGTCTCTTGGCTCGCTTTGTTGCGACAGGTAGGCACCAACCAGTCCACTAGGAGTCTGCTAAGAGGGTACTGCGGTATCTGGCGAGTACACCAGGACTAGGGCTTGTGCTAGGAGGACGGGAGCCAGTGGTGCTCACTGGACACACAGACGCATCGTGGGCTGACGATGTGGAGACGCTCAGGTCGTCTCAGGGTTACTGTTTTAGTCTTGGTGCTAGTGCAGTCTCTTGGAGGTCCACCAGATCATCGTCTGTAGCTCAGTCCAGTTGTGAGGCAGAGATCTACGTTGGGGCTATGGCCGCTTAGGAGCTCCGCTGGCTGATGCTCTTGCTCAGTGACTTAGGTGAGCAGCCTAGGTTTGCTCCGGTCCTGTTTGCTGACAACATGGCCATGATCCTACTGTGTAAGGAGGCTTGACTTCAGGGCAGGGCGAAGCACATCCAGCTGCATTACTTCCTGCTGGGTGAGTTGCAGCAGCGCGGCCAGGCTCGAGTGGTACAGTTCGCCTCAGAGGCCAACACCGCTGATATCTTCACCAAGGCACTTGTGCCTTGTGACCATCAGCGGTTCTGTACTCTGCTTGGTCTCGTCTCCGTAGCAGCACCACTCCTTGTATCCTGAGTCATAATATACCCGCTTGTACTTGTTGTTCTATACCTGCTTGTCTTGCTACACTTGTTGACTGGCCTTGTGGCCTCTTATCTCAGTTGTCAGACTAGTAGTGCTGCCCTGAGTTGCCTTGTTGCCCTCACCAGAGGTCAGAATAGTAGTGCTGCCCTGGTGTACTTTGCCTTTTTATGAACTGCCGCTATCTAGGCTAGGGGGTGTGGCAACAATTATATTTATATTGCTTAGCTAGGTCATATTTGTTTATAGCCTAGCTAGTTTAGTTCTTAGTGAGTACAGCCCTAATTTTGTATGCCTCAATATTTTCCCTTAGTCACATCCTTCCCGCTACTCTAACAGTAAGAGCCCTCCAGCACCGCCTGTACCTGAGTCAGCCGCACACTCGCTCCCTCCATTTTCCCCAATGCATGGTGGCTTGGAACCCGAGGCACTCTCGGGTTCCGAGGCGGTCGATGGTTCCTCCTGACCTGCATTTTCCGTCCCGTTGTCTCCGCCTTCCGAGCCTTCCAAGTGCAAGCGCGCCTCGCTCTGGACCCAGCAACGGCTCTGGGAAGCTGCGCCTCCACGTCGTCCACCTAGTCCTCCTTCTCGCCCCACCTGTGGTGCTGAGGTGCCTCCCTCTGCACCTCCAACTTCAGCTACAGCGGGAGAATATGCCGTTATCAAGAGTCACTTCGACAATGACTTGTCGAAGCAATTCCCCTGGCTCCAACTGCACCGTATGAAGAACGGTCGACCAGCACTCAAGTGCGCGACGTGCCTGAAGCACGCTGATCCTACCGCCAACGCTCCAGTGCCTGCTTTGTGCCACTCTTCTAGTTCCTGGCAAAAGAAGGCATGCGAGATCTCCCTCCAGGCAGTGGCTACGGCTCGTATTACACAGAGTGAGTGCCCACTTGCTGTTTGCATTCACCCTCTTGAGAGGCCCCGCTGTTCGCACTTCGTGTCCATTATGCTACATATATGTTGTACCCAGAGCTTTTATTCATTCATGCATGAGCACGGTGTGCCCTCCCCTCCCCAGATATGGATTCAAGAAGAGCATGCGCACCATCTCTGGGCACATGCAGGAGCAACAGCAACGCCACATCCAAGCCTCTCCATACATGGGCTTGAGCATCGACGGATCGACTGACACGATCCATGGCAATCGCTTGATTCTCTATGCCACCTTCTTCAAGGGCATGTGTGTCGTCACAGAGTTTGTGACCCTGCTGAGCATGAAGCACACCAACGCACCTGCCCTCACGACGACCCTGGTCCACTATCTGCAGTCCAATGGCATGGACCTCCAGAAAATCGCAGGGATTTTTACAGACGGTGCCCCTGTGATGACGGGCGAGCGCAACGGCGTGGTTGTGCGCCTCCGTGCTCAGATTGAGCACCTCGTCAGCACACACTGCATCGCGCACTGGTGAGTCTAGTCATGGCACATTGCGATGCAATGTAGTATCTGTGCTCAAACCGTCGGATGGTGCCGAACTGGTCAACAACTTGCCCTTACTCACCTTTGAACACCACTTTATGTCCACTTCTTGCAGAGAGGCGCTCGCTGCGAAGGACGCGGCTTCTGTGATTCTGGACCTGCAGATGGTGGATCTGGTTATATGTGCGCTGGCAGGGACCCTTAGCCGAAGTCATGTCTGGCACCAGCGCCTCATCGACTTGCAGCTGATCTTCTGCCGCACATCCTTGGAGCACCTCTCCATACATCTCATTTGCTGGCTGCCGCATGATGAAGCAGTGTCACGGCTCGTCGAGGTGCTTCCAGCGACGGTCGCCCTATTGCAGGAGCATGGAAGTGAGCTGTACAAGGTGGTCACCTCATTTAAGTTCAGCTTCATGGTCCGCTTTCTGGCGGACATTCTGGGCGAGCTGAACCAGCTCAACCTGCGCTTCCAGCAACGCCATATTTTTGGCGTCTGGAATCCTCATTTAGTTTGCACTCTATGTTCAACCCTGGTCCATCACAATCTTCTGTGCTAGCATCGTCCCCTGCAGCCCATTTACTCGCGGTGCTAATTCAATTATGCTTGCCTTTGTTGGTGCTGTACTTCCCACTTGCGCAGGTGGATGTCACACTGGTGGCGCAATTGGTCGCGCAGACGAAGAACGTCATCAAGGCTCGCTACATCAGCAGCGTCCCGGGGCAGGTCTTCGGGCACAGGGAGAAGCTCAAGCTGCCGGAGTTCATTGCGGAGCATGGTGCCATGAACAATCGCCAAATGCGGGCAGAGGGAGTGGATGCGGAAGGGAACCCTGTGACAAGCGTCTTCATTCTGCACGAGCGATCCCTTCCCGGCCAGGAGACGGAGGGGGACATCACCGCGTGCTTTGAGATGGTGGTCCGCTATGTGCGAGGAGTCAACGCCCACCTTGATCGCCGCCTGCTGGACCTGTAGAACCTGGAGGGGACAACGTTGTTCTTCGACTTCGCTAACCTTGCAGATGACATCCTGCATGTTGCCGCCTTCAAAAAGTGGTTGAAGCATTTGCACGCTCTCTTCTGCAGCAAACTGTCGAGTAAGCACTGTGAAATATTCACCCACCGTGGCATGTTCTCTGCATTACGCGGTCACTATGTCTGTCTATGCATTGAATGCTTTGTACATTAACCACTGTGATGTTGTCTCTGCACACCTATCCCCCACCCAATAGGATTTGACTTCAATGTGGCTGTGACCGAGCTGTACATGTTCACCTCCGCCATGGTCTCTCAGCACCACGCCGAGGACTTCCACCAGGCCCTCAGCATTACCCTTTGAGATGACAACTGGCAGCGCAGCTACCCCAACATCATGCGCATGTGGCAGGCTGTGGTGGTGCTGCCGCTCAGCAGTGTTGAGTGCGAGCGTGGGATTAGCAAGCAGAACCTCATCAAGACGTGGGCAAGGGGAATCATTGGTGATATTGCCTTGGACACCTCATGCGATGCTCCCTGCTGCAGTATGACGTCGACTGGTTCGACGTCGGGGCCATCTTCCACAACGAGAAGCCAAGATGCCCACTGAGAGACTTCACTGGAACTGTGGCTGGACAGGCGCAATTTGTAGACCTTGATGAGGAGACGGCCTCCGGCAACGCAGGGCCTGCTAGTGGAGGCACCTGAAAAGGACAGCAAAGGCCCTAGTAGATGGTTAGAGCGCTGTGAATTCCTAGTAGTTGTGCGTTGTAGTGATGGTGCCGGATGTATGACTTGATGACACCACTTTGTTAGGAGAAACTTTGCAGGCATGATGCTCTACAGGAGATTGCATGGCTCGTAATCAAAAGTCTAAGGGCAAACAGGGTGCTTTTTCAAAAACCTGAAAATACCCTGAAACTACAAGGGTTTGAAAAATTTCACCCTTTCAGGCAGGGCAAAAAAAATTTAGTACCCTTGTTCCTAAGGGTGGCCCTAAACCAATTTCTGCCCCTGGTGTGGAGTGGTGGTGTTTGCACATGTTGCGTTGTGCATGCAATGAGACGATGTCTAATATGCAACGTGCGTGATATAAATATTGCGATTGTCGTTTTGAGATCTTGCTTCCCATAACGAGCATGTCAATCTCTATTGTTGCACGATTGCATTGCCGAATTGCTCGTTGTATTCAATTTTGTTATATCATGTGACTTGTTTATTGTGCCATGAGTTGCACATTGTTACATTGTGTTGTGTTTGCGACGAGCAGTGCTAATATGCATTGTAACCCACGCCAGCTGGCCTCGCGATCGCCAGCCCCGCGCCCGCTGTCCGCGAGTTAGCCCGCCTCGCACCCGCTAGCCCTGCATTCGCCAGACCCGCGCCCGTTGGCTCCGTGCTCTCTGGCCCCGTGCCCGCCGACCCCTGCGCTCGCCAGCCCCACGCTCGCTGGCCCCTGCGCCTGCTGGCCCAGCGCCCGCCTGCCCCGCGCTCGCTGGCTCCGCTTTCGCCAGCCCCGCGCCCGCTGGCCTCGCATTCGTTAGCCCCGCGCCCGCCGGCTCCGTGCTCTCTGGCCCCGCGCCCACGCGCCCTGCACCTGCTGGCCCCGCGCCCACCCGTCCCGAGCCCGTTGGCCCCGAGTTCACCGGCCCCTTGCTAGGTCGCCCCGCGCCCGCCAGCCCCGCGCCCGCTGGCCTCACGCTTGCTGGCCCCGAGCTCGCTAGCCCCGCGTCTACCGACCCCGTTGCCCCGGTCCTGCACTCACGCCGGCCCCAGCTCCGTCGGCCGCAGCTCCGCCAGTCCCAGCCCGCCCCAGCCCTTGCTATCGTCGAGCCGCGCTGACCTGCCGGCCTTGGCTCCCCCTCTGGGCCGACGCTACCGCTGGCAGGCTCCACCGCTCTCCACCGCACTCCACCTCTCTCAACCGCACTCCACCACACTCCACCGCACTCCACCGCACTCCACCGCTCTCCACTGCCCTCCTCTACTTTCCTCCTTCCCCCATCAGCGGCAGTCAGCTGCTATTGCCGTGGCAATGGCGGACTCAGTGCTCCGCATGGACGCGGAGGGTTGGGGCGTTGATTTTGAGGCATGGCTCGTCGACCTCCGCCGCCAGCTGACTGGTCAGCGCCAGGACAGCTCCTCCCTAGCCGTCCATGCCGACGGTAAGCTCCCCTGCCCCGCCCCGATCGCTGCCCTCCCTGACACCGACACGTTTGCTGAGCGTGAGGTTTCTGGGAGTCGCGCGACGCCGTTGCACAGCTCGCCATTAATTATGCCCTCCCCTTGTCTGAGCATCCCCGGTTTACCATTGTAGCAAATGCAAAGGAGTACTTGGATGCAGTCATTGCGTGCTATTCCACTCCATCCTCGCCCTCTTTTGGCCATCTGATCCTACCCATGCTGTTCCCTGATATTGCGTCCTTCCGCGCTGTCGCTGACCTTGCCACCCACCTCTGCGCACTTGAGACTAGCAACCACGCCGCTAGCACTGAAGCACAGCTTACTGTCTTCCCGCCACCACTTTGCGCTACCCTTTCCCTCATTATCACGCCCCTTCCTGACCGCCTAGCCACCGCCCGCGACCACTTCCTTAGTCAGCACCTAGGAGACTCTGATGCGTTCGCCTGCTTCTCTCACGACCACACTGCGCTCACGCAGCTTGCTGCCCTTGCCACAATAGTGCTTGCTGACCCCTCCTCGGGTCGTGTAGTTGCCCGTAGCTCCACTACCCTTCCCTGTCCGGCGGTTCCCTCGGGCTCTCTTACAACCTTGCACATCCCCTCGTTCTCCAGGAACCTAGTTGGTGTCGGTTGTCTTCATGACCTCGGCGTCACCACTACGTTTCCTGGTCACGAGCAGTACGCAGTCTGTATCGAGGCCGCCACTGGTGCCCCTCCCACCACATTCCCTCGGGACCCCGTGAATGGCCTATCCACCCTAGACACCGCGTCCCCCCCGGTGGGAGCATCCCCCCAGGTTGCCGCGTCCTCCCAGGTTGCTGCAGCTTGCTCGTGTCAGTCACTCACCCACTCGTCGCTGCTGTGGAACCACCGCCTAGGTCACCCCGCACTCCTGGGTTTGTGTCACATGTCCCATCACGGTCTTATCTTAGGTCTCCCTGCGTTGCTCCCTGCCCTCCCTCCCTCATCTGCACCGCCGTGCACGCCCTGTGTTGAGGGCCTGCTGCACGGTGCTCCTCACTCCTCCTCGCTTCCCCCTACCACTACGCCACTCCAGACCCTGCACCTGGACGTTTGGGGCCCAGCCCCTGTCCCTGAGCCGTGTTGAGTGGGCTAATTTCTAGTGCTTGTCGAAGTCTACACGCGCTTTAGCACGGTTTCCTCTAGAGCGTAAGGCCAACATGCCTAACGTTCTTATCCCATGGGTTGTAGCTACGTGCGTCCACCGCGGCCTCCTTGTGCTGCGTCTTCACTCTGACTGTGGCGGCGAGTTCGCCTCTGGTCAGCTTGGCCAATTCTGTCGTGCAGAGGACATCACCCAGTCGTACACCCTGCTGGACTCCCCGCAGCAAAATGGGGTCGCTGAGCGACGCATCGGTTTGGTCATGGAGGTGGCTAGTACCTCCATCATTCATGCCGGTGCAACCCATTTTCTGTGGCCGTTCGCTGTTCACTACGACGCTCACCAGCTTAACCTGTGGCCTCACTCCCAGCGGCCGCAGGTTTCGCAAACCCTTCTCTAGACTGGGTTACCTGGTGACGTGTCTGCTTTCCACGTCGGGGGTTGCCTTGCTCACATTCGTGCCTCCAGCACAAACAAGCTTACTGCCCGCACCATCTCTTGTGTCTTCCTTGGTTTCCCCCTAGACGCGTCTGACTAGCACTTTTACCACCTGCTGTCTCACCGTTTCTTTCACTCTCGTGCCGTCACTATTTACGAGTCTATCTTCTTCTACACCCGATTTCCCCACCGAGGTCTCCTGGTTGCCCCTCACCTGTTCCTGATCCCCATTTCCTGGGTAGCCCCAACTCCTCTTCCTCCCCATCTTGCCTTGTCTGGTGTGTCTCACGTCACTCCCCTCCCATCGGTTGTCCCGGCGGAGGAGTCGGCTGACTCCGGGAGACCTGCAGCTTCGGTTTCGCCGCCCGTCTCTGCCCCGGTGTCTCCTCCTTCGCCGCCACCGCAGCAGCCGCTGTCGTCGCTACAGCAGCAGCAGCCATCTCTGCCATCGCAGCCACAGCAGTAGCTACCGTCGCCGCCACCTCCGCCACTGCCACCGCAGGGGTCTGCGAGCTCTGGTGGTGTGGGTGTTGAGGAGGGTACTAGTCCTGGGGGTACTGTCGTGGCCTGTCCTGGCAGTACTTGGGGTGGCACCGGTGCTAGAGAGTGTTCTTGTTCTGCGGGTGATGTTGTGGAGCATCTCGACAGTGGCCGCGGTGCAACTGGAGGTTCTGGTGTCAGTGTGGAGCAGCAACAGCAGTCGCCGCCGATGTTCGCCCTTCGCCTCCTCAGACTTCCTCCCCTACCCACCCGCTTGCGCCTCCCCCGCCTGTCTATGGCCATGTGTTTCCTCAGCCGGACTCGTCTTCGGCTCGTTTCCCCCCTCGTTCTTCAGCTGTGTCACCTCCTGTGTCTCCATACCCGACGCCTCCCTCTCATTTCTGGTCTCGCCGTCCCTCTTGTGCTCGTCCTGTCTCTCCTGTTTAGTACTCTCACCCTTTGTTGCTCCGTTCTCACGTGCCTCGTCCTCCCCTCCTCCTATCGCCTCCTTCGTCGTCACTTGTTGCTCCGCCTCCCCTGTCTGACTTCCTCCGTGCAGCTAGTCCTCTCGTTCCTCATGTCCTTGCCTCCCTTGTTACCGACCAGTCCGTTCCAGTCTCCAGTCTTGATGTGCTTGTCGCTTTCGTCACTGACTTTGCCTCTATGCGCTGCCTTGACTACACCACTGCTCTGGTCTCTGACCCTGCCCGTCCTCCGTCCGTCGGGGGTGCCCTTGCCCTTGGCAGTGACGTCCTGGAGGAGCGGCAGTACGAGCTTGCTTTCCTGTCCGAGGCCGCTCCTCATCTCATCTCCATGCTGCTATTCCGTGAGGGTGACTTAAAGTAGACTGTGAGAGTACGACCCCGTTACACTTCTTTCTCATTTCCATGTTTCTCCTCCATCTCATTCTCCATTTTTTACTGATTCGTTTAGTCTTCATCCTATTCTCGTTTGGATTCCTATTCCTTCTTTTCCACCAACCCTCAAAGGAGGCTAAGAGCGATCAAAATTCTGACGTTCGAAGATGGATCGCCGGCATGGAGATCTATTCGCAGCCATCGGATGGAGCTCGCCAGTCTGGGATGGTCAACGCGTACGACTCGTGGGGACACTGATGTGAGGGCCGGCACTCTAGTGGGTCGGTGGCAACAGTACCTTCATCCACGGCGAAGCCACGTGGTAGCAGTTCCGCACCGACTTGCTGAAATGTTTCGAGCCGATAAATTCGGGTTTCCTTGCCCGGGAAAAATATCATCGCCATCGACAGTTCGGGAGTGTAGCACAGTAGACGTAGCAGATGAAAGAATTTTATGACCGCATTCTCGACCTGACCGAAGGGGAAAACTACAGTGGTATATTGCCGGGCTGAAGACCGAAGTCAGGTAGTGGCGACAAATTACGCGAGCTATAGTGACGTCGTATGGACATCGGAGCAGTTTGACATGGTCAACGCCGGGACACGACGGGCACACGTCGGCAGTACATGACAAGGCGACTGTTCAGCTCACCCCACGTTTGCCGACCCGATGGAAATCGACAGGTTTGACGGGTGGCCACGTCCGAAAAGGACCAACTTCACGTGTGATTTTTGTGAGGCGCCAGGCCATCGAATCTTTGACTGCAACAAAATGAAAGCCGAACATGCAGAGTATCAGGCACGCAATAGTGGTGGAAGTTCTTCGGCCAATTAGAAGACATAAAACAGAAATCGCCAGTGATTGCGGATCTAGATGGCAGAAAAGACAGAATCCGAAAACGGCCACGGGAATCCGGAAAAATCAACTCCGACGAAGCTGATTCGACACAAGCAGGACAAAATGATGGGGGAAAATCTCCACCTCATGACTAGTCTTCGCCAGAGAATTTCCAAGAAAAATTATGACTCCTCAAAAAAGAACTCTACCGAGACGGGGAAACTCCTCGAAGACCCAAGAAATTATAAGGATTCGTTAAAGTTACCTTATGCAGATGCTTTAATGAAAGCTTAAGATTCTTGAGGGGCTAGAGCCTTGGAGAAATTTCGGGAGGGACTTCAGATGAAGCAGGAAATTGTGGAGATTGTACCGGTACTTGGGGACAAAATTAAGGAGTTTGGAAAGAAGCCGACCTTTCCACTGAGTCATCATCCTCTCCCGACACCAGACCACAACGATTACCCGTTCCCCAGGGAAGACGTCGGTGGGGCTGAAGCAGCTCAAGAGGAAGTTGGGGGTCTACAAGAAGCTGCAAAAACCCCTAACTCCTCCTTCGGATGCATCTAGCTCAGCAACTTCAGCAAAAATTACGCCTACAGTTGTCAAGCAGACTCCAGGCACGAGAGATGAGCTTTTTTCCAAGGAGCCTCGGCCAGCTGCCGGCTAAGGAGTAGATAGTAACAAAAAACTGTGTACGGAATATTGGGATGTACCCTATTATCTGTTCAATGAAACTATCTTTGGGTACTCCAAGCAACGCCTGCCCCTCGTGCTCGAGGTCATCTGCAAAGGACGACGCCTCCAAGCACTCGTGGATAGCAGAGCGTCACAAACCGTATGCGACAAGGCAGCAATCGACCGACTTCGAGAAGAGTACAATCCTTCAGCATTCTCTGTAACGCTGGTGGACGGTAGCAAGTTACCAGTGTACGGCAAAGCAGTGTTGCACCTACAAATCGGCCCACAGTAAACCTGCACTCCCTATCACCAACATAAAAGGGCTTGATCTGATCTTCAGGAGAGACTTCCTCAAGAAATTCAATCCCGAGATCAACTGAGTAAACCGTAGTGCAAGTATCTACAACCACGGAAGGTGAGTCCCGCTACCGAACTGGGACGATACAGGAGATATCCCAGTGGAGACACTCGCAAGATTCCAAAAGGACGTAAAGAGAACCGACACCGGGTTCCTGGCAATAGCAACAGATGCGGAAGATGACGGAGAGAAGACCTCAGAACCTCCAGAAACAATCAGGGAATAACTGAAGGAGTCCCAAGACATTCTTCTCGACGACCTTCCGCACAAGCTACCGCCATACCGAACACACCAACATGGGATCGTAGAAAAACCTGGTACGAAGCTGACCTTTCGAGCACCATATCGGCTCAGCCCTACAGAGCTAGCCGACATGAAGAGTACATGGACGACATCCTTATCTACTCGCGCGTCACGAAGCAGCACATCGAACACCTGCAATGCGTCTTCGACATTCTTCGACGAGAACGATTCTACGTCAAATTGTCCAAGAGCGAATTTTCCCTAAAAAGGGTCCAATTCCTTGGACACGTGGTGAGCGCTCAAAGAGTTTACGTCGACCCCAAGAAAATCGAGGCCATACGTACGTGGAAGACACCGAGAACGTGAAGGAAGTGCAGCGGTTCCTAGGCTTCGCTAACTGTTACAACAGGTTCGTGCCACAATACGCAAAGATCGCAACACCACTCATGAATCTGCTGAAGAAGAATACGCCCTTTAAGTGGGGACCAAAACATCAAGAAGCCATGGAGCAGCCAAAACATGCACTCACGTCTGCACCCGTACTCATCTTGCCAGACCCCAAACGCGACTACGTCATCAAAGCTGACGCTAACGACCAGGCAGTGGAAGCAGTCTTGATGCAAGACCAGGGGAATGGACTGCAACCAATCGCCTACCTCAGCAAGAAACTACAAGGGGCAGAACTAAACTACCCGGTACACGACAAGGAGGCCCTTGCTATTTTCATCGCCTTCAAGACGTAGAGATGTTATCTCAAAGGACGAAAACAACCGTCTACACCGACCACTGCAACCTGAAATATTTGAAGACACAACCAAACCTCTCCAGGTGACAGGTCTGGAGGATTGACTTCCTTGAAACGCACTTCCACTACGATATCGTGTACTATCCCGGCCACAAAAACAAAGCAGATGCTCTCAGCCGGCCTGCACACGTTGCCGCTATCCAGGTCGAAGGGATGAACCCACTACTCAAGAGACTCTTCACACACGGGTACGCCATCGACCACGAAATTCCCTTCGCAGAAAAGTGACACCTGCTACAGTGGGATAGTGACATCGTGTACCGGAAGGGATCAATGAAATCTGGGTACCCAATTACCCTCCATTGCGCCAGTTACTACTCAAAGAATGCCACGATATCCTATACGTGGGACACTTCGGTAGCAACAAGACGCTCATCGGTATTGCAAAGCACTACTACTGGCCCCACGTGGCAGACGATGTCCAACAATTCTTCACATCGTGCGATACATGTCAGCGGTAAAGAATAGCAAGCAGAAAAAGGTAGGACTACTACAGCCTCTTCCTTTCCCAGAACAACCATGGCAAGTGGTGAGCCTGGACTTCATCACCGTGTTACCGACTACCACAAGCGGTCATGACGTAATCCTCATCGTCATCAACAAATTCTCCAAAGTGGGACACTTCATCCCAAGACAATCGACAGCACGCACCGAGGAGACCGCATGAGTATTTGTTCGCTACATCATCTCCCAACATGGCATTCTAGCCATACTCATCTCCAACCGAGACCCCAAGTTCACCAGCAAGTTCTGGAAGGAATTGATGTCTTTGCTCGGGACCAAACTCACTATGTGATCCGCCTACCATCCGCAGACAAACAGCCAGACCGAGCGTCTCAACCAAATTGTAGAGCAACTACTCCGCGCAGAATGCAAGGACAAAATCTCAAAGTGGGACTTGCATCCACCCGTCCTGGAGTTTGCCTACAACAACTCCACTCACGCTGCTACTGGAGAGACGCCGTTCTTCCTCTGTTATGGACGCCACCCGCTCATGCCATAGAAACCGACCGTATCAGCCACAGTCCAACCCGCACACGACTTCATCACGACCATGCATTAGCTTTGGGATCGGACCCACACATGCCTCCTCGACATTCAGCAACAACAGAAACGCCAGGCCAATCGCCACCGCACTGACCACACCATCACCATGGGAGACCAGGTTCTACTCAACGCTTGCAATCTCGACATCAGTCATCTCCCATCCAAACTATGACCTCGCTCCTGCAGGCCCTTCCTCGTCGAATCACAGGTCACTCCTGTTACCTTCTGCTTACGCGTGCCAGCTACCTGGAAGATTCACAATGATGTCCAATTTCTGAAGCCATATCACGATCCTAACACGGTCTTCATCGGACGCCAAATGCCACTGCCGCCGCCCGTCCTCGTCCACAATGAACCCAAGTACGAGGTCGAGTCGGTGCTCGCACACCGCCGTCGTCGGAATGGCACCGTGGAGCTACTTATTCGTTGGAAGGGTTATGATTCTTTTGAGGATAGCGGGGTTTCTGACTCTGCGATGAGTAACGCTCATCGTCCTCTTCGCGACTACCTTCTCAATCAGGGTGTTACTTCTACCTCCAAGCTTTGAGGGGGGGAAGTGTGAGTGTACGACACCGTTACACTTCTTTCTCATTCCCATCTTTCTCCTCTATCTCATTCTCCTTCTTCTACTAATTCATTTAGTCTTTATCTCATCTCGAGGTCGCCTAAGCGTAAGTGCGAGGGGTCGGGGTGTCAAGGGCGTCTGGGTCACCCTCAGAGACTAGCAGCATGGAGCAAAGATGGGGAGCGGCCTCAAACAGGAAAGCTAGCTCGTAATGCCTGTCCTCTAGGACGTCATTGCCAAGGGAAGGTGCACCCCCGATGGACGGAGGATGGGCAGGGTTAGAGGCCAGAGTTGTGGCATAGTCAAGGCGGCGGGTAGTGGCAAAGTCAACGATGGCTGCGACAAGAGCTTCAAGATAGGAGACAAGAACGGACGGGTCGGTAAGAAGAGAGGCGAGAACGCGAGAAACAAGCGGACTAGCGTTACAGAGGAAGTCAAAGAGAGGGGGCAGAGAGACAATAAGCGACGACTGAGGAGGCGATGGTAGAAAAGAGGAGCACGAGACGTGTGAGAGCGAAGCAACATAGGGTGAGAGCGTTGGTCGAGAGAAACAGGACGAGCACGACAGGCATCGTGAGACCACCAGCGGGAGGGTGGGGTCAGGTCAGGAGACAAGGGAGGAGACTTAGGAGGAGAACGGGGGGGGAAACGAGCCGGGGAAGAGTCCAGCGGAGGAAACACAGGGCCGCAGATAGGCAGGGGAAGCGACGACGGGGGAGGCACAGGTGGGCCGTCGGGGGAAGGAAGACCGAGGAGGTGAAGGGCGGACACCGGCAGCTACTGCTGCTGGTGCTCCACGCCGACGCTAGAACCTCCAGCCGCACACCGGCTACCTCCAGGACGCCCCACTCCAGCACCAATAGAACGAGAACCCCCTCCACCATCGGTGCCACCACCATGACCGCTGGGACAAGCCAAGACAGTAGCCCTAGGACAAGCACCCTCCTCAACGCCCCCACACCTAGAGCTCGCGGACCCTTGCGGCGGCTGCGGCTGCAGCGGCGGCGACTGCGGCTGCTGTTGTGGCTATGACGGCAGCAACGGTGGCTGCTGCTACGGCAGCGACGGCGGCGGCGGCGGAGGAGGAGACACTGGGGTGGAGACAGGCGGCAAAAACGGAGCTGCAGGGCCCCCAGAGTCATCCGACTCCTCTACAGGGACAACCGACGGGAGGGGAGTGACGTGAGGCACACAAGACAGGGCAGGACGGGGAGGAAGTGGAGCATGGGCTACTGGGGGAATGGGGACCAGGAACAGGGGGGGGGCAACCGGGAGACCTCGGTGGGGAAAGCGGGTGTAGAAGGAGACATCACGAGACTGAAAGAAACGGTGAGACGACGGGTGGTAAAAGTGCCAGTCAGACGCGTCTAGGGGGGAGCCAAGGAAGACACAAGGGACAGTGCGGGCAGTGAGCTTGTCCGTGCCAGAGGCACCAACGTGAGCGAGGCAGCTCCAGACGTGGAACACAGATGCGTCACGAGGGGACCCAGTCCAGAGGAGGGTTGGCGAAACCTGCGGCCGCCGGGAGTGTGGCCATAGGTTATGCTGATGAGCGGTGTAGTGAACAACAAACGGCCATAGAAAATGGGGTGCATCGGCATGGATCATGGAGGTACGAGCCACCTCCATGACCAAACCGATGCGTCGTTCAGCAACCCCATTCTGCTGGGGGGAGTCCGGCAGGGTGTACGACTGGGTCATGCCCTCCGCATGAGAGAACTGGCCAAGCCGACCGGAGGCGAACTCGCCAAGCCGACCGGAGGCGAACTCGCCGTCACGGTCGGAGTGAAGACGTAGCATAGGGAGGCCGCGTTGGACTCGCACAGCTACGACCCAAGGGATAAGAATGTCACGCACGTCGGCCTTCCACTCCAGGGGAAACATGGTGGTGTAGCGCTTGTAAACGTCGACAAGCACTAGAAAGTAGCGCTCTTGATGCGGCCCAGGGACAGGGGCTGGGCCCCAGACGTAGGTGCAGGGTCTGGAGTGGCGTAGTGATAGGGGGAAGCGAGGAGGAGTGAGGAGCATGGCGCAGCCGGCCCTGGACAAAGGGCGTGCTTGGAGGTGAAGGCGAGGGAGGGAGAGCAAGGAGTGACGAAGGGAGACCTAAGACAAGACCGTGCGTGTACATGTTAAGCAGATGCGGGAGGGTGGGATGACCTAAGCGGTTATGCCACAGCAGCGACGGGTGGGTGAGCGACCAATACGAGTAAGCCGAAGTGACCTGGGTAGATGCAGGCACCTGGAGGGATGTCCTTACCGGGGGGGACACATTGTCCAGCGTGAATAGGCCACACACCTGGTCCCGGGGGAACGTGGTGAGGGGGGCACTGGTGGCAGCCTCTGTATAGACCACGTACCGCTCGTGACCAGGAAATGTAGTGGTAACACCAATGTCCTGAAGACAACCGACACCAACTAGGTTCCTGGAGAACGGTGGGATGTGCAAGGCTGTAAGAGAGCCCGAGGGAACTGCCGTACAGGGAAGGGTAGTGGAGCTACTTGCAACTACCAGACCTAAGGAGGGGTCAGCAAGCGCGACAGCGGCAGGGGCGGCAAGCGGTGGAAGCGCAGTGTGGTCGCGGAAAAGGTAGGCAAACGCACCAGAGTCTAGCGTGAAGAAGAGACCATCGGTAGTGTCAGCCAGTGGAGGAGCTAGCGTAGGGCCAAGGCTAAACAAGGCAGGAGATCCTACCCCTGACGCATCAGGGGAGCCTAGACTACACAAAGTGGACACATCTACACCAGACAATACATAGTAATAAGATCCGGTCACACTATATTCATCTGCATACATGGCATGCAAAGCAGAGCAAATCTGATCCATATCCATCTCAAAGACCGGCACATGGCAGCACACAAGTGAGGACCAGTCGGGAAGGTCTGGTGCAGGGCCGAAGCGGAGACGGTAGAGGTCGTCGAGGCGGCGGTAGCAGCGGGTCGCGGTGTGACCGGTATGGCCATTCATTGTGCCACGAAGGGGGCCAGACTGGAGCGGGTACTGGCAACTCATAGAGCTGAAGCTGCCACCTGATGCCAAGCTGCGAGGGCCACCACCGGGGCCACCACTACCAAAGCCACTGGGCCACCCCTCCAGGAGGTGACCCTGCTGCTGATGCTGTTGCTACTGCTGCTGCTGCTTCTGCGACTACTGTTGCTGTTGTTGCTGGTTCTCGAGGGGATCAGCCCTGGGGCGCAGCGGTGACGTGCAGGGCCGGCGGTAACTGGGGCCGGCGCAAATCAGGGCCGGCTCGAACTGGGGCAGGCGAGCTGGGGCCGTCGAGCGGGGGCCGGCGAGCTAGGACCGGCGAGCTAGGGCCGGCGAGCGAGGGCCGGCGAGCAATGGCTGGCGAGCTAGGGCCGTTGAGCGAGCTAGGGCCGGCGAGCTGGGGCCAGCGCGCGGCGAGCAAAGGGCCAGCGGCGAGCTAGGAGCCAGCCGCGAGCGTGGGGCCAGCGGGCGAGCTTGGGGCCAATGGTGAGGGCTAGCGCGGTGTGCACAAGGGCCAGTGGCAAGCGCGGGGCCAGTGGGTGAGCGTGGGGCCAGCGGCGAGCGCTCGCGCGGTGCTCGCAAGGGCCAGCGGCTAGCGTGGGGCCAACGGGCGAGCATGGGGGTCAGCGGCTAGCGTGGGCCAGTGGGTGAGCGTAGGCTAGCGGGTGAGCATGGGGGCCAGCGTGCGAGCGTGGGCCAGCGGCTAGCGTGGGGCCAGCGGGCAAGCGTGGGGGCCAGCGGCGAGCATGGGCCAGCGAGCAAGCGTGGGGGCCAGCGGCGAGCGTGGGCCAGCGGGCGAGTGTGGGGGCCAGCGGCAAGCATGGGCCAGCGGCCAGCGTGGGGCCAGCGGGTGAGGGCTCGCACGGCGCATGAAAGGGCGGGTGCTAGGGACTAGGGTGGGCGCTAGGAACGAGGGCAGGCGCTAGGGACTAGGGCGATCTAGGGCGGAAGCGCGGGTGAGGGACCTAACCTAGCGTGATACCATCTCATAATAACGCATTGACTAGAATGAGGCATACAGGCATTTTTTGTGCAATGGTGCTGTACTCTCTATAAGCATGCACCTGTCTAGCCTCTAACAATATATAAATATGTTGACACAACCTAGTCAATAATTTATGTCCTTGGAGTATTTTATGTATTTGTTTCTGGCTACGTACTCCTTAATACTTTATGTCCTTTCCTCCTTTATGTTCCGGTCAATAATTGCAAGGGTACTGACGACAATGCCCTAGCATGAAAACGTTTTTACTTCTAGACGGGAAGAGACGTAAGAATTATTTTCTAATAACATTCGTCCCTTTTAGGGAAATTCTCATCAGTTGCCCGTTTGGCCAACTGAAAGTATAAAAAAAATCGACGGCATCGATCGATTGCTATCGTTTCGACATGTTTTGACCGTTCGATGGTCGCTATGATTGACGTCCAAGATCTCCCAACCAGGGCGCTGCAAGTGCGCGAATTTTCTCCCACCGCCCTATTCGCCATCTTCCCCATCCCCCTCCATTTTCAATCCCCCCCTCCCCCTCCGTTTCGCTTCCCCCCTTCCATCCATTTCAATCTCCCCATTTCCCCTCCATTTTGCTTCCCCTCTCCCCTTAGAGAAGGTTTGTCTACGTGCCCATCTCACCCTCATATCGCTCGTCATGAGTCACAGGCAGCCCCCCTAGGGCGCTGCAAGGGCGCGAAGTTTCTCCCACCGCCCTATTCGCCAGCTTCCCCATCTCCCTCCATTTTCGATCCCCCCCTCCCCCTCTGTTTTGCTTCCCCCCTTCCATCCGTTTCGATCTCCCCCTTTTCCCTCCATTTTGCTTCCCCCCTCCCCTTAGAGAAGGTTTGTCTACGTGCCCAGCTCACCCTCATATCGCTCGTCGTGAGTCACAGGCAGCCCCCCTACACATGCTGCCCAAGGCGACCAGGACAGCAACCAAGACCCGTCCTTTCTGAATAGCTGGATTCATAAATTTCAGCTGGGCTTGGGTTGCACAGGTTGGGAAGACATATCTTAGCTGTCGTGGGGGGTATTTGGGTGGGGGTGATATAACTGTTATATATATGTTTAGGGTTTTGCCAAAATTTTGGGTTGTTTGGGGTCGAGGTGTTCGGGAGACTGTGTCTGATAACCCCACCTAGCCAAAATTTTCGATGTGTTATAGGGTGTGTGGGGTATGTCTCTAGCATTCGGGGACTTGGCCAAAAATTTTGATGGGTTGTGGGGTGTGTGGGGGATGTCTCTAGCATTTTGGGAACCCTAAATCGTACTCTGAAGTGATCAGAATTGGGAAAATGGGCAATCTTGAAATTCAGGTTTGGCCAAAAAAAGGGTCTAAAATTTCAGACTAAACAGACTAAATCGTCTGATAAAATCAGCCCTGATTCGATGCATGCAAATGATCATCCTTCATACCGCATGCATCATGATGTTGGGGGGTGCTTCTTACCGTTCTTCCGCCGTACATCATCGACGAGGAATGATGTGAGGTTCTCATAACATTCTCAAAACGAATTCTGTTTCATAGTGGGAATGTTGTCATTGCTCTTATCATTATATCGTTGTTTGATCGACGATGAATACTAGGAGACTTTAACAACACTCCCAAACCGATGTAGTTGCAGCGTGGTAGTTATGCAAAGTTGTGACTTCCATAATTTACATTAAACAACAAAGACAACCAACAAAAAATGTAACACGACCCTGCCCTAGCCTCTCCCTCCGCATGCACAGGCACGATACTTGCTGGTGATTTCAACGCAGTCGATCTGGCATGCAACAGAAATCGACCCCTCATGGTCACAAAAAGACCGAGCTCGGCATACTTCAATCGCTCATGCACTCTCACGATCTCCTAGATGCCTTTTGTGCTCACCACCCCGACAATACCCTCTTTTCATACTTCGGTCATCCCAGTCTCATACGTCCTCTTACGCTAGTCCCCGCATCTGGTATTGACCGCATTTACGTCACCTCCCTATTCCTGGCTCAAATGTGCACTGCCGCGTATGTGCTCATCCTGTCTACCGACTCCGACCACGCTCTCGCCCTTCTTGCGTGCTTATCTTCCTCAATCGCACCATGGCCCCGAGACCTTGGCGTCTTAGCACATCCCTCCTCATACGCCCCTTAGACCATGAATGCATGCCGAACCCTACATACCTGGAAGCTCAAACTCAGCAACCAACTTAAGCAATTCTCCATCCAAGAGCGGCGGCGCGTCGCAAAAACCACGACATGATTACAAAACCATATCTGCCACCTCCAACTCCTCCAAGCATCCCCCCGGGCCAACCTCCAACAAGCTGCCCTCATCGCAAAACTCACCCAACAGTTTGAAACCTACGAAGCATCACGTGCAGCCGAGCTCGCACTTAAGGCCAAAATCAAGGTGGAAGGTCATCACGAGATGGGAATCTCGTCCCTCCTTGTAGGTGTCAACACCCGGTGTAAAGCTGCGCACATACCCGCACTCCGGGTCGCTTCTAGAGCCACGACCTCCAATCTGGCCGACATGGCCGGCCTCTGCACCACTTTCTTCCAAGCCCTTTACAGCGGAGCCACCTCCATCAGCCGTGACAACACCTTCTGGCAGCATGTCCCCCCGTCTCAACTCTGCCCTCGCAACCTAGAACAAATTTCAGCCCCCTTCTCATTGCTCGAAGTCAACAGAGGCATCGCCTCCCTTGCTGGTGGAAAGACCCCGGGGCCTGACGGCATCCTGGCCGATTTCTACAAACGCTTCCGAATAACCTTCACTCCCACCTTCCTCAAGCTCTTCTCGGCAACAACACATTCCAACGCACTGCCACCTTCCATGCTATGTGGGCGCACCGTCCTCATTCCCAAGAAAGGTGACTCAACATTACTCGACAATCTGCGGCCCATCACCCTAATGAACGCGGACTACAAGATCCTAGCCATCTGTCTTGCTGATAGGCTCCAAGCAGTCCTCCCAACAATCATCCACTCCTCCCAAACTGCATTTATTGAAGGCCGCAAGATCCCTGATACAAGCAATGACATGCTTGATATAATGGACTAGGCCACCACCCGACACCTCCCTCTTCTTGCCCTCAACGTAGACATGCAAAAGGCCTATGATCTGATCGACCGACCCTTCCTCCTAGCGGGTCTCGTCCACTTAGGAATCCCACCCCCCTTATAAACCGGGTCCGTATAATGTACTCCAACACCACCACCCGCATATCGGTCAACAACTACGCCGACCCCACATTCCCGGTCCATATAGGTGTGCGGCAAGGCTGCCCGTTGGCACCTCTCCTCTTCATCTGTGCTATAGAAATATTCCAAAGGCATATGTCCCTCCACCTTCCCGGCTTTGCCATCTCCCGCCAGCAATGCACGTTCATGGCCTGCGACGCAGATGATGTGACAATCTTTTTCAACCCCAACCATGAGCTCCAAACCACCTCAACCGTGCTGCTCTCATACGCAGCGATGTCTGAAGAATATCCTAACTGGACCAAATGCTCCGTCATTCCATACAACTTCCCGTCCGCTCAAATAACAGGGGCGGGTCTAATCCCCATCAAGCCCGACAACGTTGCTGAGCGCATCCGCGATATTTACATTAAACCGGAGGCACACGAAAACATGACATGGGATAAAACCATGGCACGAATCAATACCTCCGCCCGATACCTCGCCCGTCTTAGATGGACCACCACCTGTCGCAAACACATGGAGTCGGAATATCTGAACTCGGTCATTTCCTTCCCGGGCCGCTTCCAGCCTCCCCCTCTTTCAATCACCTCCCAGCTTAACACAGTCGTTGGCAATTTCCTTTCCTCCTCGAGGTTTAAAGACCACGGTCTAGCCACAAGGCTCGTGCCCAACCGTCTGCTCTACAACTCTACCTGGCACGGCGGCAACGGGGCAATCCAACCCGCTGCACAGATTACCGCCCTAAACGAGCAGCGAGCACTCCGTCGCTTTGTACCCACACCAGCAGCGTCCGTAGCTAGGGAGTGCTCCCCGTTGCCCTACAGCCTACACAGCTTCCTCCTACACAAAGAAGTTCTCTCCGCCCTACCTGCTGACACCCCGCCCTGAGCACGCGCAGAGCTCCACGACCATTTGGCCCTGGACCTCATCATCCTCCCCCCTTGTCTCGAAACCAGCTGTCTGCTTGCAGAACCCCTCGCCTTCAACCGTCACATCCTCAAACGAAAATCGAGCGCTTTCTGATTACCATCGAAATCCGGCTTGGCCACGTACTCCGACCCCTCGGCACAGGATTCCTTAGGCCCTCCAACCCCGAGATCCTCCAAGCCTTTCCCACCTCCACTTACCCTGGTGCACGACGAATCGTCCGCGAATTGCTAAATGCCGAACCGGACGAATAGTGGAATACACTGGCCCCTGTGGCAGCTGCATCGACTCTTATTCAACCCGGGGACTGGGTCATTCCCACCGCTCCACCTGCCACAACCCCCTCCCTTATTTATCAAGTCACTGAAATCCGCCTACATTTCTCCATCGTCGCCCGCCCCCACTCCATCAATGCATACCTCCGTATCGACAGAGAGGCAGGTAACTCCTGCATCCTCCCCCTCTTCGCCGTCACTACCGTCAGTGTAAGGGGCTGCTGGCTGGCTCGTCCTTTCTACACAGGAGCAAGCCTGGGGGCACGGCTAGAGATACCGCAGGACGGGGAACCGACACTCGCCGACTTACATAGCCGCCTCTATGTGCAACAACCACTCACACACCGTGACCGTTGGAACGCCGCCCTCCCTGCCTACCTGCCTACCTGCCTCTTCTCCTCCCTGACCTCATACATGAATTCTTCAAAGAGCAAACCAGCCTCCACCGTGACCTCCTCTTCAGATTTTACACCCGCTCACTCCCATCAGGTGCCCGTTTCAATTTTGCCGCAGACAGAGGCATCTGTACACGCTGCTCTGCCGGCGTTACGGAGTCCCTCACACACATTTTATTCGAGTGCGGTGCTGCAAGACCAATTACCGCAGCTCTCCAGCGCATTGCTTCTCGCCACCTCGGAGTCCGCATCTCCACTAAACAATCCCTTTTCCCCCTCCACACCAGGGCCGGGCAATCAGCCCCATGGAGCCTGCTAGTGGGAGCAGCCGCCAAGACCATCTGGAACGCCCGTGCAATCACAAGTTTAACGGGATCACGACCCGCATGCTCGAAGGTCTCCACGCTGTCCTCGCAGCCTTCCAGCTCTACTGCAAAATATTCATCCGGCGGTCTACCACACAGTCCAGGAAAAAACAGCTCCGATCTGCCCACCGAATAAAGCGCGCCAAACAACTTCGCTTCCTCCTCCTACCGAGCGAGTTCTCCCCTTCCATCCATCATGATCTTCGTAAATGTTGGCTCCTCAACGAAGCCTTCCGCCCGCCCTAGTTCTCCCTCCCCTTGCGCCTGCCCTACAGACAAGTTAATGCAGAACGGATGGCATTCTCCCGCCTCTACTATACCTTGGTTTAGAAGGATAACGTGTGTCCATGTGCTCCCTATAGGGTGCTGGCTTATTGCCATTTCCTTTTCTGCTTTGTTTTGTAACATTTACAATTGAAATATAACCTTAACCTTCAACCCCATCCAATAGCAAGGCTCGATGCATATCATCGGATGGGTTGCATAGTTGGTAGATACAATAAAAGAAGAATGCGCTAAGCAGAATGACGATCAAGTACATAAAATGTATAAGAAGTCAATACGTTTTGAATACGTGCATATTAAAGAGTGTTAATGTTGCGCATTATTAGCTACAGCTTATGCCAGTATGAGTATGTGCATATTAAGAATTGTGTAAAAGTGCAGCATGCGTTTGCAATCATTGTTTTACATGTATATATTTATATTAGCCTATCGAAATATATGAATTCTTTACATCACACTCAAAGACTGATAATTGATTACAGACAATGATAGGAAACGGAAGATATGCATATAAGATGAGCATAAGAATTGTCATAAATAAGATACAGTATAATACAACCAACAACGTGTGCTTACAAGACGATGGTTGACATGTTGGGAGTATGGGGGATTTTTCTCTCATATTTATTATAGCCTCGTATAATATTTTCGCCATCTCCAACTTGCTTCCTAGTTTCAGTTTAGGCTCACTTTTGCTGTTTTAAACTACACGGAACCTAGGTCAGGGTTGGGTTTTTTCTCAACATTGTTCTGAACTTGCGTAGCCAATCTTTCTCAATACTTACTAGGCAATCTTCCCCTCACCTACCTACCTAGCCCAGGCTCCGAGTTTAGCATGGAATTTAGAGCCTAATCCTAAGCAATGTTAAAAACGTTTGCCATGGGCTCCCCCCATTGAGCACTTCCAGATGATTTCCTCTTTCTCTACTTACGTCACTTCTCTATTTACTATGCTTAAACTCGTGTCTCCTAGCCTACTTTCCCCCTCGCACATTTCTCTTTTTTTGTTTTTGTTTTTTGTTTTTTTTTTGTTTTTTTCACCTCCCACTCGCCCATCGCCCTAGTCCGTTTGCTGCGTGCACCGCCCCCCTGCCGTGTGCCTCTTCACCTTTGGCTCCTCGTTGTCGCTCGCCATCCAGCCGTCCGTCGCGCACGCCGGTGCCGACTGTCGTCCGCGCCTCCCCCGCCCCTTGCGTGCACTGCGCCTCCTCCCCCTCTGCCCTCGTCTCCCTTCCTCCTCCTCCCTCGCCGTTGCGCATCCTCGTCGTCCTCCCGCCACGCGCCGCTCTCCGCGCCACCCGCGCGCCTCTTGCGCGCTATCTCCGCGCCACCTCAGCACCACCCGCACCTCACCTCCCTACTCCTCCTTTCTCTCCTTCCCTTCACAACTCTTCGCTCGCCTTCTCCGGTTACATAGCACGTGAGATTTCTTGTGTAGTTACATAGCATGGTTCCTTTATTGCTTGGGTTTTTCTGGTACTTACCTTCCGTGGTTTCTTATTCTTCCTTTTCCCTCTAGTCTATATTTCTTTAGTACACCCTCTCTCTTTCCATTTCCTCTGCCTTTTACTTCTCTCTTCTATACCTTACACTACACTTTTTTTTACTTCGCTATCTTATGTGCGCTTCGGTTTTCCCTTGTAACCCCCATTTTCTTTTCCGGCTTTTCATTCTCTGTCACCAACTTATCTCGGTTGGGGTTGTAATTCTCGGTTAACAAATTCACCAAGTCACTTGGCTGTAAGCACAATCGCTACAAACGTACAGCCTGAACACATACTTGTCGGGAGTTCATCTCCAGGTTCCATTCCCCTTTTTTACTTACCTCTGATCACTGCCCACTTTTTTTTGCTCCTCTAACCCTTCTTCGCTCCCCTCTTCAGTATTTCTCTACTTTCATCGCTTCTATCTCTTTCCCCTCTTTGTTCGTCCCTTTCCACCCTACCATTCCCTTTCCCTGCACGCCACCATTCCATTCTCCCTTCTATGTCCATTCGCCACCATTTCATCCGCTGTCGCTTGCTTTTGCTTGCCTTTTCCTTGGCTGTTGCTTGCTTTCGCTTGCCTTTCCCTTGGCTGTTGCTTGCTTTCGCTTGCCTTTCCCTTGGCTGTTGCTTGCTTTCGCTTGCCTTTCCCTTGGCTGTTGCTTGATTTCGCTTGCCTTTCCCTTGGCTGTTGCTTGCTTTCGCTTGCCTTTCCCTTGGCTGTTGCTTGCTTTCGCTTGCCTTTCCCTTGGCTGTTGCTTGCTTTCGCTTGCCTTTCCATTGGCTGTTGCTTGCTTTCGCTTGCATTCTCCCTGTTCTCACTCCCCCTGTTCCCACTCCCTCAGTTCTTACTCCCCCTGTTCTTCCTCCCTCTGTTCTTCCTCCCTCTGTTCTTCCTCCCTTTGTTCTTCCTCCCTCTGTACTTCCTCCCTTTGTTCTTCCTCCCTCTGTTCTTCCTCCCTTTGTTCTTCCTCCCTCTGTTCTTACTCCCTCTGTTCTTACTCCCTTAGTTCTCCCTCCCTCTGTTCTTCCTCCCTACGCTCTTCCTCCCTCTGTTCTTTCTCCCTCTGTTCTTCCTCCCTCTGTTCTTCCACCCTCTGTTCTTACTCCCTCTGTTCTTACTCCCTCTGTTCTTACTCCCTCTGTTCTTACTCCCTCTGTTCTTTCTCCCTCTGTTCTTCCTCCCCCTGTTCTTACTCCCCCTGTTCTTCCTCCCTCTGTTCTTCCTCCCTTTGTTCTTACTCCCTCTGTTCTTCCTCCCTCTGTTCTTCCTCCCCCTGTTCTTACTCCCCCTGTTCTTACTCCCTCTGTTCTTACTCCCTCGGTTCTTCCTCCCTCTGTTCTTCCTCCCTCTGTTCTTCCTCCCTTTGTTCTTCCTCCCTCTGTTCCTACTCCCTCTGTTCTTACTCCCTTAGTTCTCCCTCCCTCTGTTCTTCCTCCCTCCGATCTTCCTCCCTCTGTTCTTTCTCCCTCTGTTCTTCCTCCCTCTGTTCTTCCTCCCTCTGTTCTTACTCCCTCTGTTCTTCCTCCCTCCACTCTTTCTCCCTCTGTTCTTCCCCCCTCTGTTCTTCCTCCCTCTGTTCTTACTCCCTCTGTTCTTACTTCCTCTGTTCTTTCTCCCTCTGTTCTTCCTCCCTAAGTATGTTCCTCCTCCCTCTGTTCTTACTTCCTCTGTTCTTCCTCCCTCTGTTCTTCCTCCCTCTGTTCTTCCTCCTTCTGTTCTTACTCCCTCTGTTCTTACTCCCTCTGTTCTTACTCCCTCTGTTCTTCCTCCTTCCGTTCTTCCTCCCTCCAATGTCAACTCATGCTTCCCTTTCTGTTCTTCCCCCCTTGGTGCAGACCATGACTGATGAAATCTGCTTTCTGCTCTTCAAAATATATAGGGGTGTGTGGAGGATGGGGTGAAAAGGAACAGGGAAAAGGGGGGCTAGGGGGGAGAGTGGGGGGAGGGAGGGAGGAGTTGGATGGTGTGGAACAGGGGGTTTGAGAGGTGTGCTGGTTGATAAGTAGTTCTACATGTCTAGCTTTTGGTTGTGCCTGTTCTTAATCTCCTTGTGCATAATGAGTGGCTGCATATTTAATAATGCAAAGGGAAGGGAATGGAAGGGAGAGAGTGAGGGGGGGAGGGAAGGGAATTAAACGGGGATGTGCAAAATGGGTGAAAGCGTTAGGGGGTTCAGATACATGGAGAGGTATAGAGTATTTGCTTTTTCTTCTAAACTTGTGCCGTCACTGGTGTTTGCTCTTGGGCGGTGTTTTTGTGTTCATTTGCACACGCTGTTCTATTTATCATCTCCACTTGCTCGTCAGCGTACGTGTCAGTCTGTCACTATCGTTATTGCATGGCATTTGAGTCTTGTTTGTCTGTATCATTCAATGTCCATTTCGTTGCATGCATGTATGTGTTCTTGTCATTTCTTTATGTGACGTGGTGTAATTCGTTGTGTGTTTTGTATCAGTGTTCGTGCATTGTAACACTAAGCACGTCTTAGTGTGGTACATATATGCTACATGCATAACAATGCAGAGATTGCTTGATGGGTTGGAGAAAGTATCCACTTTTCATGACATTCTCGATTCAATGCAGGGATGCATCCGTGTATTACTTCCAATATGTGCCATGTTGTTTTGGTGTCTTGGTCGTATCGAGTACTGTTCTGTGCATGTTTTTGTGGATGATGATGAGAATTGCAAGTGTTGTTCACGGTTCCGCCATATTCATCGATGATGAACAGTGTGCAACATTGGTGGTTCTAAGTTCATCCGCGATTGTCTTGTGTGCAAGCGTGTAAATTGATGTTTCTTTTGTTGTTGTTTTGGTGTTTTGGTCGTATCGAGTACTGTTCTGTGATTGTTTTTGTGGATGATGAGAACTAACAGTCATGCTCACTGTTCCGCCGTATTCAACGACGATGAATGGTAATCAACGTTGGTGTTTCTTGTCATACACAGTTATCTCGTACGTAATTTTACAAGTCTTTATGTGGAATTCTTGTGCTCGTGTGCTGTTTTTGTACGCGTGGCTTTATGCTGGTGTAGGTGATCGTGAATGTGTTTGTCTACAAAAAAACCAAGTGAAGGGACAAACATAATAGCAAAAAAAAAAAAACACATTTGCGGAAACAATTACAGGTTAATCAGAACATTTAACACAAAAGAACACATTGGTTACATGGACCAGCTAAAATTGTTTTTGCCCACAAAATATTGCTCAGACTAAATTATTTATAGATACCCCCTAAAATGTTAGTAGTTGCTAACAGTGCATTGAGGCCCCCAAATGTCAGAACGTTTGTAAGGGGTTGCAACGCAACCCAAAAACCTTTCATTTCGTTGTGCAGTAGCATCTGACCAAGGGCTAGCACCGTGAAGTTTCTAGTGAATGGTGAGGGTCGTCTTGTGATTGTGAGAGGAAACTGTTGCGATACGACGGCTTCCGGATTTCTTGCTTGCGATGCGATGAATTGGCCGCGAAATCTGACGGAGCTCCGGCTCTCAAGCATTCTCGGCCTTTGTGATTGGCTTGTCATTGTAGTACCAGAAGATCTTGCGCCGCAAAGGAGAGGCCATCAATCAGCGTAGCATTCCACTTGCAAATCGAGGTTGATATTGATGCTCGGGAGGATTTGTTTTTAAAAAGAAACTTCCCGACTCACTAAAAAAATCGGCCTTCCGACTTACAATGGTCCTGAGCTGCCTGCTCACCTCTGGCACAACTTTTGTCCTCGGCTGTTACCCATTCGGAATTGGCAAGGATGAAGACCGTCGAAACAATGAGGACAATCCCAGCAAGTGAAAGGCCACCTCGGATTTCAAGGAGGCATTTTTTCCATGAGTGATGTCTGTGGAGCCAGGTTCGGGAATTCTCCTAAGGACCGATTGTATGGCTCGCATGAAACGTTACGTAGCCGCTCCATGGCACCGGAAAAACACCATAAAAATGGAACCAGCTGGCCTCAACCGAGCTCCAGAATCCTTCTTGCTTGGGGAAGGCGACGAAATTTGGGGATGATGGTTCCACCAGGGTATGGGCCAAACAATCCCCTAATGCGGGTAAGATCTCTTGTCGACCGAAGGTCGCTGATGTTTGGTTACATGAAGTTTGGTGCTTGCACACCACAGAATTATGCTTGGTTGGAGCGGTTGCTGGCGGCAGGGGAAGGTGCCTGGTTCTTGGGGACAGAGACATGCCCCCTTGGTTTCAGTCCCCACATCCGCTAGGTTGGAACAATGGGTCGGAACCATGAATGATAGAAATTGGTTGAAACAGTGTGTTTGGATGGCATGTTGTTCTCGCAAACCGACTCCCGGTAACAGTGAGCCTTCCAAGCGATTGCTGGGCTAAGTGATCAGGCTAAAGTTAGAAAGTCCTGCGTCGTGATGTGAATCTGGTGAAGGGAAGGTTCGGGTGTAGGGAAGGGGTGTTACAACACCGTGCCTTGCTCTATACATTTCGAGCTTCTGTGGTGTCGTTTCTAGCCCTGACATACAAATATATGACAGTTGAAACGCGCATGCAAGTATATGATGCGCACTTAAAGTCAGTCCCGAACGGGTATGTACCCCTATTGCATTAGCCCTACCACTGCGGCTCTCGACCCCTGCCTGGTTCAGTTGTCTACTGTACCTGGTCTTTCGGCGGTTTTCGATGAATTTGATTTCTCCGGTACAGTTGTACAGAGTGGGCGACACCAACCAAACCCAGAATCGCAAAACCACGCAAGTGCTCCTTCCATTTGTTCCGCTCCACGACTCTGCGACCGCATGTGTAGTCGCTGGATGGTCGCAGAGGGTGGCCGGCATGACACACAGATGGGACGACAAATCCATGAAACGCGGTGATATGGATGAGGGCGAACCGGGCTAATTTTTCGGTTTTCAAGTCTCAGCGGTCTCAGGATTCGCGTCACGAAATATCCTGAAAATTCAGCATTCCCTGGGAAATCTGTCTTTATTTCAGGATGAATTTGAAGTTTCAATCTGAAATTCAGAGTGCTTTTTGGGACTCCCTACATATCAGTGGAACCTGTGGGCAATTGGAATACAAGCAGGAAGGACATCGATGGAAGAAACGGAGAAGAATACAGAACAAACACTTGCTGCTACTGCTGTCCCTAATCACCACACCAAGTTCGACACTTTCCTTGTCAATCGCGACAGAAATCCATACAAATTAGAGGGACAGTGCGCAACCTGGCTAAGGTGGTATTAAGGGGTTGTGATAAGTCTGACAGCCTGCACTATCTAGTTGTGAAAGTTCCACTGGTCGCGCCTTCAGATTGCGTGAAAAATTGGTCAGGGTTGCGAAGGAATGAGGGGTGTGGGGGGGGGGGAGGGAAAGGTTGCAATTCCAGCACGGGTGATTTTCCATGCCAGTCGGATGGCCAGCATAAATATTCGCGCAATCTGTATTCCTCAGAGAGTTCCTTGGAAACGCCCGGAATTAGTCAGGAGGTTTGGGAATACAAAACCCTTAAAATCATGATTTCAGTGGGAAAGACCCGGAATGTACCTGAAATTCCGGATGTTCACCCTTGAACCGAGAGCCCTGGCGAACCAGACATGGCAAGGAGAATGCCGCTGATCCGGTTGGTTGGGCAGGGCATACCAAACTGCCTGGTTTGGCAGCAGTGGCATGCATCCCCAAGGGTCGCTTCGTTGCGTTGCGCTATGCATGAAATCAGCAAGGCTCAGCCAATCGTGACAGCTCAAAACTGGCTGGGTGCAGAAATGTGGTAGGGTGCGACTGGATGCCATGGCATGAATGGTAAACCGAGCTTTGTGATTGGACGAGGAGGTTGAAGGGGAATGGTCATGGCGGAGGCACAGGCAGATGCGGTCAACCCCAATGGAATATGGGGAGGTTCCCGAAGAAGCAGATGGTGGTGGATGGATAGCAGCCAGAATTTCGGAAGGGCATGCATGCGGGATATCTGCGACGGTGGGATGGCAGCGAATTCCGCATGAATTCATCACCTTGAAACTATCTAGCCATCGCTGCCTGGCAACCAGGCAATTCATCTCATATTTCATATTTCCAGCAAGCCCTCCACCTTCATCAGTAAGCTTTCTCTGGTCGAACAGTATGACAATGAGATAGGCATCTGTTATCTCCATCTGGTTCTGTTTAGGGCTTTCTTCGTCGCGCTCGCTCGTAGGGCCGAATCTGACCTGCACATGCATTGATGGGATCCGTGGAGGTCCTCGTAGCAACGGCCTGTCGACTGCGCCGAGTGGAGTCGATGTCTATGCGTCGACGAAGAGACTATGCTTCGAGAATTGAGGCTGACCCTTTGGACTTAGCAGCAACCTCCCTCATTCATGGATCATCGCAAGCGATCGGCGTCAAACGGGACGCTAGGGGGAACGCCGCCTCCACTCATGAGGAAGTGTCATCTGGTCGTTTCCCTGAACAGGAGGCTTTTTGCCCCTCTCAGGAGTCCGTGTCGCTCTCTGAGATAGGAGCTGATGGTATGCATTCAACGGCATCTCCATCCATGGCCGAATTCAGGTCTGATCGTTCCAGATGCCATGTTTCAAGAAGAAGGACGCAGACTGCTTCTGGAATCGTTGAACGGGACGCTATGAAGCCTGATTCGTCGTTCTCGATTGAGAAGACGGATATCACTCCGGTTGAGGGAGGATCGAGCCGCATGCTTCCTGGTGTCACGTGCGAAGAGCAGCTAGACGAAGATGACGATGATTTGACCACTATCGTTCATCCATCTCCGAAGCGACAACGATCGGCAGAGTCGATTGGTTATAAAGAAACTGTTGTGACCTCTCCTGGCCAGTCTAATGACAGAAATAGCACTCCTGGAGTCCGTGATTCGAAAGATTCTGCTGTTGTGGTCAAGGTGAGACTCTTCTAATCCGTCATTGTGATTGGTCCCTGTCCCTGCGTGCTTAAAAGCTGACTACGAGCCCGCTTCCCCACTTTGCAGGCGACAGCCGTGTACGATACTGAAATCTGGAATAATCTCCTTCTCAAGGAACAGCAAGTTCAGTCTCCATGGGGATACATAGGTTCGTCTCAGAAAAATCTGTTACCTGATCACAGACGCATTATGGTCAACTGGCTCGTCGAGGTAAGAATGTCGTGTGCTAACTTCTTGATTTTGAAGTCCTTTTTAAGAGATCGGGTCTGACGTCATTTTCTCATTGATCTACAGTTCGCGGAGGAGTTTGAGCTTCAATGCGAGACCTTGTCCCTTGGAGTGAACATTCTGGACCGGGTTCTTGCTGACGGCCCTCCAGTTCAAACTGGCGATCTTCAATTGTTGGGGACGGCCTGTATGCTGGTTGCAGTTAAATTCCAGGAGTCTCAGCCTCCCAAGTGAGTGGTGCGATCATATCCTACTTTTCGTACAACCGTTCTTCGTAAATGTCCGCTAATTTGCCTTACTGACTACTTTTGTGTTATTGCAGCATGGTTCAATGCTGCTGTCAGGCAGCCGAGGGAAGCTTCACTCAAGAACAGGTGCTTCAGAAAGAGTTTGATGTGCTGAAGACCATCAAGTTCGACTGTGCCATTCCAACCGTACATACCTTCTTATGGTAAGGAATGTTTCTGCTGTCTTAGTTCCGTCTCTGGTTTTTGTCCTTCGGATAATATTAATCAACTTGTGGGTGATTTATTTGTCTTGCGTTTCCAGGCATCATCTTAAGGCGGTTGATGCAGATGCCAAGCTGGAACAGATGGCTGATTACATTGCGTGCTCTTCACTGTTGGAATATGATCTTCTCAAGTATCACCCATCTGCCATCTCAGCAGCTACTGTTAAGCTCGCTGCGTCTCTCCTGGAAGGCACATCATGGACTTCCAGCATGGAGGTGTGTATACGTTCGTCTTCACATTGTTGGCCAGATCAGGCAAAGATACTAGACTAACAATGCTCTTGCCTGATTGTGAGCAGTTATTGGCAGGATACAGTGCATCAGGTGTTAAAGACATCATCAAAATTCTCCAGCAGGAACTCTTAGCACCACCCAAACCCTCACTGACTGCATTGAAGACTAAATTTGAGCGAGAGCAGCATTTCGACGTGGCGTCCTTGCTTCATGATTGCATTGGGAGTATCTGCCCTACACGCCTGCCTAACGGCAGTGGCACAGTCTAGTATGGTAGTCTCATGAGAAACGAATAAGGTGCTGTGATGGGTTTCCTGTGGTTTGAAGCACCATCCTGTCCTGTGATGCTGCTCCAATGTGATATCACATACCGTATATTAAAGCGCGTGGCGCATAAACGAGCATAACTGTTTGAATCTTGATCGAAGAGGCGAAATTCGCAGGGAGGTAGCGAAACGAAAAAGGAGGTTGGTAAAGCGCGAAAGGCACGGACATCACCCGCAGAAGATGGCCGATTGTTTGGTGTCGGAGTGGTAACAGGCAGCGTGAGAGCTGGCAAACATATATAGTTAATGTTCGAATAACCTGTACAGATTCGTATCTTCGGGGATACAACACTTAGGGTAATACCCTTGTACTGTTTCTCTCGATATTAAAAACGCTACGTTAAGATGATATCACGCTTGGTAGGTACGTCCCGCCGCCCACGCTTCCGCTCTAGGCCCTCGTCGCGCCGCCCCTAGCTAGTCGTGCCCGTTCCTAGCCGGCCCCCTACGCCGTCGCGCTCGATCCTAGCCGGCCCCCCTGAGCCGTCGCGCCCGCCCTAGCCGCCCCACTGAGCCGTCGCGCCCGTCCTAGCCGGCCCCCTGAGCCGTCACGCCCGTTCTAGCCGTCGCGCCCGTTCCTAGCCGGCCCCCAGAGCTGTCGCGCCCGTTCCTAGCCGCCCCCCTGAGCCGTCGCGCCCGTCCTAGCCGGCCCCCTGAGCCGCCGCTCCCGTCCTAGCCGGCCCCGTGAGCCGTCGCGCCCGTTCCTAGCCGGCCCCCTGAGCCGTCATGCCCGTTCCTAGCCGGCCCCCTGAGCCGTCGCGCCCGTCCTAGCCGGCCTCCTGAGCCGTCGCGCCCGTTCCTAGCCGGCCCCCTGAGCTGTCGCGCCCGTCCTAGCCGCCCCCCTGAGCTGTCGCGCCCGTTCCTAGCTGGCCCCCTGAGCCGTCGCGCTCGTTCCTAGCCGGCCTCCTGAGCCGTCGCGCCTGTCCTAGCCGGCCCCCTGAGCCGTCGCGCCCGTTCCTAGCCGCCCCCCCCCCCTTGAGCCGTCGTGCCTGTCCTAGCCAGCCCCCTGAGCCGTCGCGTCTGTTCCTAGCCGGCCCCCTGCGCCGCCGCGACCGTCCTAGCCGGTCCTCACGCCCGTCCTAACTGGCCCCCGCGCCCGTACTAGCTTGCTCTCGCGCCCTGCCTAGCCGGCCCTCGCGCCCGTCCTGTTAGCCCTTACGCCCGTCCGAGCCGGCTCTCGTGCCTCGTTCATGTCGGCCCCTAGCGCCCGTACCTGAGGCCTGCACGCTCGTCTCAGCTCGCCTCAGCTGGCCCACACGCTCGTCCTCGCCGGTCACACGCGCTCGTCCTAGCCGGCTCCTCCCCTCCTACCGCCCGTCCTAGCCGGCTCCTCGTCCCCCATCGCGCTTGTTCCTAGCCGGCCCCTTGCCCGTTACTCACTGGCCCCCGTGCCTGTACCTGCTCGGCCCAGTACCGCTCTGCACAGCTCTGCCCAGCTCAGCACCGCTCTGCACCGCACAGCACCGCTCTGCACCACTCTGCATCACACAGCACCGCTCTGCACCGCGCCGCTGCTGCATCGCTCCTGATGGCGGACTCCGTGCTCCGCTTCGACGCAGAGGGACAGCCGATCGAGTTTGACACGTGGCCTGTCCACCTCCGGCGTCACCTCACTGGTCAGCGGCATGACGGCCACTCCCTGGCGGTCCATCTCCCCTGCCCTGACCCCCCTCCTCACCTGCCCGCTGACCCCTCGTCCGCTGACCGTGAGTTCGCCGCAGCTGCTGCCCTTGCCCGCTCAGTCTGGCTGTCGCGTGACGCAGTCGCGCAGCTTGCGATCAGTCATGCCCTCCCCCTGTCTGAGCGCCCACGCTTTAGGTTAGTCACGACTGCGCAGGAATTTGTAGATGCCGTCGTCAAGCGCTATTCCACACCGCCCGCTGCCTCTGTAGGTCGCCTGATCCTGCCGATGCTCTTCCCTACTGTCGCTGACCTCACCGCCCACCTGCGCACGATAGACGCGACCTGGCGTGCTGCCTGCACTGAGACCCAGCTTAGAGCCTTTCAGCCGCCCCTCTGTTCTGCCCTCTACCTGCTCGCCATCCGCCTCCCTGATCGTCTCGCTACTGCCCGCGACCACTTCCTTAGCATCCACCCTGGTGACCTCACCCTCACTGACTTTGTCGACACCCTGACTGCTATAGAGACCCGCCAGCGCTCTATCGCCCAGACCAGCGGTACTGTGCCGGTCCCTACCTTTTAGGGTTGTGCCCCTGCCCAGTGCACCTTCTCCGACGGTTTTGCTGCTGTGGCTGAGTCCGCAGCTGCAGCGCAGATCCGTTCCGGGAAGGGCCCCCGCCCCAAGGCTGGCCGCGGCGGTGGGGGTGGCGGTGCAGGTGGAGGTGGTGGTGGGGTCGGGTCGTCTAGTGGTAGTGCTGATGAGGGAACCCTGACAGGTGCAGCCGAGTAGCCGTCTCAGCAGTCGCAGGTGTTGCAGCCGGACACGCACCAGCCGTAGCAGCAGCCCTCGCACCAGCCGCAGCAGTCGCAGCAGCAGAGGCGGACTGGTGGTATCCCGCCCGAATGGCCAGGCGCTGGTGGTGGCGGTGGACGTGGTGGTCGTGCGCGTGGTGGGCTGCCAGGTGGCGGTTCGGGTGACGCGCGCTGTCAGTACCAGCTCGAAAGCGGTCCTCACTGTGGTTTTGTTTACGGTAAGATCGGTCACACCTACGTCCGCTGTTTTCGTCGCCTGGACGACCTGTTTCGTCAGTGCTTCGGCCCGTCGCCCGACCTCCCCGACTGTCATAGCTTACTTCGCCGTAGCGTTCAGATCTTTGATATGGACATGGATGAGCTTGTTGCTGCCCTGCATATGATGTATGCTTCTTATCACCCCTTGTCGCCTAGTGTAGGCATGTCTAGTCGTGCCTCCCCTGCTGCGTCACGCGTAGGATCACCTGCTTTGTTTAGCCTAGACGCCACTGCTGCGCTCTCTTTCACCCTCAACTCTGGCGCTTCTCGGTGTTTCTTCCGTGACTCCACTACGTTGACGCCTCTTGCTTCTCCTGCTGCAGTTTCTCTTGCCGACCCCTCCTCCAGCCCCGTAGTTGCTCGCACTTCCACCACCCTTCCCTGTCCGGCGGTTCCTTCGGGCTCTATTACAGGCCTGCACATCCCCTCGTTCTCTAGGAACGTAGTTGGTGTCGGCTGCTTCCAGGACCTTGGCGTCACCACTACCTTCCCTGGTCACGAGCGGTACGCTATCTATACCGAGACCGCCACTGGTGCCCACCTCACCACGTTCCCCCGAGACCCGGTGTCCGGCCTGTTCACACTGGACACTGCGACCCCCTCTGGTAGGGACGTCTTCTCAGGTGGCTGCGTCTCCCAAGGTTGCTACGACCTGCTCCTGTCGGTCGCTCACTCACCCGACACTCCTGTGGCATCACCGTCTAGGTCACCCCGCCCTCCCGCATCTGCGTCACATGTCACAGCACAGTCTGGTCCTAGGTCTCCCAGCGTCGTTCCCGGAGTTTCCCTCCTCCCCAGCACCACCGTGCACGCCCTGTGTCGAGGGCCGGCTCCGCCATGCCCCTCACTCCTCCTCGTTCCCCCCCACCGCCGCACCGCTACAGACTCTGCACATGGATGTCTAGGGCCCCGCCCCCGTCTATGGGCCGCGTCGAGAGCGCTACTTCCTAGTGCTTGTCGACGACTACACGCGCTACACCACGGTGCTCCCCCTGGAGCAGAAGGCCGACATGCCTGATGTTCTTATCCCGTGGCTTGTCTCTGCGCGTGTCCGCCGCGGTCTCCCTGTCTTGCGTCTCCACTCCGACCGTGGTGGCGAGTTTGCCTCTGGTGTCCTAGGTCGTTTCTGTCGTGCGGAGGGCATCACCCAGACGTTCACCTTGCCCGACTCTCCGCAGCATAATGGGGTCACTGAGCGACGCATCGGCTTGGTCATGGAGGTGGCCCGTACCTCCATGATCCATGCCGGTGCACCCCATTTTCTGTGCCGTTCACTATTCGCTATGCCGCTCACTAGCTTAACCTGTGGCCGCACCCCCAGCAGCCGCATGTTTCGCCGACTCTTCTTTGGTCCGGGTCTCCTGGTGACGCATCTGCGTTTCACATATGGGGCTGCCTTGCTCACGTTCATGCCTCAGGCACGGACAAGCTCACTGCCCGCACCCTCCCTTGTGTCTTCCTCAGTTCCCCCCTTGACGCGTCCGACTGGCACTTCTACCACCCGCCGTCTCACCGGTTTTTTCACTCTCGTGACGTCACCTTTGACGAGTCCGTCTCCTTCTACTGCCGCTTCCCCCACAGAGGTCCCCATGTTACTCCCCCCCCTGTTCCTGGTCACCCCTTCCCCGATCACCCCTGTCCCCCCCCCTCCCCCTCCCCATCCTGCACCGTCTGGTGTGTCTCACGTCACTCCCCTCCCGTCAGTTGTCCCGGTCGAGGAGTCTGCTGACTCTGGTGACCCTGCGGCGCATTCCTCATTGCCTGCCCCTTCCCAGGTGTCTCCACCTCCGCCGTCTTTGCAGCCGCCGTGCTCGCCGCTGTCGCAGCCGCCGTCACCGCCGCCGTCGCAGCCATCGCCGCAGCTATCGCAGCAGCAATTTGTTGACTTTGGGGGTACTGGCGTTGGGGTGGGTACTAGTCTTGGGGTTACTGTCGTGGCTTGTCCCGGTGGGACTGGGGGTGGTACCGGTGTTCGCGGGGTTTCGGGCTCTGGGGGTGTTCCTTCTGGGGGTGCTGGAGTGGAGTGTTCCGGAGGTAGCCATGGAGCAGCTAGCAATCCAGGTGTCGGTGTCGTACCGCCGCAACAGCGGTCACCGCCGGTGGTCCGCTGACCACATGTCTGTGCCTCCTATACCGTCTCCTCCCCTTCCTGACTACGGCCCTTTGTTCCCTCCCCCGGACTCGTCTCCGGCTCATCTTCCTCCTCGTTCCTCTCCTATATCCTCGCCTCTGTCTCCTAACCCGACGCCTCTGTCTCACGTCTGGTCTCGTCGTCCCTCTCGTGCTCGCCTCGTCTCCCCTGTCCCGCGCTCTCATCCTATGTTGCTTCGTTCTCACGCGTCTCGTTCTCCACTCCTACCGTCGCCGCCTCCGTCCTCCCTTGTTGTTGTGCCTCCCCCCCTGTCTGACTACCTTTGCGCCACACGTCCTCTTGTTCCACGGGTCCTTGCCTCTCTTGTTACCGACCCGTCTGTCCCGGTCTCGTGTCTCGATGCTCTTGTCGCTGCGGTTGCTGACTTCACCTCTACTCGCCGCCTTAACAACGCCACCGCTCTGGTCTCTGACCCTGCCTGTCCTCCGTCAGTCGAAGTTGCTCTTGCCCTCGGCAATGACGTCCTGGAGAACCGTCAGTACGAGCTTGTTTTCCTGTCCGAGGCTGCCCCCCACCTCTGTTCCATGCTGTTAGTCCCTGAGGGTGACCCAGACGCTTTCGACATCCCGACCCCTCGCACTTACGCTGAGGCGACCTCGGGACCTTGGGCCTCTCAGTGGATAGCTGACATGGAGCAGGAGATGGCATCCTGAAGATCCACCGGCACCTATGTCGACGTAGTTCCCCCACCTGGGGTGAACGTAGTCGATGGCAGCTGGCTCTTCAAGGTGAAGCGCCCTCTTGGAGAGCCGCCTGTATTCAAGGCGCGCTACGTGGCTAGAGGCTTTAGTCAGCGTGAGGGGGTGGACTTCTTTAAGACTTTCGCCCCGACCCCGAAAATGACTACTCTTCGGGCACTGCTACAAGTTACACTCCCTCGACTTCTCCACTGCGTTTCTTCAAGGCAGTCTACACGAGCAGGTCTACCTGCGCCGCCCTCAGGGTTTCACTGGTACCTTCCCTCCTGGGACCGAGTGGCTTCTGGGGCGCCCAGTTTACGGCTTGCGTCAGGCTCCCCGCGAGTGGCACGAAACGATGCGTGCTACCCTTGCAGACCTGCAATTCTTTCCGTCTTCTGCAGACCCCTCGCTCTTTTTTCATCCTGGCCAGACTCCGTTCTACATCCTTGTTTACGTAGACGATCTGGTCTTTGTCTCTGCAGACACCACCGTGCTGGCCTTTGTGAAGGTTGAGCTGCTGAGGAGACACACCTGCAGTGACCTAGGAGAGCTGTGCCACTACCTGGGCCTGCAGATCTCCAGAGACTAAGCAGTGCGCACCATCACTCTCACCCAGTCACACTTGGTGCGCCAGGTCCTTCAGAGGTTCGGTCTTCAGTTCTCCTCCGCACAGCCCACACCTCTTCCAGTAGATTATAGGCTCTCTACTCCTGTTCCTGAGGAGTCAGCAGAGCCCAGTGGTCGTTACGCAGAGCTGGTGGGTTTCCTTATGCACCTGATGTCTTGCACTCGTCCAGATCTCGCATACCCTCTCAGCATCCTGGCTCGCTTTGTGGCCACAGGCAGACACAGACCTCAGCACTGGTCTGCAGCTAAAAGGGTTTTGCGTTATCTCGCGAGTACATCAGGCATGGGGTTAGTGCCGGGAGGACGCAGGTCGGTGGTCCTTTCTAGGCACACAGACGCTTCTTGGGCAGACGATGCTGAGTCCCTTAGGTTCTCGCAGGGCTACTGCTTCAGCCTTGGTTCAGGTGCTGTCTCGTGGAGAGCTACTCGCTCTTCGTCTGTTGCCCAGTCAAGTTGTGAGGTCGAGATCTACGCTGGTGCCATGGCGGCACAGGAGCTCCGCTGGTTGACCTTCCTGCTCATTGACTTAGGTGAGCGGCCTAGATCTGCACCAATCCTGTACGCTGACAACAAGGCCATGATCCTCTTGTGTTAGGAGCCTCGACTTGAGGGCAGAGCAAAGCACATCTAGCTGCGGTACTTCCTCCTGCGCGAGCTGCAGCAGCGTCGCCAGGATCGCGTAGTACACTTGGCCTCCAGTGCCAACACAGCTGATATCTTTACGAAGGCCCTTGCGCCTAAGGATCATCAGTGGCACTGTGTACAGCTAGGTCCTATTCCTGCTACCTCTAACCTGCTAGGGCCTTGACTGTGAGAGTACGACCTCGTTACACCAATTTCCCCTTTCCATATTTCCTTTCTATTTCATTCCTCTTTTGATCCTGATTCATTTGGTCTTTATCTCATCTCATTTGGTTTCCTATTCCTCATTTTCCATTATCCTTTGGTTTATCCTGTTATTATCATTATATCACCGACCAGGCTTGGGATGTACTGGTGCGCTATATCTAGCGTAATCCTACCGTAATCCCTTATAGCCAATAGCCTCGCGTGGCTATACGCATGGTGATTCTATATTCTAGAAGGGTCTATTCCCTTAGGATAGGATAAACCTGGTTACCTGATGTAATCTGGAAGTATAAAAGCACCTTGTACTGATTGATAGTGCAACATTGAGCAAACCTTTCCTCGGGACATTCGATCCTGTGACACTTGGTTATCAGAGCCAAGGTTTCAGCTCAACGCTTAACCGCTGGGCCCCCAGGAGCACGCGGAGGATGGAGTCGAAACTTCAAATCCTGTAAGTACAATGCACTTTCATTTAAGTTTCGACTCACCTCTCGCAGCTGCACCTGGGGTCCCCTTCGAAGGCGAGATGCCTCGCCAACCGTTCGATGGACTGCATCGACGGTGCCGATTTTTCGCGGGGGCAAACGGCCTCGACCTGGGGAGCGCGTCAATTCCGGCGGAACACTCCCTGCGACATTCGGGGAAGTTCGCAGTTCGCGACAACACTTGGAGTTGCGCGGAACTCTGCGGAGGTTCGACCGACGACATCCGTCCGATGGAGATTCGACGCTTCAGATCGACCGAGGCGAAAATGAAATCCATCTGAGCAAGTTTGCGTTTCGGCGCGAATGGGAACGGGACCTCGCAAGCCGCGAAGTTCTTCGGAGCGTCCGATCGTTCGACAGCCGACATCGACGACCGAGAATTGCTGCAGGAAACGAGTCAACCCGTGCACCGAAAGCTGCTGAACGCGACTCAGGAGTATCCTCAGATCGCTTGGAGTTTGGACCGTCGGATCGACTTCTACTTCAACGGACGAGATGGAGCGCGACTTCTGCACGAAGGGAGAATGACGCGCAGAACCAGAAATTGGCCGCCTTCATCATCGACAACAACATTTGGACAACCAAATTCGGACTCCTCTATTTGGTGACGAATATGGTGCGCAAATCATCTGCGAAGTCAGAAATCTGCCAGAGTATTACCTACTTGGTAATATCTGCATGCAGAAAAATGACAGGAGAACGTGGATCGTCGGATCGGTGCGGAATCAACGGCACGAATGCAGCGGAAAATACACTATGGGAAATCATCATCATGGAGACAACATTCGTGACCAGCGACTGCACAATCGACGCATCTTCTGACTGGTGTCGATAACGATCGAGTTATTTTGACGAAGTCATCTTCGTAACAGAAGCTGAACGATTCGTCTTCATCAAGAATCTCAGCCATCCGAGGTGATTGATTGGAGCAGTCTCAACATCGACCTCACGAGGCGACACACCAATCATGCGTCGCGATTCCAGGTGGTAATGACCTGCGTGGAAGAAAATTCCGTGCATGTCACGATGCTTGACAGATTGAGGAGTAATTAACCTCTAATCCGGCAAGTACTTGTTCACTAGCGACCCTACGGCACATGCATTGGAGGCGATTCTACCAGAAGCCGAAGCGTTACAAGCACCAGCATAACTTTGACGATGCAGGAGAACGCCAAGCAACACGAGGTGTCAACAAATGAGGGAGATGCGGACTACTACAACACGATCACGCGCTCTACCGACTGTACATCGGAGACACGGATGAGCATACCAGGAATTGCTACCTGTGGATACATTGAGGGGAGAAGCAAATTTCTCTTCATACCCTCAAATGAAACAATCACCGGCAGCAATGGAGCAACACATGTGTACTAATGTGCACGTGTTCCTGGTAGTTACGCCTGTTACACCCATCAGGAACACTCTACTGGGAAGAGGGAGTTGATGGATTCTCCTTCAACTGGTACGAGTTGAGAGAATTCTCTGCAGCAGCTGCCGCCGTCGCCGTCGTCGCAACCGCCGCAGCAGAAGACTCGACACAACAGTCACAACCAAATCCTGATGGATGATTCTCCACTCAATGGAGATAATGCTGGATTATATTCCAGTGGATCGTAAAGTCCCGGCCAGGCACAGTACTCTGATTTCCAGCTAGTGGGAAGGAGATACCACTATGCGAGGAAACAACATGGCAATGCCATATACCCTCAAGAGCAAAAGATATTTGCTCTTATGAGGATGGGAGGACAACGGTACTCTACCGGTATACAAGTCCTCATGGCCTATGGCTTTCTTTAAAGTCATAAAACCTGCGTCACAACCAATCCATCACCAGCACCAACTCCACGGAAGCAGATAGGCGTCGAATGGAGCGCCGACGCCACTCCGGATAGTGGACTCCGCGTATCTCCAACAACACCCCTGTTTGCCGAAATGGAGAAGACTTCAACACCGATGCTGAGTAGCTGAGACTTCTTCGACATCAACGCTACTTCAAGGACAGTAACAGAATAAGACAACACATGATGGCACCAGATGACCTATCCCAATATGTGCGCCCAGACACCGATGCCTACCGATGGCCTCCGTGCTAAACTGGAAGTGCATAAGGTCATACTGGATTGGCTGTCAACAATGCCCATTTGGAAGTGGGAGAGGATTACTTGGGAATACCCGCAATGTTCCCAGAGATCCTAACTCATCACCGTGGGATATCTACGCAGCAGAGATTCCTTGCCTGAACAACTACCGAGGGAAACTACAGTACCTTGGCGCCGATTCTGGAAGTTACCAGCTCCGCGTTTATGGTACCAACCCCTCGCATGGTTCTGAACACAAGGGATACGCTGAGCAGCACTTCGCATGAGCTGTTGTACTCAAGGCAATGTGACTAGCAGACCGCGTGGTGGACAGGATTACTACAAGTGATTCTGCTCTCCATTCCGCAGCACTACGATGCCGAGTGGGTACGACTCGCGACAACACTAAGGCATGGACCAGCTCGACAGAAGCAGTACTATGACATGACTGCCATACCACCAACACTTGGAGATCTTCATACGTGGACTAGATGCGGATAACAGCATGCACAGCGCGGACAACATAGCCACTCATCTGCACGTTACAGCACACTGTTCCAACCATTCACATCTCCAACTCCGACTTGCATCTGCCCGTCCTGGAGTTTGCCTATAAGTATGCTCCTGACGCCGCTACTGGACAGACGCTGTACTTCTTCTGTTATGGACGCCACCCGATCACACCAGCAGCTAACCATACCAGCCACAGTCCAACCGACAAATCCATTTCATCGCCATCGTCCACCATCTTGTACATCGACCACACACGCGCCCTCTTGGACATCCAACATCAGCACAAGCACTTGGCAACTCATCACTACCCTTCTCGAGACCATAATCTCAACATCAGCCAACTTCCATCCAAGCTTCAACCTTGCTTCTGCGGGTCTATCCTCGTTGAAGCAACGGTCCCTTCCGTCAACTTTCGCTTCCGCCAACCAGCCACTTGGAAGATCCATAACACCTTCTATACCAGCTTCTTAAACCCTATCAAGACCAAACACGCTCTATACCGAATGCCAACCACTGTCGTCGCCCGTATTCGTCCACGCCATGGGACAACTACGTGCTTGGACACCGTCGTCGTCAAAATGGCACTCTGGAGCTTCTTCTTTGCTGGAAGGGTTATGATACTTCTGAGGCTGTAACCCTGAATCCAACATGGGTAACGCCCGTCGTCCTCTTCGCGACTACCTTGTCAAGCAGGGTGTTACTTCTACCACCCAGCTTTGAGGGGGGGAAGTGTGAGAGTACGACCTCGTTACACCAATTTCCCCTTTCCATATTTCCTTTCTATTTCATTCCTCTTTTGATCCTGATTCATTTGGTCTTTATCTCATCTCATTTGGTTTCCTATTCCTCATTTTCCATTATCCTTTGGTTTATCCTGTTATTATCATTATATCACCGACCAGGCTTGGGATGTACTGGTGCGCTATATCTAGCGTAATCCTACCGTAATCCCTTATAGCCAATAGCCTCGCGTGGCTATACGCATGGTGATTCTATATTCTAGAAGGGTCTATTCCCTTAGGATAGGATAAACCTGGTTACCTGATGTAATCTGGAAGTATAAAAGCACCTTGTACTGATTGATAGTGCAACATTGAGCAAACCTTTCCTCGGGACATTCGATCCTGTGACATTGACTATGTATTGACCTTTATATATATTTTATTCTTGACTGGCCTTGTGGCCTCTCCTAGTGGTTGGACTAGTATTGCCACCTTGGTCTTGCCCTTGCACTGGTTTGTACTTGTTTGACTGGTCTTTAGACCCTTGACTCAGAGGTTGGACTAGTAGTACCGCCCTGAGGTGCCGTTTCTCCCATCAGGAACTGCACCTACTGTATGCAGTCTAGGGGGTGTGTCAAACATAAATAGTTTATGTTTGTATAGACTGTATAGGTTCGTATCTTAGAGGGTACAACACTTAGGCTTCTACCCTTGTACTATTTTCTCTCGACATTAAAAATTCTACGTTGAGAAGAACCTGAAGTGGGGCTATACAATGACGAGAGTATACCAACCCGGATGTGTAACTAGGACTGTCGCGCCGAAATCGATGGGGTCAAAGCACACGCGAGTCCCCGAAACACGAAACAAAATATTGCGGAAACACGCCTGGCTCCTACCAACCGTGTAAGGAATTTGTAATTCCTTACTGAGGCTTCCTACAGGTCGTACGACTCGAACAGTCCCAAACCAGTGATAGGGTTCCAGACCTTTCAGTTCGAGCCTCCTCCTGGGCCTTTCCGGACCTCGCTTCGACACATGGAGGCCCTTCGACACTTTTCCCGAACCTTCCGATCCTACGTCCAGGATCACCCTAGGCTTTCTATATATTGTGTTGTCTTTCATTTTATTGTCATTCACTCGTTCACAGTTTCACCATTGCCCTCCGCGCTACTCGGCAGTCCCATTCGTAACACTTGGTATTCAGAGCCGCTTTCCTCACCTCTGGGCTTCCGAGGGCAGAACGCTTTTTTTCGGGGGGGGGGAGAGCCATCCCCTCGAGGGCGGTTGTGGCCGTCCTGATATGGCAAAGATTTTGAAGAGTGTTTCCGGTCAGGGATCCTGCTAAATTTTAGGGCAGTCTGAGAATCAGACGGGGTACGAAAGTTTTGTCTGACCATCATATGAGGTGCTTGGTTGGTCTAAAATTTCTGACGAAATATACAGCCTTATCTGTGTTTGCAGATCAAATTTGCTTCCTGAAATCAAGCAGCTCATCCTCCAGGCTTTGACTTAAGCACATGAAACATTAGATGTGTTCCAGACAGCACTACTCGTAATAAGATTCTTAGGACAGCAGCAGCTACGGGCACTAGTAGTAATATCCTACGAGCTATAGTTGTAGCCAACAAACATCCTACAGCAGCTACTCCTCCTCCTAACTCTACCAATGAGTTTGGTTTGTTGCTAACATCCTATAAGCTCACTAGAGCTTCCAATCCAACCAATACCGCTGTAGAACCAACTAGCATTAACCCTACCCTACTTAGACTCACTGCCATTGCTGCATCCTTGCTCATCCTCCTCACTGTCAGACTCTAGAAAAATCGCTCCGCCCTTGCCCTTCCTCTTCCATACAGTGCCTGCTGCACCATCCTCATCAAACATCCGCGCCGCCTCTGCTGCTGCAAGTGCCTCGGCCTGTCGTGCTGCTGCTGCTGCTACCTTCGCTGCTGTTCTTGCTGCCTTGAATGCCGCTGACCGCTTCTGCCTCTTCGTTGAATGTGAACCCTGCCCCATCACTACCTCCCTCGCGGGCCACCTCTTCTTGACCCCACACCACTTCGCCACCATGCCATCCCACTCCATGTCGTAGTCGAGGAGCGACATGGTCATCAGATCGCTGAGCTTCGCGTCACACAGGTTGCCGCGCAACCAACTCTTAATAACGTTCTGGCAGCTGAAGCTGCGCTCGCACTCGACAGTGCTCAACAGCAGCACCGCCACTGCTATCCAAAAGCTGACGATATTCGGGTAGGCCGTCTTCCAATCGGGAGTGGAGAGCATGTTCTTCAAGCTTGCATGAAAGTCGAGGTCATCCTGGTGAGTAGACATGATAGTGGTGAAGGTATTCAGCTCCTTTTTTGCCTTCCCCCAGTGGACACCTTCAGGATAGGGGACAGAAGAGCCAGGGGAGAAAGGAGGGTGTTTAGTAAACGGTAGACAGGGTTGAAGTAAATACACGTCATGAACCAGGCAGAGAAAGACTTGAGCCACATGCATGCTTAAATACGACAATCACCAGGCAGCGTGTCGGGAGCGAAGGAGTTGCGCTTCCAGAGGTTGCGGAGAGCCTGCAGCCACGCCACGAACTTCCGCTCTCGCTTTGCCGCCGTCCGGGGATAGAGACCCTGCTTGAACAGTCGCGTGCCGTTCAACGACGCCAGGTCAGAAAGTCGGATTTGCAGCTTGCTGATAATGGACAGCACCACCGCCGTCGCCAGCCCCTGCAGCGAGTCGATGTTCCCGCCTGTCTGTTGCCCTTCAATGTCGGCAGTCTGCAGCTCGTACGTGTGAGTCGTCGGGGTGCTGTTTGCGTCCACGCCGCTAATGGTGATGTCATCTCCCGTAGCTTCCAGGTTCAGGAATTCGAATAAATCTCCTTCTGAGGGGCCAAAGCGGGTGCTGTAGTTGACATAACGAGCTCACATCGTCACAATGGTGTTGTCCACCATCCTGAGCACGTGGGTGACGTCAACCTGCGAAGGGGCGAGTACGGGATTAGAAACACAGAATTATAAAATGTTGAAAACGGTTAAATGGTACCCGCACCTGCTGTCGCTGGAACTTCAGATTGAGGGCGTTGAGCTCCTTCAAAACGTCCGCAAGGAAATACAAGAGAAAATGGAACTTCAAGGTTATAACAAGCGCATACATAGCAGAATCATACTCCCTTAGAAGAAGCACTGCTGCAGGGAAAACCTCAACCAGATGGTGGATCGCCTCACCCCGAGACAACCAGCGGATATTGTGAATCCCTTGCATCTCGAGGTTCGTCTCGATGTCCACCTCCTGCAGCTCTTTGAACCGGGAATGGACGACAATCGACTGTCCAAGAATGTCGGCCAAGGATCGTACGACTTTGTCAACCATCCCCAAGTCAGGGAACTCTGCTGAAGCATCCTTGGCAGCGAGAGCTTCCCTGCACACATAGCAAATGAAGCGGGTCAGAATCCGGGCAGAGAAAACCATAAGGCAAAACTGATGTGGGCCACAACTTGCCTACAGTATGAGCAATACAGTGGCATGACACAAGGTGAGGAATACGAGTGCGAAGCCGTACGACAAGCCCGTTTTGGGCTCCCGTCATCACACTCGCTCCATCAGTGCTTATGCCACATATGCGGTTGAGGTCGACGCATTGTCTCTCCAGGTGTGTCAGTAGAACGGCTTGAAGTGATGCGGCGTCAAACTTCTCAACCGTCAGGTGAGCGAAGAACTCAGTCACTACCGTCGTATCGCGTAGGAACGTCAGATACACTATCATATGCTTGCCCCGCCGCCTGTCGGTGCTCTTGTCAAGCTGGATGCCAAGAAATGGGCTCGCCTTGATGTGGGTCAGCTGCTTCGCATGCAGGTAGCCGACCATGTTCTCAATGAGTTGATTGAAGCCATACCTGCACATAAAGAGGTAAAAGGACTGCTTAATAGCAAGACTTTCCGTGACCAGCTACGGAATACAAACAACGGTGGCATACAGAAAGATAATGAGAACCCTGCACAAACAAGGCGCCCCGCAGGATTGACAATACTTACTCGCTTTGGTAGGTTCCACGTTCTTTCTCTGGCAGATCAGGAGTGCCTTGCTGTGCCATGAACTGCACCAGTGATACGAAGAGGAGAACTGGGGCGTCTGACTTGCAGATGAAGTGGACGATCGCCATCACCCGCTTCAGTCGCTTGGATTCCGCTTCGCCATTCTCAAACTCCACGATGGACCGCTGCTTTGCCTTCTTGCCGTCAAGTTGAAGCTTGCGCGCCATCGCCGCCTCGTGCTTCTGGCTGTGCTGATGCCTTCGCATAGTCTGCTTTTGAATATCGACCCCACCCTCTCCATTGCGCCCGTACTGGTAGTCCGGGTCGTCACCGTGCACCATGCACACTGTGCACTTCATGCACGGATGCCCTTCGGAGGTTTTGGAGATGAGGAGCCACGGAAAATGGCGCTGCCACTGCTCTTCCGCCTTTGCCTGAAGCTCTGCGACTGTTAAGGGAAACGGACCTTCGTCGTCCGACGGTGTGGACGACGCCGGATCACTACGAGCCCACTGCTCGCCAAGGCGCACGGAGGGCGTGGAAGTAGATGAGGAAGGCCTACCAAAGGTAAGCTTGCGCTGCTCGTATCACACCCTTCCAGGCTTGCGCAACGGAAGCACGGGCCCTCCTGAGATGCGATCTGACGGGCCGACGGAAACGGCAGGTGCGACATGCGGTGACGGGCTGGTAGAACGCCCTGACTGGCAAGTAGGAGGCCCAGACCGGCTGCTAGGAGACCTTGATGGGCTGCTAGGACGCTCAGACGTTGGGGGCGCTGAACCCTCAGGCGCGAATGTGGGGTTCTGTGTCTAGCGGAGGTAAAGGGGACGGTGGGGTGGATACAACTGATGCGGCGTGTGCAGGTGCCGATGCCACAGTGGTAGCACGACCAGTAATAAGGTCGATGCGTGATAGCCTGGGGAGCAAGGCTACTACATGCTCCTAGACGGGGGAATCTACTGCTAGCTTTGCGGAACCAGCGGCAGCAGCCATGAGACCTATTCGTCGAGCACATACAAGACTACCCTTGCGACTCTGCTGAGAGGACGACTAGGAGGAACGAGGCAGGGGGGAGGCATCTCGTGTAGAAAACTATAACCAGAGGGTGACAGAACAGATGTGGAGCTACGAGAGCCTTGCGCTGCCATTACGCAAGGACGCCTCGGCACCTTGCATGGGACGCCACGTGCGTAGTGCCTAATTTAGCACGAAACTCATCTCGTGCTGGCAGGCATCGAGGGTGGCTTCCCTACATCGCATGCAATGCGCTGGCGGTATGCTGCCTGCAAATCATGCCTTACAGTTGCCAGCAAGCCAGGTTTTGCACATATCGACAAATTGGTAACAGCATGTGACTCAGGCCACTGTAAATCTGATACGAAATGTACAGCGGTGATGAGAGGCCACGCGACGACTTTATTGCGCGTGCGACGGTTTCCTAGGACTGGATGGCACAGGTGGCCCAGTTCGCACATGGGCCAGTGGGAGGGTGGGGAACTGGGCAGATGTGTCGGTATCAGACGGAAATATACGCGCTATATGAAAATTCAGACGACTGCCTACACCTAGTCTGAGAATTCAGACAAATTTATATAACCAGATGGTCGTTCATATGAAAAATTAATGGTTGTAAAAAAAACAGATGACATAGGAAATGTGAGTCTGATTCTCAGATGAACAGACGGATTTCGTCTGCTAACGGGAACCCTGTTTCCGGTTGGCTGTTCATTTCGCATATCGTTAAATGAGTTTTCGGTTGCAGTTTCGGAAATCTCGGCAAGCATCAACAACGATTCGAATTGGTGTCCGAATGGAGCGAGGAGATCTTCACGAGATGACAAGCTCGCGGATATCCCCAGGCGAAGCGGATTTCGTCAGGAGCGCGTGTAGCAGACATGGCTGCATGGTGAAGTGCAGCTGATGTCAAAGGGCTCGGCGTTTCCGGCAGGCGACACGCAGGTGAAGACGGGACTTCGGATACTGTTCAGCAACGTGGCGTAGGAGTTTTCAGCACGACCAAGGATAGGACGGCAGCACACGTGGGGCTCAGGCACGGAAGAGTTTCGAGGAGTACTGACCTCGAAATTGTTTCGCGTGGAATGCCCCCCTGGAGGTGTAATTCGTCTGCCATGGAGTTTCAAGCTTGGCGAGTCTGGATTCCCGCAGAGGAAGCCATTTTCGTGGTCAGAAATTACACCCCATGATCTATGGAGGACAACCAGCAACTACCCTCGGGTCGAGTTTAAATGTCATCGCCGGGTCACCGCTAAAAGTCAACGACGAAGAGCTGACGCAGAGAAGGAGAACGACTGGGAGCAGCCAGGAAATTTTACGGAGTCAGCGGCAGATGGATCCCCCGACTGACTTGGCTGTGTCGCCCGATTTTCAACACCACCACCAAGTAACAGTTCGGGTTTAAGACTACTCCGACGATTCTGGCTGAATAAGGGTGGTGAGCTAGCGGATCACCCTGCGCTGGTGGATCGAAATGTTTTCGGCACTACACGACAGGCGAACGATATGTGAAAATCGGATGCTGTACAGTGGGAGGCGCGTGAAGTAGGTTAACGAAAAAAGCGAAGGTTTTTTGCGACGGAGATCGGATGGTACGAGGAACTCGAGTCCGATATACACTTAGAGAAAAAACCGTCCGGATGTTTGGCACGAAGTTGGGTTTTTAGGCTTTGAGACTACTGTATGGTAAACCTGCAAGATGCACGGTGGTACACGTTGGGAGAGGCACAAAGTGGATGCGTTCACATCACTAAGAACCAGAGTAGTACATTGGATCTAACTCATACTCCAAAAGATATACAACGAGTACATCCGGACAGTTTTTTCCCAGGACAAAGAGCAAACTTCCGAACAGCGTTTCTAGTAACTAGTCCACCTACTTTTGGCGTTGATCACCACCTGCACCCTCTTAGGCATGTTATCTATGAGGTTAGTGTAGACCTTGGCATGAAGCTTCTCGCACTCTTCCTAGACCCACCATTTTGCATAAGGGGGTGAGCACAAGGAAAATTGCGAAGTATTTGAGCGTATGCATAAGTATTGTGCACGAATTCTGATTGAATGTTATCTCAGAGACTAGCCAAGCCGAGGGGTGGCCAAAGATGCCATTAGTTAAATGGTCTCGGCTTATCATGGGTCGTTATCGTCGTATCGTTCTAGGGTAAAATCACGAATAGAGTGGCAAAATCTAGCATTCCCGCCACGAAACTTAGGGCAACAGAGCACGGTCGATTGAGCATCCTTTCACTGTGTGAACCATGTTAAAATCCGCGGGTCTAGTGACGGTGCAGCAATCGCAGAAACCTCGAATGTTTGGGAAGAATATCTGGATTGAGGTCTGGTGAGGAAAAGGGTCACTCCAGCGCAACATACTCATGCTCTCCAAGCCATTCCATGTCATTTTTCCTGCCTAGGCTTGGAATGGATTGGAGAGCATGGATATGTAGCACTGGAGTGACCCTCTTCCTCACCAGACCTCAACCCTGATATTCTTCCCAAACAGTTGAGGCTTCTTCAACTGATGCACTGTCACTAGACCCGTGGATTTTAACATGATTCTAACAATGAAAGGATGCTCAATCGACCGTGCTCTGTTACCCTAAGTTTCGTGGTGGGAATGCTAGATTTTGCCACTCTATTCGTGATTTTACCCTAGAACGATACGACGATAACGACCCATGATAAGCTAGGACCATTTAAGTAATGGCATCTTTGGACACCCCTTGGCTTGGCTAGTCTCAGAGATTACATTCAATCCGAATTCGTGCACAATACTTATGCATACGCTCAAATACTTCGCAATTTTCCTTGTGCTCACCCCCTTATGCAAAATGGTGGGTCCAGGAAGAGTGCGAGAAGCTTCATGCCAAGGTCTGCACTAACCTCATAGATCACATGCCTAAGAGGGTGCAGGTGGTGATCAACGCCAAAAGTAGGTGGACTAGTTACTAGAAACGCTGTTCGGAAGTTTGCTCTTTGTCCTGGGAAAAAACTGTCCGGATGTACTCGTTGTATATCTTTTGGAGTATGAGTTAGATCCAATGTACTACTCTGGTTCTTAGTGATGTGAACGCATCCACTTTGTGCCTCTCCCAACGTGTACCACCGTGCATCTTGCAGGTTTACCATACAGTAGTCTCAAAGCCTAAAAACCCGACTTCGTGCCAAACATCCGGACGGTTTTTTCTCTAAGTGTAAACGGCGAGGATTTGTCGCTGAGATCGACGGAGTTGAGAGTTTTTTTAAAGAACGTGCACGGTACTATTTTTAGAACGACGAACGTGGGCGCTTGGCGAACAACGGCCTTCGGGGCTTTTACTCTGGAAGCAGCAGTTGAAGAATTTTGCAGCAGTTTGGAGCAGATTTCTTGAAGAGACGATTTTTTCAGGGAGGGGAAGGAGAATCCCTCACGTAAGCTGCAAAGCGGTTGCCCGCAAAATAGACTGATTGATTCGCCCAACTACGATAGCGTTTGCGCTTACCTGAGTACGGGCACAAGAGTGTCGTGTAGAGGGTACAATCCCCTCCTTGTATCCCTCTCGTACTAGTCTACCTCTAATCTCTCGTCAAACTTTCCTCTCCTAGCTCCTAGTTCCTAAAACCTCACGCCATATTCATGGCCGCCCTTCCTTCTTAGCTAAGTTAGCCTTCAAACATGGTATTAGAGCAGTTCGTTCCTTGTGGGACTGCTCCTCACGCTTCCGCCGTGTGCTTGTTTCTCTCTCTCTCTCTCTCTCTCTCTCTCTCTCTCTCTCTCTCTCTCTCTCTCTCTCTCTCTCTCTCTCTCTCTCTCTCTCTCTCTCTCTCTCTCTCTCTCTCTCTCGCTGCCATGACGGCCGCGTCAAGCTGCTATGGCCGCGTCATGCCGCGCTGGCCCCGTCACTCTGCGCTGGCCCCGTCATGCCGCGCTGGCCCCGTCACGCCACGCCGGCCCCGTCACTCCGCGCTGGCCCCGTCCCTCCACGCTGGCCCCGTCACGCCGCGCTGGCCCCGTCACCCCGCGCTGGCCCCGTCACTCTGCGTTGGCCCCGTCACGCAGCGCTGGCCCCGTCACGCTGAGCTGGCCCCGTCCCTCCGAGACTGGCCCCATCACGCTGCAGCCCCGTCACTCCGCGCCGGCCCCGTCACATCGCCGGGCCTCAGGGCTTTGTCGTGCCGCCGTCATCGCGTCAGCGCATGGGCAGCAGTGGGCCGCGCACTCGTTTAGGCACCGGGCAGCAAGCCCGCACTCCAGCTCGCCGCACCTCCCCAGCTCGTTGTGTCGGACCATGCTCGCCGCGTCGGACCCAGCTCGCTACGTCGGACCCAGCTCGCCGCGTCGGTCCCAGCTCGCAGCGTCGGTCCCAGCTCACCACGCCAGCTGGCTCCGCCCCGCTGCAGCTCAAGAAGGCATAGCGCCCTCCTTCCCTGCAGTCACCTCTGCTGCCGGGTATGGGGGTGCTAGGCTTAGAGGTGTTGCATGTGGGGTGGGTTTGTGACTACCAAGCCTAGGGGGTGTGTCAAATTATATATTTATATATATATATTTGTGTAGGCTTGGTAGGTTATCAAACTCTACTGTATAGGGTACAATCTCCTCCTTGTATCCCTCTCTCTCTCCAGTCTACCTCTTTTCTCTCGTCAAACTTTCCTCCCCTAGCTCCTAGTTCCTAAAACCTCACGCCATATTCATGGCCGCCCTTCCTTCTTAGCTAAGTTAGCCTTCTATCATACTCCTCCCCCACTGTCAACCCCTCGGTGCATGAGGCGGCGACGTTGACAGCAAGGGCTGCGGCGGCAGCGTCGACAGCGGGGGCGGCGTGGCCCCAACGCAATCGGCGACAGCGGGGCGGCGGCGGCTTCGACATCAGTGGCGGCGACAACGGCAGGGCTCGCAGCACTCGGCGGCGTGGCCGGGCTCCGCGACGGTGGGACGGCCAGTGGGAGGCAGCCGTCGGCTGCGGCGAGGAAGAGGGGACGCAGGGAAGGGGGGCGAGGCTTTTGCAACACGCCCGTGGCTGGCGTGCGGGCGTCAGGACCGGCGGTGCCTAAGACGTCACGCGACCCGCTGCTGCCCGTCGACGCCGCCACTGCAGCATAGCGCCGCCTCCATCACAGCGTGGCGTCGATGCTGCAGCGCTACGTCAACGCTGCAATGGCAGCACGACGCCGTCGCCGCGGTGTGGCGTCGACGCCACGCGTCGGGGCTGCGACAGCAGTAGCACGACGACGTCACTAAAGTGCAGCATGGCCGCGACGGCGGCATGAAAGTAGGGATGACTGAAGTACGAGTATGCGGCGGAAGCGTGGGGAGCATGCCCGGGAAGGGCAACCTGCTCTGTTACCATGTTAAGCTAAGAACACTAGGAAGCCATGGAAGGCATGAGGTTTTAGCTAGGAGAGAAGTTGAAGAGAGAAAAGAGATCGAGAATAGAAGAGAGAGGGGTACAAGGAAGGGGGTTGTACCCTCTACAGTAGGTTTCAATAGTACCTACCAAGCCTACTAATTATATATCAAAGATATAATTTAACAACGTCCAGCCATTAATTTCTTCTCAAATAGTATCTCATAATAATGTTTTTTTATTAACACGACCCTACAAGGTGTAGTGTAGTGGTGTGAGGTGTTGTGATAAAATCGTACTTAAGCATTTATATAAGTAGTTTTGATAGATATTGTCGAGTTACACTGTAGCTAGCATCCGTAGAATGACATCAGCAAATAGCGCTCGTCTTACCAGTAAATTTTGGTCAACACTTACAAGTTCTAAGACTTCCGCTGTCTAACTAGTCTACCATTCCAGCAAAGATCCTTGTTCAAGTCTTGAAGTATCAGAAGGCTGTAACACTGATTCTGGTGTTACATCTTGTTAATACTGGCTGTTACTGGAGGTACTTTCAGTATTATTTTTTACTTCGAGTACTTGTGTCTGCAGATTCTATACTTAGTCTCCTGCACCACTTGTCAAATTCTTTTATAGTATGAGAGCAGTCTGGAATTAGGACTATCATCAATTCTACAAATGACTGGACCATCACAAACTCCAACATCTGCTTCTTCAACAACTGGACCCACGGGTATTACAAATCATACAGTCTTCACAGGCCAAGCAGGTGACTCCTGCCACATCAGGAAAACAAGTTTTTAGCCGTGTTACAACTGTTCATGCAACAGATTCAGACTTCAACGATGAGGAGGAAGAAAGTTCCATCGAGGCACCTCAGAACATGATATTTGTCAAACATATATTGTATGTTTTTGTAGACTATATAGGGTTGTGCCTTAGGGAGTACAACCCATTAGGTTATTCCCTTGTATGCCTTGTTCCACTCATTCTTTCACTTGAACTTGGTATCATGATAGGTAGCCCCCCCCCCCCCCCCCCCCCCCCCCTAGCACTTCCACCCTAGGTCCTAGCCGCCTCGTCGCCCCGCGGCCCCTCACCTCGCAGACCCGTGGCCCCGTCCCCTAGCGGCCCCGCGGCCCCGTCTCTAGCAGCCCCGCGGCCCCGTCACCTAGCGGCCCCGCGGCCCCGTCCCCTAGCGGCCCCGCGGCCCCGTCTCTAGCAGCCCCGCGGCCCCGTCACCTAGCGGCCCCGCGGCCCCGTCCCCTAGCGGCCCCGCGGCCCCGTCCCCTAGCAGCCCCGCGGCCCCGTCCCCTAGCGGCCCCGCGGCCCCGTCCCCTAGCAGCCCCGCGGCCCCGTCCCCTAGCTACCACGCGGCCCCGTCCCTAGCGGCCCTGCGGCCCCGTCTCCTAGCGGCCCCGCGTCCCCGTCACCTCGCGGCCCCGCGGCCCCGTCATCTCGCGGCCCCGGGGCCCCGTCACCTAGCCGGCCTCGTCGCCTAGCCGGCCCCGTCTCCCTGCTGGCCCCGCCTCTTTGCCAACCCCATCGCCTTGCCGCCGGTGGCCCCGTCTTCTAGACGCCTCGCCGCCGACCTTGGCTCCTCTGCACCGCGCTGCACCGCCCGGCACTGCTCTGCACCGCACTACACCACACGGCACCGCACTACACCGCATTGCACCACCGTGCACCGCATTGCACTGCACCCTATCGTACAGCACCTCCCTCCACCACATAGTTTTGCACATCACCGCTTTCCGCAGTGCTCTCCTGCCCAATACTGTCTTTCTCCTGCCGTTGCAACCATGATGGCGGACTCGGTCCTGCGTTTTGATGCCGAGGGGCAGCCGATTGAGTTCGACTCGTGGCTCGTCGACCTCCAGCGATATCTGACTGGTCAGCGGCAGGACGGCCACTCCCTGGCCGTCCACATCGACAGTACGCTCCCCTGCCCAGACCCCCCCTGCTGCCCTCCCCGCTGAACCCACCTCTGCTGACAGTTAGTCCTCTGCAGTTGCTGCCCCTGCTCGTGCTGTCGCACAGCTTGCGATTAGTCATGCCCTTCCCCTATCCGAGCGCCCCCACTTTAGGCCCGTCAGGACCGCACAGGAGTTCCTAGAGGCTGTTGTTGCGCGCTATTCCACCCCGCCCTCTGCCTCTGTAGGTTGCCTGATCTTGCCCATGCTCTTTCCTGACCTTGCGTCTTTCCCCACTGTCGCTGACCTAGCCGCCCACCTGCGCACGCTAGACACGACCTGACGTGCTGCCTGCACTGAGGCTCAGCTTTGTGTGTTTCAGCCCCCCATTTGCTCTACCCTCTACCTGCTTGCCACCCGCCTCCCTGACCGTCGTGCCACCACCCGTGATCACTTCCTTAGTCTCCACCCTGCTGACCTCACCCTTACTGACTTTGTCGACACCCTGTCTGCCATAGAGACCCGTCAGCGCTCTATCGCCCAGTCTAGCGATACCGTGCCAGTCTCTATCTTTTACTGCTGTGCCCCTACTCAGTGCTGCAGTTGCTGAGACAGCTCCAGCTGTAGAGACAGCCGCCGCAGTGCAGTTTCGTCCGGGTAAGCGTCGCCGCCCCAAGGCTGGGCGCGGAGGAGGGAGTGGTTCTGATGGTGGAGGTGGCTTGCCCACTGGTAGTACTGACGAGGGGGCTAGGGCTGGTGCCTCAGAGCAGCCGCCCCAACAGTAGCAGCAGGCTCCACAGCTGGACCAGCAGCAGCAGGCTCCGCAGCTGGACCAGCAGCAGCAGCCGCAGTAGCAGCAGCTGCTGCAGCCGCCGCAGCAGTTGCAGTAGCCGCAGCAGCAGAAGGTCGGCCGTCTCCCGCCCGAGTGGCTTGGAGCTGGAGGTGACAGTGGTCGCAGTGGTCACTCGCGTGGCGTGTTGTTGGGTGGTAGTCCGAGTGACGGGCGCTGCCAGTACCAGCTCCAGACCGGTCCTCGCCGCGGCCTTGTGTGCGGTACGTTCGGTCATACCCCCGCTCGTTGCCTAGGTGACGTGTTTCATCTCCGCTTCGGCCCATCGCCTGACCTCCCCGACTGGCATAGTCTCCTCCGTCGTCGTGTTCGGATCTTTGATATAGACACGGATGAGATTAGCTCTGCTTTGTATGCGCTGTATGTTGATGACTCTAGTGTGACTGGTTCCTATTACCCTGTGTTGCCTAGCGTAGGTGTGCCCAGTGTGCGTAGTTTAGGCTCCCTTGCTGCGTCAAGCATAGGATCCCCTGCCTTGTTTAGCCTAGGGTCCTCCCTCGCTCCTCCGACCTCTGTCGCCAATGCCGCGCTCTCCTTCACCCTAGACTCCGTCGCTTCCCGGGGTATCTTTCGCGACAACACGAGGCTTATGCCGCTTGCAGCTCCTGCTGTAGTTGCTCTTGCAGACCCTTCCTCTGGTCTTGTAGTTACCCGTAGCTCCACTACTCTCCTCTGTCCGGTGGTTCCCTCAAGCTCCCTTACAGGCCTGCACATTCCCTCGTTCTCTGGGAACCTAGTTGGTGTCGGCTGCCTCCAGGACCTTGGCGTCACCACTACGTTCCCTGGGCACGAGCGGTACACTGTCTGTACTAAGGCCGCCATTGGTGCCCCCCTCACCACGTTCACCCAAGACCTGGTGTCTGGCCTCTTCATGCTGGACACCGCTTCCCCCCCGGTTGTGTGAGAGTACGACCCCGTTACACCAAATCCCCTTTTCCATATTTCCTTTCTATCTCATTCCTCTTTTTCTCTCACCTCATTTGGCTTCCTTTTCCTCATTTCCCATCATCCTTTGGTTTATCCTGCTATTATAATTATACCACCGACCAGGCTCGGGATGTACTGGCGCGCTCTATCTAGCGTAACCCTGCCGTAATCCCTTAAAGCCAATAACCTTACGTGGCTATACGCGGAGTGATTCTATTTCTAGAAGGGTCTATTCCCTTTGGTTATGATAAACCTGGTTACCTGATGTACTTTGGAAGTATAAAAGCGTCTTGTATCAATCGATAGTGCAACTTTTCCTCGACACATTTGATCCTATGACACTTGGTAATCAGAGCTTGTCTCACTCAGCCGCGCTTGGCTAAGCAGGAGCAGCGGGAAAACCTGCTTCAAAAAACCGCCGGGGGCGACTAATTCGGCGCCGATTGTGGTAAGCACCAGCTCCGCGTTTTTCGAATCCACCCCACCCGTGCGTGTTTTAAATAGGATGGCAAAATTCGACAACGTCGAAGTTACCCAGCTGCTCTTCGCGAGCATTGCTGCCCTTCAGGAGGAGATGCGAGCCGATCGCGAAGCTTGGGGAAACGAGTTCGAGCGAGTAACTCGACTCGCCGGCGCGCAGCATGACGCGACAACAACAACAACGCAGCAGTCGCACCAGTTTCTCGAGGCTCCAAAACCGCGCCCACCTGAGCCGTTCAATCCGAGCGATCAAAATTCCGACGCCTGCAGATGGATCGCCGACATGGAGATCTTCGCAGCCGTCGGATGGAGCTCACCAGTATGGGACGGTCAACGCGTACGACTCGCGGTGACACTGATGCGAGGACCGGCACTCGAGTGGATTGGCGGGAACACCACCTTCATCCACGGCTAAGCCACGTGGCAGCAGTTCCGCACCGACCTGCTGAAACGCTTCGAGCATATAAATTCGGGTTTCCTTGTTCGGGAAAAAAATCATCGCCATCGACAGTTCGGGAGCGTAGCGCAGTACACGCAGCAAATAGAGGAATCATATAACCGCATTCCCGATCTGTCAGAAGGGGAAAAAGTGCAGTCATATCTCGCCAGGCTGAAGACCGAAGTCAAACGACAGGTAGCAGCGACAAACTACGTGAGCTACACTGACGTCGTTTCGGCAGCGGAGTGATTCAACATGGTCAACACCGGGACACGGCGGGCGCACGTCGGCAGTACACGATAGGGCGACCGCTCGGCTCACACCACGTTCGCCGACCCAATGGAAATCGACAGGTTTGACGGGCGGTCACGTCCGAAAAACACCAACTACACGTGTGATTTTTGCGGGGTGACGGGCCATCGAATCTTCGGCTGCAACAAAATGAAAGCCGCACGCGCAGAGTATCGGCACACAACAGTGGAGGAAATTCTTCGGCCAATCAGAAGACAAAAAACGGAATTCGCCAGTGATCGCGGATCTAGCTGTCGAAAAAGAAAAGATCCGAAAGCGGCCGCGGGATTCCAGGAAAATCGACTTCAACGAAGCTGATTCGACGCAAGAAGGAGGAAATGCTTGGGAAAAATCTCCACCCCACGACCTGTCTTCGCCAGAGAAAAATGGAGAAAAAATCTAACTCCGTGAAAAAAGGACTCTGCCGAGACAGGGAAACTCCTTGAAGACCCAATAAATTATAAGGATTCGTTAAAGTTATCTAATAAAGATGCTTTAATGAAAACTTATAATTCTCGAGGGGCCAGAGAAATTTCGGGAGGGAGTCCAGAAGAAGCAGAAACTTGTGGAGGTCATACCGGTACCGGAAAACTTGGGGACAAAATTAAGGAGTGTGGAAAGAAGCCGACCTTTCCACGGAGTCAACGTCCTCACCCAACACCAGCCCACAACGACTACCCGTTCCCCAGGGAAGATGTCGGTGGAGGTGAAGCAGCTCAAGAGGAAGCTGGGGGTCTACAAGAAGCTGCAAAAACCCCGAACTCCTTCTCCGGATGCATCCAGCTCAACAAATTCGGCATCAACGACTCACACAGTCAAGAAAACTCAGGATCCTGAGGGAGAGACTTCCTCCAAGCAGCCTCGGCCAGCTGCTAACCCACGAGCAGATAGCAAGAAAAAGGTGTGTACGGAATATTGGGATGTACCCTATGATCCTATTAGTGAAACCATCTTTGGGTACTCCGATCAACGCCCGACCCTCGTGCTCAAGGTCATCTGCAAAGGACGATTCCTCCAAGCACTCGTGGACAGCGGAGCATCGCACACCGTCTGCGACAAGGCAGTAATCGACCGATTTCGAGAAGAGTACAAACCTTCGGTATTCTCTGCAATGATGGTGGACGGCAGCAAGTTACCAGTACACGGCGAAGCAGTGGTACACCTACAAATCGGACCAGTGCGCTTGAGACCTGCACTCCCCATCACCAATATAATCTTCAGGCGAGACTTCCTAAAATGATTCAACCACGAGATCAACTGGGTAAATTATACCGCAAGCATCTACAACAATGGAAGGAGAGTCCAGCTACCCAACTGGGACCATACAGGAGATATCCCAGTGGAGACACTCGCACGATTCGAGAAGGACGTAAAGCGAACCGACACCGGATTCCTGGCGATAGCAACGGATGTGGAAAGCGACGGAGAGAGAAACTCGGAACCTCCACAAAAAATCAAGGAATTACTGAAGGAGTTCCAAGACATTCTTCTCGACGACCTTCCAAACGGGCTGCCGCTATACCGGACGCAACTAGGTTCGAAACCGACCTTCCGAGCACCATATCGGCTCAGCCCCACAGAGCCAGCTGACATGAAAAAGCAGATCGAGTATCTCCTCGCAACAGGACTCATCCGATCATCCACTTCGCCAGCGGTGCCCCAGTACTCTTCGCACCGAAACCGGACGGATGCCTGCGCATGTGCATCGACTACCGAGCTCTCAACAAGCAGACCATCAAGAACACATACCCAATCCCACAAATCGATGACCTGCTTGACCCGCTTCGGGGAGCCACGGTATTTTCCAAACAGGATCTGCGGTCCGGATACTAGCAGATACGAGTGGCGGACAATTCCATCCACAAAACTGCCTTCCGAACTCGATACGGGTGGTACGAGTATCTGGTAATGCCGTTCGGACTCACCAACGCACTAGCAACGTTCCAAGCAAAAATGAACCATATTCTACTCCCACTCTTGGACGAATGCGTGGTGGTGTACCTGGATGAGATTCTCATCTACTCGCATGACATGCAGCAGCACGTCCAACACCTGCGACGCGTCTTCGACATTCTCCGACGAGAACGATTCTACGTCAAGTTATCCAAGAGCGAATTCGCCCTCGAGAAAGTCCAATTCCTAGGATACATGGTGAGCGCTCAAGGAGTTCACGTCAACCCCAAGAAAATCGAAGCCACACGTACGTGGAAGACACCTGAGAACGTGAAGGAGTTGCAGAGTTCCTAGGCTTCGCTAACTACTACAACAGGTTCGTGCCACAGTACGCAAAGATCGCAACACCACTCACGAATCTGCTGAAGAAGAACACACCCTTTAAGTGGGAACCAAAGCATCAGGAATCCATGGAGCAGCTGAAACAAGCACTCACGTCCGTGCCTGTACTCATCTCGCCAGACTCCGAACGCGACTACGTCATCGAAGCTGACGCCAGCAACCAGGCAGTGGGAGCAGTCTTGATGCAAGACCAGGCGAATGGACTGCAACCAATCGCCTACCTGAGTAAGAAACTACACGGGGCAGAACCCAACTACCCGATACATGACAAAGAGGCCATCGCTCTTATCATCGCCTTCAAAACGTGGAGATGTTATCTCGAAGGACGACAAACAACCGTCTACACCGACCATTGCAGCTTGAAATATTTGAAGACACAACCAAACCTCTCCAGGCGGCAGGTCCAGTGGATTGACTTCCTCAAGACGCACTTCCACTAGAACATTGTGTACAAGCCTGGCCACAAAAACAAAGCAGACGCTCTTAGCCGGCCTGCACACGTTGCCGCAATCCAGGTCGAAGGGATGAACCCACTTCTCAAGGGACTCTTCACACACGGGTACGCCATCGACCCCGAAATTCCTTCGGCAGCAAAACGGCACCTGCTACCGTGGGACGGTGACATCGCATACCGGAAGGGATCAACAAAAATATGGGTACCCAATTACCTTCTTTGCACCAGTTACTACTCAAAGAATACCACAATGTCCTATACGCGGGACACTTTGGTAGCAACAAGACGCTCACCGGTATTGCAAAGCACTACTACTGGCCCCACATGACAGCCGACGTCCAACAATTCGTCACCTCGTGTGCCACATGTCAGCGGATGAAAATCAGCAAGCAAAAAAAAGCAGGACTGCTACAGCCTCTTCCTGTCCCAGAATAGCCATGGCAAGTGGTTAGCCTGGACTTCATCACCGGGTTACCAACTACCACCATTGGTCATGACGCAATCCTAGTCGTCATCCACAAATTCTCCAAAATGGGACACTTCATCCCGACACACACGACAGCACGCACCGAAGAGACAGCACAACTATTCATTCGCTACATCATCTCACAACATGGCATTCTAACAACACTCAACTCCGATCCAGACCCCAAGTTCACCAGCAAGTTCTGGAAGGAACTAATGTCTCTGCTCGGGACCAAATTGCTATGTCATCCGCCTACCATCCGCAGACAGATGGATAGACCGAGCGCCTCAACCAAATTGTAGAGCAACTTCTCCGCGCAGCATGCAAAGACGAAATCTCTAAATAGGACTTGCATCTACCTGTCCTGGAGTTTGCCTACGACAACGCCAGTTACGCCGCTACTGGATAGAAGCCGTTCTTCCTCTGCTACGGACGCCACCCACTCACGCCACAAAAACTGACAGCATCTGCTACAGTTCAATCCGCACACGACTTCATCAGAACCATGCGTCAGCTTTGGGATCGGACCCACAAGTGCCTTCTCAACATTTAGCAGCAAGAGAAGCGGTAGGCCGATCGCCACCGCACTGACCACACGATCACCGTGGGAGACCAAGTCCTACTTGATTCCCACAATATCAATATCAATCATCTTCCATCCAAACTGTGACCTCGCTTTTGCGGGCCCTTTCTCGTTGAAGCACAGATCACTCCTATTACCTACCGCTTTCGCCTACCAACTACCTGGAAGATTCACAACGCCTTCCATGTCCAACTTCTGAAGCCCTATTGCGACCCTAACACGGTCTTCACCAAATGCCAACCGCCGCCGCCGCCGCCCGTCCTCATCCACGATGAACCCGAGTACAAGGTCGTGTCCGTGCTCGCACACCGCCATCGACGGAATGGCACCGTGGAGCTTCGCATCCATTGGAAGGGTTATGATCCTTCTGAGGACACTTGGGTTCCTGAATCCGAGATGGGAAATGCCCGTAGTCCTTTTCGTGACTACCTTGTCAAGCAGGGTGTTACTTCTACCACCCAGCTTTGAGGGGGGGGGGTGTGAGAGTATGACCCCGTTATACCAAATCCCCATTTCCTTTCTATCTCATTCCTCTTTTTTTCTCACCTCATTTGGTTTCCTATTCCTCATTTTCCATCATCCTGTGGTTTATCCTATAATTATCATTGTATCACCGACCAGGCTCGGGATGTATTAGCACGCTCTATCTAGCGTAATCCTGCAGTAATTCCATAAAGCCAATAGCCTTGCATGGCTATACGCAGGGTGATTCTATTTGTAGAAGGGTCTATTCTCTTTGGATAGGATCAACATGGTTACCTGATGTACTTTGGAAGTATAAAAGCGCCTTGTATCAATCGATAGTGCAAATTTTCCTCGACACATTCGATCCTGTGACAGGTTGGGATGCCTCCCCAGGTATCTGCGTCTTCCAAGGTTGCTGTGGCGTGCTCGTGTCGGTCGCTTTCTCACCCGTCACTTCTATGGCACAACCGTCTAGGTCACTCTGCCCTCACCCGTCTCCGTCACATGTCCTAGCACCATCTTGTCCTAGGTCTCCCTGAGTCGTTCCCTGCACTCCCCTCCTCACCCACGCCTCCGTGCACGCCTTGTGTCGAGGGCTGGCTCCGCCGTGCCCCTCACTCCTTCTCATTCCCCCCAACCTTCGCATCGCTGCAGACCCTGCACATGGACGTCTGGGGCCCCGCCCCCGTCCATGGGCCGCGTCGCGAGCGCTACTTCCTAGTGCTTGTCGACGACTACACCCGCTACACCACCGTCTTTCCCCTGGAGTGGAAGGCCTACGTGCCTGACGTTCTTCTCCCATGGCTTGTCTCTGCGCGTGTTCACCGAGGTCTCCCTGTCATGTGTCTACACTCCGAACGTGGTGGCGAGTTTGCCTCTGGCTGCCTTGGTCGCTTCTGTTGTGCGGAGGGCATCACCCAGATGTTCACCTTGCCGGACTCCCCGCAGCAGAATGGGGTCGCTGAGCGACGCATCGGTTTGGTCATGGAGGTGGCTCGTACCTCCATGATCCATGCCGGTGCACCCCATTTTCTGTGGCCGCTCACCGTTCGCTACGCCGATCACCAGCTTAACCTCTGGCCGCACCCTCAGCGGTCGCAGGTTTCGCCGACCCTCCTCTGGACCGGGTCCCTTGCTGACGCTTCTGTTCCACGTCTGGGGCTTCCTTGCAAACGTTCATGCCTCTAGCATGGACAAGCTTACTGCCCGCACTATCCCCTGTGTCTTCCTAGGTTTCCCCCTCGACTCGTCAGACTGGCAGTTCTACCACCCGCCTTCTCACCGGTTCTTTCACTCTCGTGACGTAAATTTTGACGAGTCTGTCGCCTTCCATCACCGCTTTCCCCACTGTGGTCCCCCAGTCACTCCCCCCCAATTCCTGGTGCCCCCCCCAACCCCGGTCGACCCTGTCCACCCCCCTCCCAACCTGCCAGGTGTTGGAGTCGGGCAGCAGTCACAGCTGTCGCCGCCGGTGTCTGCTCTTCGCCTCCTCGATCTCACTTCCCCTGACTGCCCGTCGCTGCCTCCCCCGCTGCCGCCGCCTCCTCCTGTGCCGATCCACAGCCCCATGTTTCCTCCCCCAGACTCCTCTCTGGCTCGTTTCCCTCCCCGTTTTCCTCCTGTGTCTCCTCCCCTCTCTCCTGACCCGACTCCTCCGTCTCACGTCTGGTCTCGTCGTCTGCCTTGTGCTCATCCTACCTCCCCTGTTCCGCGTTCTAACCCTATTTTGCTGCGCTCTCATGCGTCTCGTGCTCCTCCTCTCCTCCCATCTCCTCCTCCGTCGTCGCTTGCTGTGGCCCCGCCTCCGTTCTTGGACTTCCTCCGTGCTGCGTGTCCCCTTGTTCCTCGTGGCCTTGCCTCTCTCGTGTCACTGCTGTCACTGACTTCGTCGCTACCCGCAGCCTGGACTAGGCCACCGCTCTGGTCTCAGACCCTGCTTGCCCTCCGACCATCGGGGGTGTGGCTGCTCTTGGCAGTGACGTCCTAGAGGACAGGCAGTTCGAGCTCGCTTTCTTGTCTGAGGCCGCTCCCCATCTCTTTTCTATGCTACAAGTCACTGAGGGTGACCCAGACGCCCTCGACATACCGACCCCTCGCACCTACGCTGAGGCCACCTCGGGACCCTCGGCCTCTCAGTGGATAGCTGCCATGGAGGAGGAGATGGCACCTTGGAGATCCACTGGTACCTTCGTCGACGCAGTTCCCCCACCTGGGGTGAACGTAGTCGATGGCCGGTGGCTCTTCAAGGTGAAGCGCCCTCCTAGAGAGCCGCCAATCTTCAAGGCACGCTATGTTGCTCGAGGCTTCAGTCAGCGTGAGGAGGTGGACTTCTTTTAGACCTTCGCCCTGACCCCAAAGATGACTTCTCTTTGGGCGCTGCTATACATAGCAACACAGTGTGACTATGAGTTGCACTCCCTCGACTTCTCCACAGCTTTCCTCCAGGGCAGTCTACACGAGCAGGTCTACCTGTGCCGCCCCAAGGGCTTCTTCGGTACCTTCCCCCCTGGCATCGAGTGGCTCCTCCAGCGCCCTGTCTATGGCTTGCGACAGGCACCCCGTGAGTGGCACGACACGCTGCGTGCTACACTTGCAAACTTGCAGTTCTTCCCTTTGTCTATAGACCCCTCGCACTTTGTCCGTTCCGGCCAGACTCCGTTCTACATCCTTGTCTACGTAGTCGACATGATCTTTGGTACTGCAGACAGAGACGCACTGGCCGCCGTGAAGGCCGAGCTGCTGAGGAGACACACTTGCACCGACCTAGGAGAGCTGCGCCGCTACCTTGGCGTGCAAATCTCCACGGACAGAGCAGCGCGCACCATCACTCTCTCACAGTCACACTTGGTGCGCCAGGTCCTTCAGAGGTTCGGCCTTCAATTCTCTTCCGCACAGCCCACCCCTCTTTCAGTAGACTACAGAATCTCTGCCCCAGTCCCTGAGGAGGCTGTAGAGCCTAGTGGTCCCTACGCAGAGCTAGTGGGGTGCCTCATGTACCTGATGACTTGCACTCGTCCAGATCTCGCATACCCTCTCAGCATCCTGGCTCGCTTTGTGGCCTCAGGATGACACCGACCACATCACTGGTCAGCCGCTAAGTGGGTATTGCGTTATCTAGCAAGTTAATCGGGCATGGGGCTAGTGCTAGGAAGACGGAGACCAATGGTCCTTACCGGGCACACAGACGCTTCTTGGGCAGACGAAGCCGAGACTCTCAGGTCCTCATAGGGCTACTCCTTTAGCCTTGGTGCAGGTGCCATCTCGTGGAGGTCCACCCGTTCCTCGTATGTTGCCCAGTCTAGCTGTGAGGCTGAGCTCTACGCAGGTTCCATGGCGGCACAGGAGCTCCGCTGGCTGACCTTCTTGCTCACCGACTTGGGTGAGTGGCCTAGCTCTGCCCCGGTTTTGTACGCTGACAAAAGGGCCATGATCCTCCTGTGTCTGGAGCCACGACTTGAGGGCAGAACGAAGCACATCCAGCTGCGGTACTTCCTCCTGCGCGAGCTGCAGCAGCGTCGCCAGGATCGTGTAGTACACTTGGCCTCAGATGCCAACATAGCTGATATCTTTACTAAGGCACTTACGCCTAAAGATCATCAGCGGCACTGTGTACAGCTAGGTCTTGTTCTTGTAGCCTCTCACTTGCTAGGACCTTGATTGTGTACAGACCTTCATATATATTACCTTGACTGGCCTTGTGGCCTCTTCCCAGTGGTTGGACTAGTAGTGCCACCCTGAGAGGTTTCTCTCTCATTGGGCACTGCCCCTATTCAGTCTGGGGGGTGTGTCAAACATATACTGTTTGTTTTTGTAGACTGTATAGGGTTGTGCCTTAGGGAGTACAATCTTACCTCAGGTTTATGCTAATCTTGCTCGGGTTATTGCAGGACCAAACACTGGGTATCTTGACAGTTGTTGTGGTCAACACATGTGCTCTGCCGAGACGCTCTTCATAACACATCAGCGTCCTCTTCGACGTCCAGTACCTGTCACAGCTGCAAACGGACAAAAGATCATGGCAAGATCAATCGGCAGCGTCATGCTGGATTCTGTTGACACATGTTTTTTCTTACATGTTACTAACGTCCTCATCATTGCTGGACTTGGTTTTAATATTCTTTCAACGGTTCAACTTCTGCGACATAAGATCAAGTCACAAGGACATTGTGAGACCATGGACTAGGAACGTTATCACAACGATACCAATACTTACATCGGGAGAGCTGCCAGTCAATATGGCGTCTCTGTTCTTCAATTCGAGTCGCAAGGCACTACTGGAGATTCTGACAGAGTATTATCTTTTGGGCCTTGGCAACATCCTGAAGAAACTGATTTTCAAACGGTTGAAATAGAGTTCCGTGCAACTGCAGTTCCAACAGGATCTCGTACAGCCGGAGCGGTTATAACGGCTCTTGATTCCTGGCCAACAAACACAGCTGAAGAATAAACATCAGCGTGACGGAACTATTATGACACTTTACAACAACTTGACAACAAACCTGCAGTACCTTGGGGACCCAACAGCAGCAGTGAAGCAGAGGAAGCAGAGCAGCAGAGTAGCAGTGAAGCAGACACGGGTTCTTATCAGTCAACCTGCAGCAGACTCAACAAAAACAGAAATCAAAGGAGAATTACTGTAAGTCCGACTTCAGGTGTCGAAACGAAATACTGTAGAGAGCGAAAAAGATCTAGTCGATTCTCCCCCTCAGGTCGATGCAGAAATTGCGCGAGCTGGCTAGCGGCATAGGCGAGATCCGGACGACATGTTACTGCTGTGAATAGAAGACAACCCAGCTGCTGCTGATAAAGCTGTAGGTCAGTGTTATCGAGTGGAGTTGTATCAGGCTGGTAGTCCGTCGGTAGAGACTGTTAAGGAGTAGTTACAGCTGAAAGTGTGAGGTTAAAGCGTGCCGCCTGTGTAGCTGCGTACTTAGAAGCTGCAAGATGAATAGCAGTTGCTGTTCGGTGGATGTGAAGACCGAGAATTTGTGTGACTGTAGGAGTGATAGTGATCTGTAGATGTTGTTGAAGTTTCTGTTCGAAGACAGTAGCGAGAGAATCGGTGGTGCTGATGTAAAGTAAGTCATCGACATAAGCGACGAATAGGATGTAGTCAATACCGTCGGTAAGTAGGTACATTCCTTGATCGTGTGGAAGCTGACGGAATCCGGCAGCTAGTAACTGACGATGTAGATACTGCTTCCATAGTTGTCGAACCTGTTTAATGCCGTAGAGAGACTTTCTGAGATGGCAGACGCTGGGAGGGTTAGTTTCGTAAGAATTTAGGTACTCAACCAGAATTAAGGCGTCGACAGGTGCATATAGAAATGCGTTGGCGACATCGATTTGGCAAAGTCTGAAGTTTCGGTAGTCCACGATACAAAGGAGGATGTGGAAACTAGTGTGTCTCCCGAAAGTTAACTTGTAGTCAAATCCAAAAGTTTGCTCGTACCCGTGGACAACCCATCGCGCCTTGAAATTTTCAAAAGAACCATCGGCGTTTGTCTTCACGCGAAAAAACCATTTTCCGGTAAGAATCTTACTCCCCTTTATTTCCTTCAGTGGGATTTGATCCCAGGTACCTCTCTTTTCCAGAGCTGCTAATTCTCAGCCCATGGCTTCGCGCCATTTTTCCCTGTGTTGACTTGTCAAGGCTTGGCGAACTGTTTTCGGCTCTAGAATCTTACTGCTGTTTGCTTGTACTGCGACTACGAGTCCCAATACCTGTAATCCAGTTTCTGTAAAATGAGGACGATATGAGTTTACATGGGAGAAGTTGTGTTTTGACCCCTGTTCCCCCCCAACTTCTTCAGGTGTTACACGGATAGCTGCTTCAGAGACAACGGGCATTGGTTGCGGGTGACAATCACGTTCCTAAGCAAGAACGACATCGCGGATATCTCTGAGTGAGATAAATCTTGGCAGTTCCAGCTGACATGGTTGGAACGGGGATGTCTGTGGCAGCTTCGAAAGACTCGGCAACGAATTCATCCTGTACATCTACTTCGGCCCCGTCGGAAGTGAAAGCACACGAGCCTTCGAACAGCCTGGCAGGATTGGCAGCTGCAGCCTGGTGAGCACGAAAAACAGGTAAGGTGAGTTGTTCATAGAAAAGACAATCACGTGCAGGTACGACTTGACTCGTGCGAAGATCCATAATTTTTCACGCGTCCATTTGCTTCTCGACGCCAAGATGCATTCCCCACTTAGCCCATTCTGAAAATTTGCCGAGTGCTGCAGTCGGAGGTCGGTATTGAACGATACACCCAAATACTATTAAAAGTTTGGTGTTGCCGACTGTTTCTGTCCACTGCAGGTGTGGCAAAGAAAATTGTGGAAGAGAAGTTGTCGACAGCAATCTATGCAGAAGATCTGCATGGTCCAAAGCGTAAGTCCAAAAATGTGGTGGTAATGCTGCCTGAGTCAGCAAGACTCGCATCTTTTCTTGTAATGTCATGTTCATTCGCTCCGCTACCCCCATCTGTTGATGTTGATGTAGCAGAGACCCTCTGCGCTTGATGCCTAGGGTTTGAAGATATTCAGTGAAGGTGGTGTTTGTGTACTCCCCTGCTCCGTCACTCTGAAATTCTTGAAGCTTTTCCTTCGATTCTCTTTCAGCCACCGCAAGCCACGCGACGAAAATAGAGTGAGCCATATGATGAGCCGGTATATTTTCCGTCCAAACATATCGAGTAGAAACCTTGATAAAGGAGATCATATAGAGCTCCCCCTTAGGTCCTGCTTCAGGTAAGTTGAGAATGTCGCTGTAGACTTTCTGCATAAGTGTGTAATGAGTTGATCCCGAAAAGTGGCTTGGAAAAGGTTCGTGAGGAAGATTAGCAGTTGTGCAGACTGCTGGTCGTGAAGACGGCTTCATCTCAGTTCCATCCGGTAAGAGCAAGCTGTTCTTGTCAAGGAATGAAGCTCGTATACCAGTAGTTTGATTAAGAATCCGCAGAGAAGGATGACCTAACCGTTGATGCCAAATATCCTCTGTTGCTTTGTGTCCTGTTGATCGCAGATAAAAATCGGCATTAGTATAAAAAGAAGAAACGATGAAAGGTGAAAGCGCTAGTGATTCGTCGAGTTGTCCAGGAACGAAGCGGGTAAGAGGTAACTTAGTGGTTTTAATTTCCACGTTAAGAATTTCTTCTGGTTGCATAACTACAGTGATGGAACAATCTGTCCACATGTTGGCCATTAACTAGACAAAATTAGAGCCCATGAGAAAATGATCAGGTTTTTTATTTCCTGGTTTTAAGGTTCTAGTTGCCACTGTTGTAGGCTTGTGTGAGAAATGACATATTGTCCAAAAAACAAACAATAGCAGAACATAGCACAACAAAGATCACAAGTGGTACACTCGGACAGAATGATCCTAGGATGAGCGACATTTAAAATTATCGATATCGATACCAGGTCCATCTCCCCTTAACCCTACATCCTGCTCTGATCCTCCTAGGCATAGTGTCTATCAGAGCCTTGCACATGCTAGCCCTAATGCTGTCCCATGCCTCGTGCACCTGCTCCCAAGTTTGCAGCATGCTTGTGGGGGGTTGCTCATGCTTGGCGAGCTGCTCGATAGGATTGGGGTCGGGGGAGGAATAGGGTCATTGTAGGACCGCGAAATCTTGCTCTGCTAGCCACTCCTGAACGATCCTGCACTTGGGTTTAGGGTCGTACAGTGTACTGGAACGTCATGCCAGAGATGGTCAAATCATAGAAATCAAGAGTTTGAGCCACCTCGTCCAGCATTATGCTATGATAGAGTTGGCCATCAATCTTGCACATGTAATCAGGCACATCAGACATTATACAGACTCAAACCATGACTGGCCCGCCCCCATGCTTCACAGTCTACTTCACCTGATGCCCCTGGAGAGCAGCGCCTTCGCGAATCCATGCATGGGTGTGGCTATCTGAGCAATATCAAGTGATCTGAGTCTCGTTCGACCTCATCACCCGCTTCCAGTCGTCCAGTGTCCAGTCTGTTAGAAACAGAAATGTTGAGTTTATTGATGAAGCAAAGGCATTACATAGGAAGAGAGAGATGAGCTAGGAAGGGAAGGTTGGAAGGGAAGGGGGGGTTAGGACCTATCACAAGGGAGGGAGGATCCTTCCAAATGTGGTTGACCACAAGTGGGAGGTGGTCCAAGTATGGTGGACCACAAGTGGCTTAGGCAACCCACTTGTGGTGCCCCCACAATTATGGTCCTTGTGTTTGGGGGCTCCAACCACAATTGGGTTGGATTCACACCCCAACACAGGTGCACACCCAACTAGGGATGTAAACACAATATACACAACTAGCATATCATGGTATATTCTAACAGAGTCTAGATGGGCTCTGGCAAAATTCCTTATAGTCGCACATGTTGCGCGCTAATAGTTGAGGCTTGCGCAATAGTTGTACAGCAACTAACCCAGTCACCTAGAGGGCATTTCGTTCAGTGTGAGGGTGGACCTTAACAACGTGATTCGATTCCAGTGGTTATGCACCCTCAATGCTCGTCAACGCGACACCTAACATGATGGTGTGCACGAAAGTGCATATGTATCACGCTGAGAGCTGTCGCGGTCGACCTGAAGAGTGGACATTTGGCCTAGCTACTAGATGACTACTGCTGTGACTAGCCTTCAGAGTGTAATTTTGGTCGATTCTCTGCCCTATTCCTAGCGTTCATGCGATTGGTCGAAAACTCAGACACTGGTGCCAGAGGCTCATGATCTGGTATCTCTGACGCGAATCAAGCGGGTGCGTGCTTATTGGAGGATCACGGGGTAAGGGGCATGCACTAGCGAAACTCTGAGCGACTTTGCTAGCTCGTGCAAAGAATTCTCGACGGAAACAGATCTAGTCTCTATTCGGGTAGTATTTGTCCGCATCGACCGTCGAACGTTAAATCTTGTACTCGCTATTAGCAATTCGATATTGGCTAGAGTTTGTTATATCTGGAGGTGCATCAATTGTTTATGCATAATGTCCACAGGCTCCAGATTGTAAATAATTCATTTATACTTGTCAAAACATCATGAACTTGCTAAACATTGCCATTTTGTGGACAGATTGTTCCGTCACTGTACTTATCAAGTCACTACTACGAATACTCTATATCTTAACGGGTACGTCGATGCTGATCATGCAGCAACTAGTTCTAATTGTTGATCTCACACAAGCTTCATCTATCATCTCGAACCTATTGGGACTATCTCCTGGAATTCTACAAAGCAAGAGCTCATAGCTCTGTCATCTGCTAAACTCAAGTTCATAGCTGCCTGTACAGCTACTCGCAAAGGTCTCTATCTACAAGAGCTACTGGAGGAAGCGAAATTAACGACAAGTATACAGTTCACCCTGCAGTGCGACAACCAAAGTGCAATCAGAATTGCTCACCAATCTGGTTTCGCCAACAGGACGAAACACATTTCAATACGATACTTCTTCGTCAAAGATGAAGTTGAGAAGGGGAGAATGCGGTTGGTCTACTACTCGACGAATGAAATGGCTGCAGATTTTCTCACTAAGAAGCTGACACGTCAGAAGTTCCAGTACTGCAACGAACTCTGCGGAATTATCAAGAAGTGACACTATCGGACTTCCAGGAATGAAGGGGAGTGTTGTGATAAAATCGTACTTAAGCATTTGTGTAAGTAGTTCCAATAGATATTGTCGAGTTACACTATAACTAGCATCCGTAGAGTGACGTTAGCAAATAGCACTCGTCTGGATGATTATGTCAGCAGGCCGTTTCAGTCACGCGAACAGTCGCGCTCTTTTCAGTAGCGGTTAGAGCCCATAGCGCAAATAGTTTTGAACTGGTACATTATCGAATAGGTACTTCTAGCAGATATAAAAGTAGCTTGTACGACTACAATTATTACAGTAACTTGTTCTTGAGTAAATTATGTTCAACACTTACAAGTTCTAAGACTTCCGCTGTCTTACTAGTCTACCATTCCATCAAAGATCCTTGTTCAAGTCTTGAGGTATCACAAGGCTGTAATACTGTTTCTGGTGTTACATCTTATTAATACTGACTGTTACCAGAGGTACTTCCAGTATTGCATTCTACTTCAAGTACTTGTGCTCGAAAATGCCTCGGCGCTTGTGTGCTAGGGAGAGATACCTACGAGCAGCGGTATGCATTGCTAATAAGGAAAAAAATGAGACAGCATGGGCTGTTAATCGTGAGTTAGCTCATCTTTCTCCTATGCTATGGCCGCCATGGTCATGAGTCCCAAATAAGTCCTAGGCACTTGATCCGCCCTCCCATCGTTGCTGGTTGCAGGTGCGACGCTCGCAATCGCACCCCCGCTGTGGTTGGGGACTCGACCAATCATTTCTCGTCGTTCAAGGTACACCTCTCGTCGCTGAGTTTCAGGGTAACATTGTGTACTCAGGTTGGGTTTCGCGAGCGGCCAAGAATCAAAGACTTTGAGTCTTGATCGTTCTTGGACCACGGGCTTTAATACACAATCAATTAGCCCAACATTCACAGAACTACTGAATGGTGTGTTGGGCTGATAATAGCCTTAGGATCCTTTCAGAGTTGAGTTCTTGTAACAGAGAGCTTGATAGCACAGTGGAAGTCTTGTGTTGAAGCCTTGTACTGGTACGTGAGAACAAGTGATTGATTATAGCAAAGGGATACAAGGTTTATACAAAACAGTATGCAGAGTCTAAATTTTTTGCACTTCGAGGGGGTACATTCCCTTTTACGACTCGATAACGCGACTTGGATAACCACCAGTGCCTATTTTTCACGAGTAAATGACACTGATTCTCTGAAAATCAGAGTTGATTTTGCATACCACCCTTTCACCTCGAGGTAATTTTTTGAGATTATAAGTTTTCTCTGATTTATCAGAGTTGACCTATGTGCTACTCTACGGGATTTTCAATAGAGGGTATTGTCAAACATATTTGTATATGTTATAATAGGCTAGATACGGGCCGGCGGGGCGCTAACGGGCCAGCGGGGCTGTCTACACCGCCCTCCACCGCACTCCACTGCATTACACCGCACTCCACCGCACTCCACCACACTCCACCGCACTCCTCCACACTTCACCTTTCTCCACCGCTCTTCACCGCTTCCTCCACCTGTCCTCCTCACTCAGTCAGCGGCCGTCAGCAGCTGCAGCAGTGGCGATGGCGGAGTCATAGCTCCGTCTGGACGCAGAGGGTCGGGCGCTCTCAACTTTGAGTCATGGCTCATCGACCTTCGGCGTCACCTTACAGGTCAGCGCCAGGACGGTCACTCCCTGGCTGTTCATGTCGATGTCCTGCTTCCCTGCCCCTCTTCCCCTGCTGCCCTCCCTGCTACCCCCACCTCTGCTGAGCGTGAGGCCTTTTCCGCTGCTGTGCTTGATCGTGGTGTCTGGGACTCACGCGACGCTGTCGCCAAGCTTGCTATCAGCCGTGCGCTCCCGCTGTCTGGGCGTCCTCGCTTAACCACTGTAGCAAACGCACAGGCCTTCCTAGATGCTGTCATTGCGCGCTATTCCTCCCCCACCACTGTCTCTGCTGGTCGCCTGATCCTTTCCATACTCTTCCTTGATCTTGCATCCTTCCCCACTATCCCCGACTTTCCCATGCACCTCCGCACGCTTGAGATACAGTGATGGAACAATCTGTCCACATGTTGGCCATTAACTAGACAAAATTAGAGCCCATGAGAAAATGATCAGGTTTTTTATTTCCTGGTTTTAAGGTTCTAGTTGCCACTGTTGTAGGCTTGTGTGAGAAATGACATCTTGTCCAAAAAACAAACAATAGCAGAACATAGCACAAAAAAGATCACAAGTGGTACACTCGGACAGAATGATCCTAGGATGAGCGACATTTAAAATTATCGATATCGATACCAGGTCCATCTCCCCTTAACCCTACATCCTGCTCTGATCCTCCTAGGCATAGTGTCTATCAGAGCCTTGCACATGCTAGCCCTAATGCTGTCCCATGCCTCGTGCACCTGCTCCCAAGTTTGCAGCATGCTTGTGGGGGGTTGCTCATGCTTGGCGAGCTGCTCGATAGGATTGGGGTCGGGGGAGGAATAGGGTCATTGTAGGACCGCGAAATCTTGCTCTGCTAGCCACTCCTGAACGATCCTGCACTTGGGTTTAGGGTCGTACAGTGTACTGGAACGTCATGCCAGAGATGGTCAAATCATAGAAATCAAGAGTTTGAGCCACCTCGTCCAGCATTATGCTATGATAGAGTTGGCCATCAATCTTGCACATGTAATCAGGCACATCAGACATTATACAGACTCAAACCATGACTGGCCCGCCCCCATGCTTCACAGTCTACTTCACCTGATGCCCCTGGAGAGCAGCGCCTTCGCGAATCCATGCATGGGTGTGGCTATCTGAGCAATATCAAGTGATCTGAGTCTCGTTCGACCTCATCACCCGCTTCCAGTCGTCCAGTGTCCAGTCTGTTAGAAACAGAAATGTTGAGTTTATTGATGAAGCAAAGGCATTACATAGGAAGAGAGAGATGAGCTAGGAAGGGAAGGTTGGAAGGGAAGGGGGGGTTAGGACCTATCACAAGGGAGGGAGGATCCTTCCAAATGTGGTTGACCACAAGTGGGAGGTGGTCCAAGTATGGTGGACCACAAGTGGCTTAGGCAACCCACTTGTGGTGCCCCCACAATTATGGTCCTTGTGTTTGGGGGCTCCAACCACAATTGGGTTGGATTCACACCCCAACACAGGTGCACACCCAACTAGGGATGTAAACACAATATACACAACTAGCATATCATGGTATATTCTAACAGAGTCTAGATGGGCTCTGGCAAAATTCCTTATAGTCGCACATGTTGCGCGCTAATAGTTGAGGCTTGCGCAATAGTTGTACAGCAACTAACCCAGTCACCTAGAGGGCATTTCGTTCAGTGTGAGGGTGGACCTTAACAACGTGATTCGATTCCAGTGGTTATGCACCCTCAATGCTCGTCAACGCGACACCTAACATGATGGTGTGCACGAAAGTGCATATGTATCACGCTGAGAGCTGTCGCGGTCGACCTGAAGAGTGGACATTTGGCCTAGCTACTAGATGACTACTGCTGTGACTAGCCTTCAGAGTGTAATTTTGGTCGATTCTCTGCCCTATTCCTAGCGTTCATGCGATTGGTCGAAAACTCAGACACTGGTGCCAGAGGCTCATGATCTGGTATCTCTGACGCGAATCAAGCGGGTGCGTGCTTATTGGAGGATCACGGGGTAAGGGGCATGCACTAGCGAAACTCTGAGCGACTTTGCTAGCTCGTGCAAAGAATTCTCGACGGAAACAGATCTAGTCTCTATTCGGGTAGTATTTGTCCGCATCGACCGTCGAACGTTAAATCTTGTACTCGCTATTAGCAATTCGATATTGGCTAGAGTTTGTTATATCTGGAGGTGCATCAATTGTTTATGCATAATGTCCACAGGCTCCAGATTGTAAATAATTCATTTATACTTGTCAAAACATCATGAACTTGCTAAACATTGCCATTTTGTGGACAGATTGTTCCGTCACTGTACTTATCAAGTCACTACTACGAATACTCTATATCTTAACGGGTACGTCGATGCTGATCATGCAGCAACTAGTTCTAATTGTTGATCTCACACAAGCTTCATCTATCATCTCGAACCTATTGGGACTATCTCCTGGAATTCTACAAAGCAAGAGCTCATAGCTCTGTCATCTGCTAAACTCAAGTTCATAGCTGCCTGTACAGCTACTCGCAAAGGTCTCTATCTACAAGAGCTACTGGAGGAAGCGAAATTAACGACAAGTATACAGTTCACCCTGCAGTGCGACAACCAAAGTGCAATCAGAATTGCTCACCAATCTGGTTTCGCCAACAGGACGAAACACATTTCAATACGATACTTCTTCGTCAAAGATGAAGTTGAGAAGGGGAGAATGCGGTTGGTCTACTACTCGACGAATGAAATGGCTGCAGATTTTCTCACTAAGAAGCTGACACGTCAGAAGTTCCAGTACTGCAACGAACTCTGCGGAATTATCAAGAAGTGACACTATCGGACTTCCAGGAATGAAGGGGAGTGTTGTGATAAAATCGTACTTAAGCATTTGTGTAAGTAGTTCCAATAGATATTGTCGAGTTACACTATAACTAGCATCCGTAGAGTGACGTTAGCAAATAGCACTCGTCTGGATGATTATGTCAGCAGGCCGTTTCAGTCACGCGAACAGTCGCGCTCTTTTCAGTAGCGGTTAGAGCCCATAGCGCAAATAGTTTTGAACTGGTACATTATCGAATAGGTACTTCTAGCAGATATAAAAGTAGCTTGTACGACTACAATTATTACAGTAACTTGTTCTTGAGTAAATTATGTTCAACACTTACAAGTTCTAAGACTTCCGCTGTCTTACTAGTCTACCATTCCATCAAAGATCCTTGTTCAAGTCTTGAGGTATCACAAGGCTGTAATACTGTTTCTGGTGTTACATCTTATTAATACTGACTGTTACCAGAGGTACTTCCAGTATTGCATTCTACTTCAAGTACTTGTGCTCGAAAATGCCTCGGCGCTTGTGTGCTAGGGAGAGATACCTACGAGCAGCGGTATGCATTGCTAATAAGGAAAAAAATGAGACAGCATGGGCTGTTAATCGTGAGTTAGCTCATCTTTCTCCTATGCTATGGCCGCCATGGTCATGAGTCCCAAATAAGTCCTAGGCACTTGATCCGCCCTCCCATCGTTGCTGGTTGCAGGTGCGACGCTCGCAATCGCACCCCCGCTGTGGTTGGGGACTCGACCAATCATTTCTCGTCGTTCAAGGTACACCTCTCGTCGCTGAGTTTCAGGGTAACATTGTGTACTCAGGTTGGGTTTCGCGAGCGGCCAAGAATCAAAGACTTTGAGTCTTGATCGTTCTTGGACCACGGGCTTTAATACACAATCAATTAGCCCAACATTCACAGAACTACTGAATGGTGTGTTGGGCTGATAATAGCCTTAGGATCCTTTCAGAGTTGAGTTCTTGTAACAGAGAGCTTGATAGCACAGTGGAAGTCTTGTGTTGAAGCCTTGTACTGGTACGTGAGAACAAGTGATTGATTATAGCAAAGGGATACAAGGTTTATACAAAACAGTATGCAGAGTCTAAATTTTTTGCACTTCGAGGGGGTACATTCCCTTTTACGACTCGATAACGCGACTTGGATAACCACCAGTGCCTATTTTTCACGAGTAAATGACACTGATTCTCTGAAAATCAGAGTTGATTTTGCATACCACCCTTTCACCTCGAGGTAATTTTTTGAGATTATAAGTTTTCTCTGATTTATCAGAGTTGACCTATGTGCTACTCTACGGGATTTTCAATAGAGGGTATTGTCAAACATATTTGTATATGCTATAATAGGCTAGATACGGGCCGGCGGGGCGCTAACGGGCCAGCGGGGCTGTCTACACCGCCCTCCACCGCACTCCACTGCATTACACCGCACTCCACCGCACTCCACCACACTCCACCGCACTCCTCCACACTTCACCTTTCTCCACCGCTCTTCACCGCTTCCTCCACCTGTCCTCCTCACTCAGTCAGCGGCCGTCAGCAGCTGCAGCAGTGGCGATGGCGGAGTCATAGCTCCGTCTGGACGCAGAGGGTCGGGCGCTCTCAACTTTGAGTCATGGCTCATCGACCTTCGGCGTCACCTTACAGGTCAGCGCCAGGACGGTCACTCCCTGGCTGTTCATGTCGATGTCCTGCTTCCCTGCCCCTCTTCCCCTGCTGCCCTCCCTGCTACCCCCACCTCTGCTGAGCGTGAGGCCTTTTCCGCTGCTGTGCTTGATCGTGGTGTCTGGGACTCACGCGACGCTGTCGCCAAGCTTGCTATCAGCCGTGCGCTCCCGCTGTCTGGGCGTCCTCGCTTAACCACTGTAGCAAACGCACAGGCCTTCCTAGATGCTGTCATTGCGCGCTATTCCTCCCCCACCACTGTCTCTGCTGGTCGCCTGATCCTTTCCATACTCTTCCTTGATCTTGCATCCTTCCCCACTATCCCCGACTTTCCCATGCACCTCCGCACGCTTGAGATACAGTGATGGAACAATCTGTCCACATGTTGGCCATTAACTAGACAAAATTAGAGCCCATGAGAAAATGATCAGGTTTTTTATTTCCTGGTTTTAAGGTTCTAGTTGCCACTGTTGTAGGCTTGTGTGAGAAATGACATCTTGTCCAAAAAACAAACAATAGCAGAACATAGCACAAAAAAGATCACAAGTGGTACACTCGGACAGAATGATCCTAGGATGAGCGACATTTAAAATTATCGATATCGATACCAGGTCCATCTCCCCTTAACCCTACATCCTGCTCTGATCCTCCTAGGCATAGTGTCTATCAGAGCCTTGCACATGCTAGCCCTAATGCTGTCCCATGCCTCGTGCACCTGCTCCCAAGTTTGCAGCATGCTTGTGGGGGGTTGCTCATGCTTGGCGAGCTGCTCGATAGGATTGGGGTCGGGGGAGGAATAGGGTCATTGTAGGACCGCGAAATCTTGCTCTGCTAGCCACTCCTGAACGATCCTGCACTTGGGTTTAGGGTCGTACAGTGTACTGGAACGTCATGCCAGAGATGGTCAAATCATAGAAATCAAGAGTTTGAGCCACCTCGTCCAGCATTATGCTATGATAGAGTTGGCCATCAATCTTGCACATGTAATCAGGCACATCAGACATTATACAGACTCAAACCATGACTGGCCCGCCCCCATGCTTCACAGTCTACTTCACCTGATGCCCCTGGAGAGCAGCGCCTTCGCGAATCCATGCATGGGTGTGGCTATCTGAGCAATATCAAGTGATCTGAGTCTCGTTCGACCTCATCACCCGCTTCCAGTCGTCCAGTGTCCAGTCTGTTAGAAACAGAAATGTTGAGTTTATTGATGAAGCAAAGGCATTACATAGGAAGAGAGAGATGAGCTAGGAAGGGAAGGTTGGAAGGGAAGGGGGGGTTAGGACCTATCACAAGGGAGGGAGGATCCTTCCAAATGTGGTTGACCACAAGTGGGAGGTGGTCCAAGTATGGTGGACCACAAGTGGCTTAGGCAACCCACTTGTGGTGCCCCCACAATTATGGTCCTTGTGTTTGGGGGCTCCAACCACAATTGGGTTGGATTCACACCCCAACACAGGTGCACACCCAACTAGGGATGTAAACACAATATACACAACTAGCATATCATGGTATATTCTAACAGAGTCTAGATGGGCTCTGGCAAAATTCCTTATAGTCGCACATGTTGCGCGCTAATAGTTGAGGCTTGCGCAATAGTTGTACAGCAACTAACCCAGTCACCTAGAGGGCATTTCGTTCAGTGTGAGGGTGGACCTTAACAACGTGATTCGATTCCAGTGGTTATGCACCCTCAATGCTCGTCAACGCGACACCTAACATGATGGTGTGCACGAAAGTGCATATGTATCACGCTGAGAGCTGTCGCGGTCGACCTGAAGAGTGGACATTTGGCCTAGCTACTAGATGACTACTGCTGTGACTAGCCTTCAGAGTGTAATTTTGGTCGATTCTCTGCCCTATTCCTAGCGTTCATGCGATTGGTCGAAAACTCAGACACTGGTGCCAGAGGCTCATGATCTGGTATCTCTGACGCGAATCAAGCGGGTGCGTGCTTATTGGAGGATCACGGGGTAAGGGGCATGCACTAGCGAAACTCTGAGCGACTTTGCTAGCTCGTGCAAAGAATTCTCGACGGAAACAGATCTAGTCTCTATTCGGGTAGTATTTGTCCGCATCGACCGTCGAACGTTAAATCTTGTACTCGCTATTAGCAATTCGATATTGGCTAGAGTTTGTTATATCTGGAGGTGCATCAATTGTTTATGCATAATGTCCACAGGCTCCAGATTGTAAATAATTCATTTATACTTGTCAAAACATCATGAACTTGCTAAACATTGCCATTTTGTGGACAGATTGTTCCGTCACTGTAAGCTACCGCGCTGCTAGCATTGAGGCACAGCTTACTTCCTTCCCACCACCGTTCTGCGCTACCCTTTATCTCATTGCCACGCGCCTCCCTGACCGCCTAGCCACAGGCCACGACCACTTCCTAAGTCAGCACCTGGGTGACCTCACTCTTACTGCCTTTGTCAGTGCCCTATCTGAGATAGAGACTCGCCACCGTAGTATCGCTCAGTCTAGCGGTACTGCAGTGGTACCTATCTTTCAGGGTTAAGCTCCCTCCCCGTTCACTTACTCTGACGTCTCTGCTACTGTTGCTGAGACCGCTGCGGTGGCCTCAGCGCAGAAGCGTCCGGGTAAGGGTCGCCACCCCAAAGGGGGGCGTGGTGGGGGGAAGGGGGGTGGCGGCGGTGAGGGCGGGGATGGTGGTTCACACGAGGGGACTGGGGCTGGTGCCCCGGAGCAGCCGCACTAGCAGACGCAGCCTCAGCAGCCGCAGCAGCAGTCGCAGTCGTCGCAATAGCAGTAGTGGTCGTGGTGGACTGGCGGCGCTAGCGGCAATGGTCGTGGGGGTGGTGGGCGCAGCTCGGTGTCGGGTGGCAGATCCAGCGTGGTCACCTGCCAATACCAGGTTTAGACCGGCCCTTGCTGGGGCACTGTCTGCCTCCAGCTCGGCCACACTGCCGACTGCTGCTACCGCCGCCTGGACGACCTGATCCGCCACTGCTTTGGTCCTGCGTCAGACCCTACGGACTGGTACGCCCTGGCTCACCGTCGTGTGCCGGTCTTTGAGCTTGACATGGATCAGATTAGGAATGCTATGTCTGTTATGTATGCTGATGACTCTAGTGTGATTGGGCCCTATTACCCGGTGTTGCCTAGCGTAGGTGTGTCCACTATGTGTAGTCTAGGCTCCCTTGCTGCGTCACGTGTAGGACCCCTTGCCTTGTTTAGCCTAGGCTCCACACTAGCCCCTGTACCGGCAGCCACTAGCGCTTCGCTCTCCTTCACGCTTGACTCCGGTGCGTCTACCTACTTCTTCCGTGATCACACTTCCCTTACGCCGCTTGTCGCCTCTGCCACCGTCGCACTTGCAGACCCCTTCTCCACTCCGGTAGTTGCACGTAGCTCCACCACCCTTCCTTGTCTGGCAGCCCCCTTGGGCACTCTTACAGGCCTGCACAACCCCTCGTTTTCTAGGAATCTAGCTGGTGTCGGCTGTCTTCAGGACCTCAGCGTCACCACTATGTTCCCCAGACACGAGCGGTACGTGGTCTGCACCGAGACTGCCTCAGGTGCCCCCCTTGCAGCGTTCCCCCGGGACCCTGTGTCTGGCCTGTTTATGCTTGACACTGCGTCCTCCCTGGTGAGGGCGTCCCCACAGGAAGCCACGGCTTGCTTATGTCGGTCTCTCACTCACCCGTCACTGCTATGGCTTCACCGCCTAGGTCAACCTGCACTCACGCGTCAGCGTCACATGTCCCAGCACGGTTTTGTCCTAGGTCTCCCTGCGTCACTCCCTTCCCTCCCTCCCTCACCCTTGGCGCTGTGCACGCCCTGCGTCGAGGGCTGGCTGCGCCGTCCTCCTCACTCCTCCTCGGTTCGCCCTGCCACAGTGCCACTCCAGACCATGCACCTTGACATCTGCGGTCCAGCCTCCATCCATGGGCCGATTAGAGAGCGCTACTTCCTGGTGCTTGTCGATGAATACATGCACTACACCACGGTGTTTCCCCTGGAGTGGAAGGCTGACGTGCCTGACGTTCTTATCCCGTCGGTCGTAGCTGCGCGAGTCCGCCGAGGTCTCCCTGTGCTGTGTCTCCACTCGTCTTCCCCTTCGTTTCCCTCTCGTGTCTCCTCCTCTGTCTCCTGATCAGTCACCTGCCTCTCACGTCAGGTCACGTCGTCCCTCTCGTGCTTGTCCTGTCTCTCCTGTTCAGCGTTCTCACCCTATGTTGCTTCGTTCCCATGCGTCTCGTCCTCCACTCCTCCCCTTGCCTTCTCTGTCGTCGCTCGCTGTCACGTCTCCCCCTCTATGAGACTACATTCGTGCTACTCGTCCTCTTGTTCCTCGGGTCCTTGCCTCCCTCGTTACCGACCCGTCTATACTTGTCTTGAGTCTTGACGCTCTTGTCGCTGCTGTTGCTGACTTCGCCTCTACCCGCCGGCTTGACTACGCCACCACTCTGGTCTCTGGCCCTGTCTGTCCTCCGTCCGTCGGGGGTGCTCCAGCCCTTGGCAGTGACGTCCTAGAGCACAGGCAGTACGAGCTTGCTTTCCTTTCTGAGGCTGCTCCCCATCTCTGTTCCATGCTGATAGTCCCTGAGGGTGGCCCAGATGCCTTTGACATCCCGACCCCTCGCACTTACGCTGAGGCGACCTCGGGACCCTGGGCCTCTCAGTGGATAGCTGCCATGGAGCACGAGATGGCATATTGGAGATCCACCGGCACCTACGTCGACGCAGTTCCCCCACATGGGATGAACGTAGTCGATCGTCGGTGGCTCTTCAAGGTGAAGCGTCCTCCTGAGGAGCCGCCTGTGTTCCAGGCGCGCTACGTGGCTAGAGGCTTCAGTCAGCGCGAGGGGGTGGACTTCTTTTGGACCTTTGCCCCGACCCCGAAGATGACTACTTTTTGGGCGCTGCTATACGTAGCGGCACAACGTGACTACGAGCTCCACTCCCTCGACTTCTCCACTGCTTTTCTTCACGACAGCCTACACGACCAAGTCTACCTGTGTCGTCCACACGGCTTCACCGGTACCTTCCCTCTGACAGGCACCGCAAGAGTGGCACGACATGCTGTATGCTATGCTTGCTAAACTAGACGACGAGCGGGTGGACCTTAACGAGACCGCGCCTGCACCAAGGCTAAAGCAGTAGCCCTAAGAGGACCTGAGGGTCTCAGTGTCGTCTGCCCAAGAAGCGTCAGTGTGCCCAGTAAGGACCAGTGACCTGTGTCCTTCCAGTACTAGCCCCATGCCTGATGTACTTGCTAGATAACGCAAAATCCTCTTTGCGACCGACCAGTGCTATGGTCGATGTCTGGGTGTGGCCACAAAGCGAGCCAGGATGCAGAGAGGGTATGCGAGATCTGGACGAGTGCAAGTTATCACGTACATGAGGCAACCCACCAGCTCTGCGTAAGGGTCACTGGGCTCTACTGACTTAGGAATAGGAGCTGAGAGCATGTGGTCTATTGGCAGAGGTGTAGGCTGTGGTGAGGAGAAGTGAAGACCGAACCTCTGAAGAACCTGGCGCACCAAGTGTGACTGAGTCAAAGTGATGGTGCACGCTGCTCTGTCCCTGGAAATCTGCAGGCCAAGGTAGTGGAGCAGCTCTCCTAGGTCACTGCAGGTGTTTCTCCTCAGCAGCTCGGCCTTCACGGAGGCCAGTGCGTCTCTGTCTAAAGTAGCAAAGACTAGGACATCTACATAGACAAGGATGTAGAACGGAGTCTGACCAGCATGAACGAAGAGCGAGGGGTCTGCAAAGGACGGAAAGAACAGCAGGTCAGCTAGCGTAGCACGTAGCATGTCGTGCCACTCACGGGGCGCCTGTCGCAAGCCGTAGACAGGGCGCCGGAGGAGCCACTCGATACCAGAGGGAAAGGTACCGGAGAAGCCTTGGGGGTGGCGCAGATAGACCTGCTCGTATAGACTGCCCTAGAGGAAAGCTGTAGAGAAGTCGAGGGTGTGGAGCTCTTAGTCACGATGTGCGGCTACGTGTAGCAGCGCCCGAAGAGTAGTCATCTTTGGGGTCGGGGCGAAGGTCTGAGAGAAGTCCAACCCCTGGCGCTGTCTGAAGCCTCTAGCCACGTAGCGCGCCTTGAACACAGGTGGCTCTCCAGGGAGGCGATTCACCTTGAAGAGCCACCGGCCATCGACTACGTTTACCCCAGGTGGGGGAGCTGCGTCGACGTAGGTGCCGGTGGATCTCCAAGATGCAATCTTCTTCTCCATAGAAGCTATCCACTGAGAGGCCCAGGGTCCCGAGGTTGCCTCAGCATAAGTGCGAGGGGTCGGTATGTCAAAGGCGTCTGGGTCACCCTCAGGGACTAGCAGCATGGAACAGAGATGGGGAGCAGCCTTGGACAGGAAAGCAAGCTCGTACTGCCTGTCCTCTAGGACGTCACTACCAAGGGCAGGAGCACCCCCCGACGGACGGAGGGCAGGAAGGGCCAAAGACCAAAGCTGTAGCGTAGTCAAGGTGGTAGGTAGAGGCGAAGTCAGCGACAGCAGCGATATGAGCATCAAGACTCGAGACAGGAACAGACGGGTCGGTAACGAGGGAGGCAAGGACCCGAGAAACAAGAGGATGGGCACCACAAAGGTAGTCGGACAAAGGGGGAGGCACGACAGCGAGCGACGACGGAGGAGGAGACGGGAGTAAGGGAGGAAGAAATGCGTGGGAACGAAGCAACCTAGGGTGAGATGATGAACAGGAGAGACAGGATGAGCACTAGAGGGACGGCGAGACGAGACGAGAAACAGAGGTGTCAGGTAAGGAGACAGAGGAGGAGACACAAGGTGGGAGGGAGGTGGAAAAGGGGTCGGGGACAAGTCTGGCGGAGGAAACATAGGACCGTGGACAAGAAGGGGAGGAGGCGGCCGGGGAGGCACAGGCGAGCGGTCAGGGGAGGGAAGGCCGAGTAGGCGAAGGGCGGTTAATGATGGCGACTGCTACTGCTGCTGCTCACGCCGACACCTGGACCGCCAGCTGCATTGTGGCTTCCTCCGGAACACTCCACTCCAGCACCCCAGAACAAGCACCCCCAGAGCGAGAACCCTCTCTAGCACCAGTGTCACCCCCGAGCTCACCGGGACAAGCCACGGCAGTAGCCCCAGGACTAGCACCCTCCTCAATGCCAACACCCCAGAGTCCACGAACGGCTGCTGCTGCTGCTGCAATGGCGGCGGCTGCTTCGGCGGCGGCGGCGGCTGCTGCTGCAGCTCCGACAATGGCTGCGGCGGCGACTGCTATGACGGAGGAGGGGTCACCTGGGGAGAGGCAGGCGGCGAGAACTGCGCCCCAGAGCCACCAGAGTCACCCAACTCCTCAACTGGGAGAACCGACAGGAGGGGAGAGTCGTGAGACACACCAGACGGAGCAGGACGGGGAGGGAGGGGACTAGGGGCTACCGAGGGAGTGGGAACCAGAAACAGGGGTGGGAAAACTGGGAGACCTTGGTGGGGAAAGCGACAGTAAAAGGAGACAGACTCCTCAAAAGTGACGTCACACGAGTGAACGAAGCGGTGCGAAGGCGGGTGGTAAAAGTGCCAGTCAGACGAGTCAAGGGGTAAACAAAGGAAGACACAAGGGACAGTGTGGGCAGTGAGCTTATCCGTGCGAGAGGCACGAACTTGAGCAAGGCATCCCTAGACGTGGAACGCAGAAGCGTCACCAGGAGACCTGGTCCAGAGGAGGATCGGTGAAACCTGCAGCCGCTGGGAGTGGGGCCACAGGTTTAGCTGGTGAGCGACGTAGCGAACAGTGAATGGCCACAGAAAATGGGGTGCACCAGCATGGATCATGGAGGTACGAGCTACCTCCATGACCAAGCTGATGCGTCGCTCAGCGACCCCATTCTGCTGTGGGGAGTCCAACAGGGTGTACAACTGAGTGATGCCCTCCGCACGACAGAACCGGCCAAGTTGAGCGGAGGCAAACTCGCCGTCACGGTCGGAGTGGAGACACAGCACGGGGAGAACCTCGGCGGACTCGCGCAGCTACGACCCATAGGAGAAGAACATCAGGCACATCAGCCTAGAGGAAACACCGTGGTGTAGCACATGTAGTCGTCGACAAGCACCAGGAAGTTGCGCTCTCGACGCGGCCCCGGGACGGGGGTTGGACCCCAGATGTCCAGGTGCACGGTCTGGAGTGGCGCGGTGGCAGGGCGAAGCGAGGAGGAGTGAGGAGCACGGCGCAGCCGGCCCTCGATGCAGGGAAAGCACGGTGGTGCAGGGGAGGGAGGGAGGGAAGGGAGCGACGCAGGGAGACCTAGGACAAAACCGTGCTGAGACATGTGACGCAGACGCGGGAGTGCAGGGTGACCAAGGCAGTGGTGCGACAGCAGCGACGGGAGAGTGAGCGACCGACACGAGCAAGCCGCGGCTACCTGGGGGGACGCCCTCACCAGGGGGGGACTCAGTGTCAAGCGTAAACAGGCCGGACACAGGGTCCCCGGGGAACGTGATCAGGGGAGCACCAGTGGCGGTCTCGGTGCAGACCGCGTACCGCTCGTGTCCGGGGAACGTAGTCGTGACGCTGAGGTCCTGAAGATAGCCGACACCAACTAGGTTCCTAGAGAACGAGGGGATGTGTAGGGCATGTAAGAGTGCATGAGCGGACTGCCGGATAGGGAAGGGTGGTGGAGCTATGTGCAACAACCGGACCTGAGGAGGGGTCTGCAAGTGCGATGGCGGCAGGGGCGGCAGGGGCGGCAGGGGGCGGCAAGCGGCGTAACGGAAGTGTGGTCACGGAAGAAGCAGGTAGACGCACCAGAGTCAAGCATGAAGGAGAGTAAAGTGCTAGCGGCAGCCGGCGGAGGGGCTAGTGTGGAGCCTAGGCTAAACAAGCCAGATGGTCCTACGCCTGACACAGCAGGGGAGCCTAGACTACACACAGTGGACACACCTATGCTAGGCAACACTGGTAATAGGGTCCAATCACACAAGAGTCATTAGTATACATGACAGACATAGCATTTCTAATCTGATCCATGTCAAGCTCGAAGACCGGCACACGACGGCGAGCCAGGGCATACCAGTCCGGAGGGTCTGACGCCGGACCGAAGCGGTGGCGGAACAGGTCGTCTAGGCGGTGGTAGCAGCGGTTGGCGGTGTGGCCAGGCCGGAGGCAGACAGTGCCGCGGTGAGGGCCGGTCTGAAGCTGGTACTAGCAAGTGACCGTGCTGGAGCTAGCACCCAACACCAAGCTGCTCCCGCCCCCCCACGACCACTGCCACTAGCGCCGCCAGTCCACCACGGCGGCGGGGGTCCCACGGTGAGTGCTGCTGCGGCGACAAGTGCGTCGGCGGATGTGGCTGCTGAGTCTGCTGCTGTTGCTGCTGACGCTGCATCTGCTTCTGCGGCTGCTCCGGGGCATCAGCCCCGGTCCCCCTCGTCTGAACCACCGTCCCCGCCCTCACCGCGCCACCCTCCCCACCACCACCCCCTTCCCCCCACCGCGTCCCCCTTTGGGGCGGCGACCCTTACCCGATTGCTTCTGCGCTGAGGCCGCAGCAACAGCAGCAGAGACGTGAGAGTCAGTGGCACTGGGAGGGAGCACAACCCTGAAAGATAGGTATCGCCGCAGTACCGCTAGACTGAGCGATACTGCACTGGCGGGTCTCTATCTCAGACAGGGCACTGACAAAGGCGGTAAGAGTGAGGTCACACCGGGTGCTGACTAAGGAAGTGGTCGCGGCCTGTGGCTAGGCAGTCCAAGGAGGCACGTGGCGATGAGATAAAGGGTAGCGCGGAACGGCGGCAGGAAGGCAGTGAGTTTGTGCCTCAGTTCTAGCAGTGTGGTAGCTCGTCTTAAGCACGCGGAGGTGCGTGGCACAGTCGGCGATTGTGGGGAAGGACGCAAGATCAGGGAAACAGCATGGGAAGGATCAGGCAACCAGCAGAGGCAGTGGCGGGGATGGAATAGTGCGCAATGACGGCATCTAAGAAGGCCTAGGCGTTCGCTACAGTGGTAAAGCAAGGACGCTTAGACAGCGGGAGCTCATGGCTGATAGCAAGCTGTGCGACAGCGTCGCGCGAGTCCCATACGGCAGGAGCAAGCACGGCAACGGAAAAAGCCTCACGCTCAGCAGTGGTGGGGGCATCAGGGAGAGCATCAGGTGCAGGGGGGCAGGGAAGCAGGCCATCGACATGAATAGCCAGGGAGTGACCGTCCTGGCGCTGACCTGTAAGGTGACGCCGAAGGTCGACCAGCCACGCCTTAAAGTCGAGCGCCCGACCCTTTGCGTCCAGACGGGGCTGTGACTCCGCCATCGCCACTGCTGCAGCTGCTGACGGCCGTTGACAGAGTGAGGAGGACAGGTGGAGGAAGTGGTGGAGAGCGGTGGAGTGTTGTGGAGAGCGGTGGACTACAGTGAAGAGCGGTGGAGTGCGATGGAATGCGGTGGAGTGTGGTGTAGTGCGATGGAGTGCGGTGGAGTGCGGTGGAGTGCGGTGGAGAGCGGTGGAGAGCGGTGGAGAGTGGTGGAGACAGTCGGCAGGGAAGCCGGCGCTGAAGGGAGCCAGAGCCGGTGGGTCGGCGCTATGACTCAACGGCCCGGCGGCTGGCCGCTGAAGTGGGGGACGGCTAGGCTGGAGCCGGCTGGCTGGGCGGCTGGCTGGCCGATCGGCTGGCGAGGGCTGACGGGGCGCACAGGGCCGACGGGGCGCTGACGGGGCCGGTAGGGCGCCAACGGGGCCGGCAGGGCGCTAACAGGCCGGCGGGCGAGCAGGGCCAGAGGGGCGCACTAGATCGACGGGGCGCTAACGGGTCCGGTAGGGCGCGAACGGGCCGGCGGGGCGCTAACAGGCCGGTGGGGCGAGCGGGGCCAGAGGGGCGCACGGGGCCGACGGGGCGCGAGCGGGGCCGTCAGGGCGCTAACGATCGGCGAGGCGCTAACGGGCCGGCGAGGCGCTAACGGGGCCGGTAGGGCGCTAACAGGCCGGCAGGGCGCTAGCGGGCCGGCAGGGCGAGCAGGGCCAGAGGGGGCGCACAGGGCCGACGGGGCGCTAACTAGGCCGACTGGCTCTAACGGGCCAGAGGGGGCCGACGGGGCGCTAACGGGGCGCTAACGGGGCCGGTAGGGCGCTAAGCTAACGGGCCGATAGGGCGTACGGGGCCGACGGGGCGCTAAAGGGCGGGTAGGAGCGGGCGGCTAGGATTAGGACGAGAGCGGAAGCGCGGGTGGGCGGGGAGGACCTAACCTAGCGCGTATACCATCTCAGAGTAGAAAGGTAACTAGAATGAGGCATACAGGTTGATTTTTGTTCAAGTGGTTATACCCTCTAAGAGCATGCACCTATCTAGTCTATTATAACATATACAAATATATTTGACAGGTACCACTCCAACCCTATATCTCTCTTGTTAACCCTTGTTTCTATTCATTCTCTTGTTCTAACACTGATGTGCTGCGTGCGCAGATTTTCGCCTAATCTTACAAGCTTGACCAATAGTGGCTAAGCTAGTGCAAAATGTGAAGTGCCGACATCCTGTTAGTATCCTACTGCTGTGCAATGTGACTTAGTGCAACTTTTCCAGCGTTTTTTAATTTTCCCTAAGGCCACTGGCCACAGTATTAAATGAGGTGTCGAGAAGAAAAACTGAACAAGTGATATGATAGAGAGACAGAACAAGGGTATATACCTAAGAGTGTTGTACCCTCTAAGAGGTGACCCTATACAGTCTATACAAATATGAGTTATACATATATTTGACACACCCCCTAGACTGCATAAGGGCAAATCCTGAACAAGCAGCTCAGGGCGGCACTACTAGTCCAGCCACTGGAGACAAGGGTCTAAAGACCAGTCAAAAGGAGTACAGGCAAGACAAGAACAAGACCAGGGCGGCACTACTAGTCCAGCCACTGGGAGAGAACACAAGTCCAGTCTGAGTACATATATAGATATATATATAGGACAGCACAAAGTCAAGGTCCTAGCAAGTGAGAGGCTACAGGAACTAGACCGAGCTGTACACAGTGCCGCTGATGATCTTTAGGTGCAAGCGCCTTCGTAAAGATATCAGCTGTGTTGGGCACCAGAGGCCAAGTGAACTACGCGTGCCTGGTGGCGCTGCTGTAGCTCGCGCAGAAGGAAGTACCGCAGCTGAATGTGCTTTGCTCTGCCCTCAAGTCGAGGCTCCTGACACAGGAGTATCATGGCCCTGTTGTTAGCGTACAGGACTGGGGCAGAGCTAGGCCGCTCACCTAAGTATGAGAGCAAGAAGGTCAGCCAGCGGAGCTCCTGTGCCGCCATGGCACCAGCGTAGATCTCAGCCTCACAGCTCGACTGAGCAACCGACGACGAGCGAGTGGATCTCCAAGAGATAGCACCCGAACCAAGGCGTCTGGGTCACCCTCAGGGACTAACAGCATGGAGCAGAGATGGGGAGCAGCCTCGGAAAGGAAAGCAAGCTCGTACTGCCTGTCCTCTAGGACGTCATTGCCAAGGGCAGGAGCACCCCCCGACGGACGGAGGACGGGCACGGTCAGAGACCAGAGCGGCAGCGTAGTCAAGGCGGCGGGTAGAGGCGAAGTCAGCGACAGTGCGACAAGTGCGTCAAGGCGCGAGACAAGAACAGAAGGGTCGGTAACAAGAGAGGCAAGGACCCGAGGGACAAGGGGACGAGCAGCACGGAGGTAGTCAGAGAACGGAGGAGGTGCAACAGCAAGGGACGAGGGAGGAGGGGACGGGAGGAGGGGAGGACGAGACGAGCGGGAACGGAGCAACATAGGGTGGGCAGGACAGGAGAGACGGGACGAGCACGGGAGGGACGGCGAGCCCAAACGTGAGACGGAGGTGTAGGGTCAGGGGACAGCGGAGGGACACAGGAGGGGAACGAGGAGGAAGACGGGCCGGAGACGAGTCCGGCGGCGGGAACACAGGACCGTAGACAGGAAGGTCAGCAGGCGGTGGGGGAGACACCGCGCGCGGTCCGGGGAGGGAAGGCCGAGCAGGCGGAGAGCGGAGACCGGCGGCGACGGCTGCTGCGGCGGCGACGACGGCTGGGCCGGAACCTCGGACCAGCAGAGGCAGACGACCGTCGGCAGAACACTCAACAGCAGCACCCCCAGAACCAACACCCCCAGAGCGAGAACCCCCTCCAACACCAGCGGCACCCCCAGAAGCCGCAGGACGAACACCCTCCTCCACACCAGCACCCCCAGGGGCCAAGAGCGGCGCGGCAGTGGCGCGACGACTGCGGCGGCGACGGCTGCGGCGGCGGCACAGCGGCGACGGCTGCGCGCGCGACGGAGCGGCGGCTGCAGGGGGTCGGACTGCGACAGTGGGGGCGGAGGCACCGGGGAAGGGGGACGCGGCAAGGACAGACCGGGGGTACCACCAGAGTCAGCAGACTCCTCAACGGGGACAACCGACGGGAGGGGAGTGACGTGAGAGACACCAGACGGGGCAGGACGAGGCGGGAGAGGGGCAGGGGCTACTGGGGGGGAGAGGGAGCAAGGAACAGGGGGGGGCAACTGGGAGACCTCAGTGATGGAAGCGGCGGTAGAAGGAGACCGACTCGTCAAAGGTGACGTCACGAGAGTGGAGGAAGCGGTGAGACGGCGGGTGGTAGAAAAGCCAGTCAGAACGAGTCAAGGGGGAAACCTAGGAAGACACAGGGGACAGTGCGGGCAGTGAGCTTGTCCGTGCCAGAGGCACGAACGTGAGCAAGGCAGCCCCAGAAGTGGGAACGCAGACGCGTCACCGGGGGACCCGGTCCAAAGGAGGGTCGGCGAAACCTGCGGCCGCTGGGAGCGTGGCCACAGGTTAAGCTGGTGAGCAGCGTAGCGAACAGCGAACGGCCACAGAAAATGGGGGGCATCGGCATGGATCATGGAGGTACGGGCGACCTCCATGACCAAGCCGATGCGGCGCTCAGCAACCCCATTCTGCTGTGGCGAGTCCGGCAAGGTGTACGACTGGGTGATGCCCTCCGCACGACAGAACTGTCCAAGCCGACCAGAGGCGAACTCGCCGCCACGGTCGGAGTGGAGACACAACACGGGGAGACCGCGGTGGAGACGCGCAGCCACAACCCACGGGAGAAGAACGTCGGGCACGTCGGCCTTCCGCTCCAGGGGAAACACCGTGGTGTAGCGCGTGTAGTCGTCGACGAGCACAAGGAAGTAGCGCTCACCGCGCGGTCCGGGGACGGGGGCAGGGCCCCAAACGTCCAGGTGCAGGGTCTGAAGGGGGGCAGTAGCAGGGCGCAGCGAGGAGGAGTGAGGGGCAGCACGGCGAGCCGGCCCTCGACGCAAGGCGTGCACGGTGGCGCAGTCGAGGGAGGAAGGGCGGGAGCGACGCAGGGAGACCTAAGACAAGGCCGTGCTGGGACATGTGACGCAGACGAGGGAGAGCAGGGTGACCTAAGCGGTGGTGCCAGAGAAGGGACGGGTGAGTGAGGGAACGACACGAGCAAGCTGCAGCACCTGGGAGGACGCACCAACCGGGGGAAGCGGTGTCTAGGGTAAACAGACCGGACACCGGGTCCCGGGGAACGTCGCAAGGGGGGAACCTGAGACAGCCTCAGAACAGACAGCGAACCGCTCGTGCCCGGGGAACGTGGTGGTGACGCCGAGGTCCTGGAGACAGCCGACACCAACCAGGTTCCTCGAGAACGAGGGAACGTGGAGGCCTGTAAGGGAGCCCGAGGGAACTGCTGGACAGGGAAGGGACGTAGAACTGCGAGCGACGACAGGACCCGCAGAGGGGTCAGCGAGAGAGACGACAACTGGCGTAGCAAGCGGCGTGAGCGCGGAACGGTCGCGGAAGAAGCAGGCAGAAGCACCGGAGTCGAGAGTGAAGGACAGCGCGCAGTGGCGGGGCCGGGAACGGAGCCGGTGCAGAGACGAGGCTAGACAAACTAGGCAGTCCTACGCCTGACGCAGCAGGGGAGGCTAGCTACACAACGGTGCAACACCTAAACTAGAGAACACAGGGTAATAAGATCCAGCAACACTAGCAGCGTCAGAATACAAGGCATGCAAAGCAGCACCTATCTGATCCATGTCTAACTCAAAGATCGGCACGCCCTGGCGGAGCAGGCTGTGCCAGTCGGGAGGTCCGGGGCCGGGCCAAAGCGACGACGAAAAGATCGTCGAGGCGGCGGAAACAGCGGGCAGTCGGGTGCGGGCGGCGGCACAGAGTGCCGCGAAGGGCCCGGTCTGAAGCTGGTACTGGCAGGTGACAGCACCGGAGCCGCCGGTAGACGCCAAGCTGCGCGGGCCGCCACCACGCCACCACCTCCGGAGGTGCCGGGCCAACCAGGCGGGAGGGAGCCCACTGCTGCGGGGGCTGCGGCTGGGACGGCGGCTGCGGCGCGGGCTGCTCCTGCTGCGGCTGGGGCTGCTGCTCCTGCCACCAGCTAGTCCCCCAGACGGACTACCTCACGACCACCAACACCACTACCTGCGCCACCACCCCTACCACCCTGGCGACCACGGCCACCGCGCGCGAGCGCTGCTGCGGGTGGACCGCAGCAGCCGTCTCGGTGAGAGGGGTCGCCGTGGCGACCGCAGCCGAAACGTCAGTGAACGTGCACTGGGAGGGGGCACAGCCGTGAAAGATAGAGACTGCCGGCGCACCGCTCGACTGAGCGATAGTGCGCTGGCGAGTCTCGATCTCGGTGAGGGTGTCGACAAAGGCAGTGAGAGTGAGGTCACCGGGTGCAGGCTAAGGAAGTGATCGCGAGCACTAGCGAGGCGGTCTGGCAGGCGCATGGCGATAAAATAGAGCGTCATGCAGAAAGGGGGGGGAGCGCAGTGAGCTGGGCAGCAGTGCTGGCAGTGCGATAGCGGGTCTCTAGGGCACGCAGGTGAGTGGCAAAGTCTGCGACGGTAGGGAAAGCTGCAAGGTCTGGGAAAAGCATAGGGAAGAGCAGGCGACCAGCAGAAGCAGACGCGGGTGTGGAATAGCGGGCAATAACAGCGTCTAAGTAAGCTTTGGCCGTCTCAATAGTAGCAAAACGCGAGCGCTCAGAGACAGGGAGGGCGTGGCTAATGGCAACCTGAGCGACTGCATCGCGGGAGTCCCAGACCGCACGGGCAAGCGCAGCAGTAGAGAAGGTCTCACGGTCATCAGAGGAGGGATCAGCAGGGAGGGGAGCAGGTGCGGGGGGCGGGGGAGCAAGCCGTCGACATGGACAACCAAAGAGTGGCCATCCTGGCGCTGACCTGTAAGGTGGCGGCGGAGATCGGAGAGCCAGGCGGCGAAGTCAACCGCATGGCCCTCGGCGTCCAGTCGGAGCACGAAGTCCGCCATCGTGCAGGGTCAGCGGCACAGCTCCACAGGAACACAGCGACGCAGGAACACAGCGACAGCCCCCTCCAGCACGGCGGCCGAAGCGCCTCAGCACGGGCGAGCAGAGGAGACGGAGCCCGAGGCGGCACGGCAGGACGAGCCGGGGCGAAGGGGCCAGGCAGGTGCGGTGGGGCCAGGCAGGTGCTGGGGGCCAGGCAGGCGCGGCGGGGCCAGGCAGGCGCGGCGGGGCCAGGCAGGCGCGGGGGGCCAGGCAGGGCGGCGGGG